>CM035160.1:55051483-55602562 GCA_020205615.1 Panax quinquefolius
TGAATTGGAAAGGTTTCAAAGCAATGAAAAGAGTTGCTAGTTTAGTGATAAAGACAAAGTATATAGCTATAAATGAAGGCTTGCCAAGTTGATTGTTTGGATGAAAAGTTCATTACAGAACTAGGAATAGTTCCTAAGTCTCATCTTGGATCTAAACATGTGTTGTGGCACTTTCATTTGATTATGGAATCATTGAAGATGGGAAATCACTATAGAGATAGTGGACTCTCATGAACAACATTACATATCCATTAACTAAAAGCTTATCCAACAATGAGCAGGATAATCGTCACTTAGAAAAGAAGAGTATGAGATACCATAACAATCGCTTTAGTACAAGTGGGAGATTGAAAGTAGTATGCACACAAGCCGATCATGTTTGATGATAAAGCATATACTTTGTAACAATCTTATTCATTTATTAATAAAAAGTATTAATTTATTAAAGGCTTTTAATTATCTACATGATCTTTGTTTTATAATATGTGATAAACCCATAGTTTTAAGCAATGCTTTTAGAATAATGATGATGATCATTCTAATGAGATCTAAATTCTTAGAAAGCTTAAAACTAAAATAGTTCCCAATCATTGGATTACTAAATTGGGGATTAGTGAATCGGATAGATTGGTACATATTGCTTGCTCATTGGATGAGGATGATTGATCTCATGATCATTTGTGTGGAACACTAAAGCAAGTATGTAGGTGCTTATTAGAGAATAAGTTCTTTGAGCATTGACTCGCTAAGGAATACCTAATGGAGTTTTACTTGCTTGTCGATAGGAATTCCTGTAGTGATAGTAGTCTGAAAGTGATCCTTGGACTTGAGATCATCATAGTATCTTGTGTATGATGAGTTATACTTTGACTTATTCCTTAAGACCCTTAGGGTATATCAAAGGGTATGCTTGGGTATAATAAGTTGTTATACATGGAGATAATGTATGATCGATAAAGAATCTACCACTTCAGTAAAAGAAGAGAAATGTCTATGTGATTGATAAATGACAACCCGGATAGTCCTTGGTTAAGGTAGAATGAAATTAGAAAGGAGTTTCTAATTTGCATTATTTGGAGTTGTGCATTTAAGAATCGAAATACATATAATTAAATAAAATAAGACTTGTGATAATTCCATGTCTTATATTTAATTGGGACATTGTATGTATGGTGGAAGGATTGAATTATCGAGTAACTATTTACTCAAAGGTTCTTTTATGATTAATGTTGAAATCTATATTATACGGAAAAGTCGTTGATCATTAGGAGGCTTATCCTATTGTAGAATAAATATTATTTATTTAAATAAATTAATAGTTTAATTTATTTATTTAAATAAGATTAAATTATTCTAATTGATTTATTCTGGCTTAGGTTTAATATGGAGAACCTAAAGGGTCACACCATAAAAGGAAGAATAATTATTTAAGAAGTTAATGGCATAATCGTAATAATATGTTAAGTATATTTAATTTAATCTATGGTGATAGAATAAATTAAATAGCTTAATATTATTATTTAATATTTTAGAAATATTAAATATAAATTAATAAGAGAGTCTTATTAATATTATTACAATTATTATTATTTAATTTCTAAAGGAGTTTGGGAATTAATTTAATAAAAGTACTCTCATTTATCCTAATTGGATTAGGAGGAAAATTAATTAAAGAGTTTAATTAATTATTCCTAATAAGATTGGGAGCCTAATTAATTAAAGGAATTTAATTAATTAAATAAAAACCCAATTAATTAATTGTTAAGGAGGGTTGCCCACATCTATAAATAAGAGGAGTCTTATTATGGGTGAGGTTGTTGACTTTTTCACAACACGTGAATACATAATTTCAATAGTTGGAAGTACGCCTTTTTTTTTATAGAGATAGAAAAACTAGGTTTTGCCAAAACACCATCTTCTTGAATCTTTATTCTTCCTTGGTGGATCACCTCTGAGAGGCCAAACACTTGGGTGGCTAACGTTGATCGAAGGAAGGAACCAAACCCGGTGGATTCAAGTTGAGCGAAAAGGATTTGGAGGTGAACTTGTACATGAGGAAGCTCGAATCTTCAAGGATATGATTTTATTCTTTATCTTTTCGTTTAATTAATAATTGTGCGTAAAGGGTGATCCGGGTATATGGTTTGTAAAAAATTTTAAACTCTGATTTTTTACGCTTAGCTTTTTTGTGCAATTTGATTGCGTTTATGAATATTACAAACCTAACAACTGATCTCCCAATACACAATTGGATGAAAGATAGTTCGTGAAATAAGTTTTTATAATATCGAAATTGATATTCCTAATAAAACTTTTGTACAAAAACATTTTACACCCATCTACACGGTTAAAATGCAAAAACAAAACAAAAAACATTAAATTACCCATTTGCCACATAAAACGTTGAACCTCTTACATTTAGTGTTCGAATTCACTGATTGCGTTGATCTATTACTTGTTGACAACATCCTTTTTAATTGATTATAGTAATACATATGTATCAGCCATTCTTGGTTAATCTTATCCCCTACTAAAGTATACATGAAGCCAATCATGTTTGATGATAAATGTTTGATGATAAAGCATATACTTTGTAACAATCTTATTCATTTATTAATAAAAAGTATTAATTTATTAAAGGCTTTTAATTATCTACATGATCTTTGTTTTATAATATGTGATAAACCCATAGTTTTAAGCAATGCTTTTAGAATAATGATGATGATCATTCTAATGAGATCTAAATTCTTAGAAAGCTTAAAACTAAAATAGTTCCCAATCGTTGGATTACTAAATTGGGGATTAGTGAATCCAGGATAGATTGGTACATCGTTCTTGCTTGCTCATTGGATGAGGATGATTGATCTCATGATCATTTGTGTGGAACACTAAAAGCAAGTATGTAGGTGCTTATTAGAGAATAAGTTCTTTGAGCATTGGCTCATTAAGGAATACCTAATGGAGTTTTATTTGCTGTCGATAGGAATTCTGTAGTGATAGTAGTAGTCAAGTAATCCTTGGACTTGAGATCATCATAGTATCTTGTGTATGATGAGTTATACTTTGACTTATTCCTTAAGACCCTTAGGGTATATCAAAGAAAGGTATGCTTGGGTATAATAAGTTGTACATGGAGATAATGTATGATCGATAAAGAATCTACCACTACTAATAAAAAAGAGAAATGTCTATGTGATTCGATAAATGACAACCCGGTAGTCCTTGGCGAAGGAGAATGAAATTAGAAAGGAGTTTCTAATTTGCATTATTTGGAGTTGTGCATTTAAGGATCGAAAATACATATAATTAAATAAAATAAGACTTGTGATAATTCCATATCTTATATTTAATTGGGACATTGTATGGTGGAAGGATTGAATTATGCGGTAACTATTTACTCAAAGGTTCTTTTATGATTAATGTTGAAATCTATATTATACGGAAAGTCGTTGATCATTAGGGGAGGCTTATCCTATTGTAGAATAAATATTATTTATTTAAATAAATTAATTATTTAATTTATTTATTTAAATAAGATTAGAATTATTCTAATTGATTTATTCACTGTAGGTTTAATATGGAGAACCTAAAGGGTCACACCATAAAAGGAAGAATAATTATTTAAGAAGTTAATGGCATAATCGTAATAATATGTTAAGTATATTTAATTTAATCTATGGTGATAGAATAAATTAAATAGCTTAATATTATTATTTAATATTTTAGAAATATTAAATATAAATTAATAAGAGAGTCTTATTAATATTATTACAATTATTATTATTTTAATTTCTAAAGAGTTTAGGAATTAATTTAATATAAAGTACTCTCATTTATTCTAATTGGATTAGGAAGGAAAATTAGTTAAAGGAGTTTAATTAATTATCCTAATAAGATTAGGGAGCTTAATTAATTAAAAATTTAATTAATTAAATAAACCCAATTCCTTAATTGTTAAGGTGGGTTGCCCACATCTATAAATAAGAGAGTCTTATTATGGGTGGTATGGGTTGTTGACTTTAAACTAATACGTAATAATTCCAATTGTTGGGAGTGCGCCTTTTCTATAGAGATAGAAAACTAGGGTTTTGACCGACCACCCTCTTCTTCTTGAATTTTCTTCTTCCTTGGTGGATCACCTCTAGAGGAAAACATTTGGGTGGCTAACGTTGATCGAAGGAAGGAACCAAACCGGTGGATTCAAGTTGAGCGAAAAGGATTTGGAGGTGAACTTGTGCACGAGGAAGCTCGATCTTGAGGGTATGATTTTATTCTTTATCTTTTCGTTTAATTAATAATTATGCATAAAGGGTGATCAGGGTATATGGTTTGTAAAATTTTTAAACTACGATTTTACACGCTTAGCTTTTTTTGCAATTTGATTGCGTTATGAATATTACAAACCTAACGGTGGCATCGAGCCAAACCTTTATGCGAATTATTAATTGTTTTTAATTTTGATATGTATATTGATATGTGTTTAGAACAATTTAATTGGGCATAATTTTATTATATAAAATTAAAAAAAAAAAAAAAAAAAAAAAAAATTTTTCGTAAAATTTTTTTTTTTTTGTTAAAAAAAAAAAATTAAAAAGAATTCTATGATGATTTTGGGCATGCATAATTTAAAATAAGGATTTTAGATTCATGCAAAGTAAAATTTTTTTAAAAATTATCATTATAATTATAAAAATATTGCATATTACAATATAAAAAAAAAAAATAAAGATAATATATATATAAATATATATATATATAATTAATATATATATATTTTAAATATATATTCGAATTATAATATATATATATATATATATATATATTATATATATATATATATATATTATATATTATATATATATATATATATATATATATATATATATATATATATATATATTATTATATATATATATTAAAATAAATATATATATTTTATATATATATAAATATTTATATAATATTAATAATTTTATAATTAAAATAAAAAGTTTATTTTAATTTTAAAATAAAGGTTTATTTTAATATTAAAATAAAAGATTTATTTTAATTTTAAAATTAAATTTCATGCTTAACTAATTAGAGTTGGAATTGGATTCCATGATAACTAATTTGGAGTTGAAATTGGAAAAAATTCCATTTTCCTTAAATAAAGGAGTTTATTTAGATATGAAATAAGATTTCATATTATTCAAAATAAGAGTTTATTTGTGAATAGGAAAGAGAATCTAATTTCCTTAAATAAAGGAGTTTATTTAGATATGAAATAAGATTTCATATTATTCAAAATAAAGGAGTTTATTTGTGAATAGGAAAGATAATCAAGTGTTTCCTTTAATAAAAGATTTTTTTTTTTACATGGAATTGGATTTCATAATTAATTAAAATAAAGAGTTTATTTTAATTAAAGATTTTTTTTTATATATGGAATTGGATTCCATAATTAATTAAAATAAAGGAGTTTATTTTGATTAAAGATTTTGATTAAAATAAAATAGTTTATTTTATTCAAAATTGGATAAATTAAAATAAAATAGTTTTATTTTGATTTAAATTTGGATTAAAATAAAGGAGTTTATTTTGATTCAAAAATAGATTTTATACTAACTAAATTTGCCCATTAAATGATATCAATATATATATTAAATGTTTATTATTCATGAGATGAATGTTATTTATTGATGCGTATGGTGATGTGTATGATAATAAATGGGATTGATTATGGACTATTGACCCGATGTGATTGGATTTTATTTTAGTTGGATGCATGAATGTATGGGTTTTTTATTAAATGGGAATTCTGCGTACCTCGTCTTCTCTAATTTTTCTTAATGTAAATTCTATCTCCCTCTATGTACTTCCCTTGGCTGGCGATCGAGGTTTCTATTTATTTTAAATAGTTTTGTAATAGGAATAGTTAGAATTAATTTTGAAAAATTGGAGATCAAGGAGCAAGGAGGCGCTTGAAGACCCGTTTGTAATGGGCAGGGTTTAAATGTAATAGTTATATTTAAATATTATTTCTTGCACCCTAGGGTTTGACCTTTTGGTTCACTTGGTGGCTCTAGTGAACAAACTAGAATAAAAGTCCATAATCAATCAAGGGTAGAATATAGTATTCTATATGTGCATGCTTATACTATATATATATATATATATATTATGCAAACATGCTTAGCATGTTCATTAATATATAGCGTATTTTATATATATATAATAAATGCGCTAAACAAGATGAGACAAATTAATAACAAACCCCTCGAATTTTTTATATTAAGTCTAAGCGTTCAAAGATATTTGGAATATCGAGCGTAAGCCTTCTAGCATGATAAAATTAATAGAGTATTAAATATTTAATATGAGTTTGTTGTGTCACACACAAGGCAAGTATTAAGTATTTAAGATGTTAATTTATCACATTTGATGCTTATAAAGAAAATTGAACAATATTGTTTTTGTTGTGTCACCACAAGGATGATATTTTTCTTTTTTTGAATATATGGAGTGCTAGGTTGGACTTAACTTGGATAATTTTGATTGGATGTGCCACCACTTGATCAAAATAATCTAAGAGGCAAAATAAAAGGAGTTGCATAGTTGATGTAATTGACAAAAGTTGTCTACCTATTTATTTATATATAGTTTGTTTGTCACACAAGGCTATATACATTTGAAATGGGATCCTTATTCTCACTAGCAAATCTTTAATTAGATTTTTGCGAACTATATAAGTGAGGTAATATAGTTTGAAGAAAATAGTGGGAGATACCAATTTAAAACAAGACCTAATTTATTTTGGTAATTAATAAAAGAATGTATGTTAAAATGTTGTTAATTACAAATTCATTCTGAGAATTTTACAATGTCTAAAATTACTATCCTTTTCGAAGCATATTAGATGCTAAATTAACTTGGAATAGAATTAAGCGGATTGGTTAAGGAATTTGAGAATAGTTCTCATGGTGAAAAGCTATCTTATGTCATAATCGCCTATCCTGCAATGGTTGCGAGACAATGCCTCGAGGAAGAGATTGCTACTTTTAGAAAGTGGCGAAGATGATGCATGATTGGCTCGATGCATCATGCTCGCATCCATGAGTAATGAGCTTGACGTCGACATGAAACTATGGATGCTCTACTATATTCTGCACATCAAGTAGTTGATGGTGAGGAAAGTAGGGGGTGATAGATATCGAGATATCTAAGGAGCTCTTAGATCTAGAATGGCGATGGCACTTATAGATGCAGAAAAAGTCCTTAACATAATCAATTTGATTGATCGATTAGGACAACGAGGTTTTGTCATGGATGGAGAGTTGAGCAAGATTTGATCTTGCACTCACTCCGGACTCCTTTCACAATTGTTGTGAATTTTTCATATGAACAAGCTAGATATCGACTCGTTGATTTGCTTAACATATTGAAAAATGTTGAGAGTCACTTTCAACCAAGAAAGATCAAGTCTTCTTGGTAGGGGCCAAAGGATCTTACGAAAAAAGAAGAGCGATTCAAAGAAGGTAAATAGAAAGGCATAAACAAAGGATAATAAGAACAAAAGATATGGATAGCAAAGGAGTTTGCTTCCCTTTGCAATAAGCTTTGGACCTTTGGAAAGAAAGCTGCGAGAAGCATCTTGCGAGAGGCTAACCAAAGAAGCTTAGTGAAGTTTTGGTTACAATCTGATTTTGTTCATGATTTGAAATAAATTTTCTTTAAGTCGAGGTTCTACTTGGGTATTGGATACCGAGCTTTGGTTATCATAAATATAGATTTATGAAGGGACCAAGTAGAGTAGAAAGCTAAACAAATATAAGTAATCTATGTGTGGAAATGAAGCAAAGGTTGCTTTGCATTAGCCATAGAAACTTATAGTTTAGCAATGCCTACGAAAAAATCTATTAAGTCGATAAGTTGTTATTGTATTCGGTTCTTGTTAAAAATATTATTTCCATTTTATTGTTGGACAATGAAATCTTTGGTATTATAATTAAGAACAATTGTTGTTCTATTTATAATAATAATGTTTTGTATAGAAGCTGGAATATTACTTAATAAATTTTGTATACTTGACTTACATGAAAATAATTTTGCATATTGAACAAATTAGTATAAGAAAAGGAGATGATCATTCAAAGAGTTGAATGTGTGTATTTCTTTGAAATACAAGTGTGAATTATTTGAAAGGTTCAAAAGAATTTGAAGTGAAACAAATTGGCAAAGTATTAAGATTCTTTGATTAGATCGAGGAATAAATACTTGTGCAATAAGTTTCTAGATCATCTCAAATGGTTTTCTCATAATGGACACCTCGATATCATAATAATTGATTGATGTATACGAAAGGAAAAATCGTACCTTGTTGGACATAGTGCGGTCCATAATGATTTTCTGACATTCGGTATCCTTACAGGATAATGTCTAGAAATGGTGCATATATCTCTGAAAAAAAGGTAACCTCAAAATCCATTGAAGACTCCATAAAAGTTATGGACGGGGAGGATTCTAATCTTAAGTATGTTAAGATAAGGGTTGTCGACTTATGTGAAAAAGGTTTCAAAGGATAAGCTTGGGACAAGATTTGACAAATATCTGATTTGTGGGACATCCTAAAAAGTAAGTTTAGGGTATATGTTCTATAATCCTACTTAGCAAAAAAGGTGTTTGTTATGAAACACGCGCTGCCTTCTAAGATAAAGGTGTTTATCATTGAAAAGGGCTAGTGGGAGGATAATAGATCTTGAAGAGTTCAAGAACCACAAAACCTTATAAGTCGAATAAGAGGAACACTGTAGATAGACCTATTGTACCACCTTAGAATCGTAAATGCGGAATAGTGCAAGAAGATACCTAGGAGGTATGGATTCATCATGGATGATGATGATGAGGTACACATCATAGAAGATGATGATCGAGTTACATCGATGAGAGTAAGAGTTCTAGTGTCAAAAGAGTTTGATTTTATCAAAAAGGGGTGATGGGGAGCATCGTGACATTCCTAGTATTATATGTTGATATACTACGGATAAGGAATGACATACCAATGCTACAATCGGTAAAGATAAAGTTGTCTAAACATTCCTCCATGAATGATTTGGGAAGAGTATCTTAATTGGGGATATAAATCTATATAGATAGATTTAAGAGGATGCTCGACTTAACCCGAGGAGCGTATATTCATTTGATGCTAAAGTCGTTTAGCATGGCAAACTCAAGAGATGTCTCATGTCGATGAGCTATGGAGTGTATCTCTCTTAATAGTCCCCACAGACTCCACGAAAGAGAGATCGCATGAGTAACAATCATGTATCTGATGAAATATCTGAGACACGATGTTGATCGGTCATATTATGGAGAAGTTCACTATGAGTCGGTGAAAAACATCTTAAAGTGCTTACTTAGGCACTAAGGATGTGATCATATTCATGGTGGGTCTAAATTAAAACTAGAGGGCTTAACGGACTCAAGTTTTTCAGACGAGACAAGATGACAGAAAATCCACTTTAAGGTAAAGCGTTACCTTGAGCAGTGGTGCGATGAATTGGAAAGGTTTCAAGCAATGAAAGAGTTCTTTGGTTTAGTGATAAAGACAAAGTATATAGCTATAAATGAAGCTGCCAAGTTGATTGTTTGGATTAAAAGTTCATTCTGAGAACTAGGAATAGTTCTAAGTCTCATCTTGGATCTAAACATGTGTTGTGGCACTTTCATTTGATTATTAGAATCATTGAAGATGGGAAATCACTATAGAGATAGTGGA
The DNA here is from genome assembly GCA_020205615.1 of Panax quinquefolius. Taxonomy (NCBI): domain Eukaryota; kingdom Viridiplantae; phylum Streptophyta; class Magnoliopsida; order Apiales; family Araliaceae; genus Panax; species Panax quinquefolius. Next base: position 55,061,241 of record CM035160.1, read on the forward strand.
CTCTCATGAACAACATTACATATCCATTAACTAAAGCTTATCCAACGGCGGGATAATCGTCACTTAGAGAAGAAGAGTATAAGATACCATGACGATTGGCTTTAGTGCAAGTGGGAGATTGAAAGTAGTATGCATACAAGCCGATCATGTTTGATGATAAAGCATATACTTTGTAACAATCTTATTCATTTATTAATAAAAAGTATTAATTTATTAAAGGCTTTTAATTATCTACATGATCTTTGTTTTATAATATGTGATAAACCCGTAGTTTTAAGCAATGCTTTTAGAATAATGATGATGATCATTCTAATGAGATCTAAATTCTTAGAAAGCTTAAAACTAAAATAGTTCCCAATCGTTGGATTACTAAATTGGGGATTAGTGAATCAGGATAGATTGGTACATCGTTGCTTGCTCATTGGATGAGGATGATTGATCTCATGATCATTTGTGTGGAACACTAAAGCAAGTATGTAGGTGCTTATTAGAGAATAAGTTCCTTTGAGCATTGGCTCGCTAAGGAATACCTAATGGAGTTTTATTTGCTGTCGATAGGAATTCTGTAGTGATAGTAGTCAAGTAATCCTTGGACTTGAGATCATCATAGTATCTTGTGTATGATGAGTTATACTTTGACTTATTCCTTAAGACCCTTAGGGTATATCAAAGGTATGCTTGGGTATAATAAGTTGTACATGGAGATAATGTATGATCGATAAAGAATCTACCACTTCTAATAAAGAAGAGAAATGTCCTATGTGATTCGATAAATGACAACCCGGTAGTCCTTGGCGGCGAGAATGAAATTAGAAAGGAGTTTCTAATTTGCATTATTTGAGTTGTGCATTTAAGATCGAAATACATATAATTAAATAAAATAAGACTTGTGGTAATTCCATATCTTATATTTAATTGGGACATTGTATGGTGGTGGAAGATTGAATTGTCACGGTAACTATTTACTCGAAAGGTTCTTTTATGATTAATGTTGAAATCTATATTATACGGAAAAGTCGTTGATGATCATTTAGGGAGGCTTATCCTATTGTAGAATAAATATTATTTATTTAAATAAATTAATTATTTAATTTATTTATTTAAATAAGATTAGAATTATTCTAATTGATTTATTCACAATAGGTTTAATATGGAGAACCTAAAGGGTCACACCATAAAAGGAAGAATAATTATTTAAGAAGTTAATGGCATAATCGTAATAATATGTTAAGTATATTTAATTTAATCTATGGTGATAGAATAAATTAAATAGCTTAATATTATTATTTAATATTTTAGAAATATTAAATATAAATTAATAAGAGAGTCTTATTAATATTATTACAATTATTATTATTTTAATTTCTAAAAGAGTTTAGGAATTAATTTAATATAAGTACTCTCATTTATTCCTAATTGGATTAGGAAGGAAAATTAATTAAAAGAGTTTAATTAATTATCCTAATAAGATTAGGGAGCTTAATTAATTAAAAGAATTTAATTAATTAAATAAAACCCAATTCCTTAATTGTTAAGGTGGGTTGCCCACATCTATAAATAAAGAGAGTCTTATTATGGGTGGTATGGGTTGTTGACTTTAACAATACGTAATAATTCAATTGTTGGAGAGTGCGCCTTTTCTATAGAGATAGAAAACTAGGGTTTGAGCCATAACACCCATCTTCTTGAATTTTCTTCTTCCTTGGTGGATCACCTGAGGCCAGAGGCCAAACATTTGGGTGGCTAGCGTTGATCAAAGGAAGGAACCAAACCGGTGGATTCAAGTTGAGCGAAAGGATTTGGAGGTGAACTTGTGTTTGAGGAAGCTCTCGATCTTGAGGGTATGATTTTATTCTTTATCTTTTCGTTTAATTAATAATTATGCATAAAGGGTGATCGGGGTATATGGTTTGTAAAATTTTTAAACTCGATTTTTACACGTTTGCCGCTTACGTTTTTTTGCAATTTGATTGCGTTCTTGAATATTACAAACCTAAACATCAATCCATAAGAGATGGAACTAATTGGGCTCCCCCATACAAAGGAGTACTGGTGACCATCTGTGGTGCGGTCAACCTCAGAGAGGAAAGCCACATTCCTCTCCATATCTACATACAGAAACCAGTCCCAAGACACCAAAGATGGTAGTGAATACACACAGATCAATGATCCATTCTAAAAGATCCTGAGACATCTCAATGTCCATCCATCAAGGAGGAGTTCAGAATACATCAAGATCACAAGCTCTGAAGAAACAGGCAAATATCAAGCAAGTAGCAAAGCGTAACTAAAAGGGAAGTGAATCAAAATATATTTCCCTGCTATATATAATGATGTTTGATATATACAATATGAACTATACATGACAAAATGGCTAAGCTAGTATGTGCAGGAAAATACAAGCTCATCTACAAATCAGTGTATATTTGAGCTATCAAGTCCAACATGGCATCCTTCTCAAAAGAAGGAGGTAACATTGTGATCTCATGTACAAGGGTCTCTACCCGAGCTAACATATCTATAACCATCTACATAGTGACATTGTGCTCATCAATATACGTGCTCATCTCTGCGATAATGCCAGCAGTAAGGGACCTCACTGTGGTACTGTCTATAACGGCTACATCCCGGGCAAATATAGCGCTATCCCGCTCAACAATTACTGCATTTCTGGCTGATCTGGCCTCATCCCACTCAATAATAGAGTTATCTATATGAGCTAAGGCATCATCTCTCTCTAATAGAGCGGTATCTCTCCCATCAAGAGATGTTAACATCAATGCCCTAGCCTGATCTCGCTCAAATGTCATCAAATGCAAACTCTGCACTAAATACTCAAGGGGAGTCACAATGGTGCGAAATCTTGGGAGAGTCAACAAGAGTCATTGTCGAACTAAAGAAACAACTCCTCCTCCTCGGTGGGGAAATCAACAGCCTCCATGGGCTCCTCACTGACATACTCAATCACCGACACTGTGGATACTACCGTAGCCGATGCAGTGTCTGTCCCCATCCACGCAGAATACTCTGATGAACAGCCCGGATGGCTAATCAAAAAATTAGCTCTCTCACTCTGATCCCAATAGGCATACACGTGGGATCTGTCCTCTGCTGATAAATGGCAAGAAGCCACACGTTGACCTAATGCCCCCTAAAAAGGATGGAAGTCCTAGAACTGGTTAAACTGTGACATCACAGCCAGTGGGTGGTAGGTAGTCATTCCCCTCAAACCAGCAAGATGGAGATAATCTATGCCCGGAGCGTTAGTAATAAAGTTGTAGGGTGAACTACGCCCTGTACACGGCAGAATGCCAAACGGATCCCTGATCCCTGCCAAGAACACCAACCAGGATATAACATCTACATACTCCACTAGCTGAAAGGAGCAAGACATGGCTATCTCATTAGAAAAATAATACCTATGTCGTCGGAACGTGCCAATCGGTCTCAAGTGTGACATAAACCACACATACAACATGATTGAGCTGCCTATAAATACACCTGCAGGGTAGGTGTGACAAAATGTGGTTGATCTCAAAATCTCTACCACAATCATCAGAATTATCCCTCCCTGAGAGCTCTCACTGCCATGATAACACCGATGTCCAGCTCATCCATATACAGTGGCATGTATACATACACCACTACACACATCACGAGTACATTTACTCTGGCTACATGCCATTGATCCTCTAGTGTGGTAAAATCCCCAGAATGCCGTATGTAGCTGTCCAATGAGCCGAATCTATCTATCAAGAAATACTGGGACACTACATGACCGAATGTAATCTCATCCTGTACTACTCTATGCCGCAACCCGATGAGGGTCATGAACTGTCGGCTCATATCACTAACAGCCATCCGAGCGCAAGGTCTGTCTAAGGGTAAAGCCGTCAACCGCTCATACTCCTCTAATATAGGAGTCAACTCCTAGGTCCCAAACCGGAAAACCTGTATCTCCGGTACCCAATGCTCTAGCATGTCATCTACAAATCCCGAGGGAACCTGAAACATCAGGAGGGTCATGGAATGCTGTAATAGCTGATCTGCGGTCACCCTATCTGGAGGTGACATATTATCATACCAAGATCTCAGACGAGATGCCACTACTACTAGTGGGGTGTTACCAATGCGGCTGACTGTCGAAGAAGACATTTGTGTGGGTTGTATCATAAGACCATCCAAGGATCAATATTGAATATCTCTGGATATACATACATATGCATAACATTATACATGCATGATAAACAATAGAGGGCAATATGATGTAGGGAATAACAGTATATACATTCCTAAGTACATCATTATCTAATACATCATCTTTGTCAAGAATATACATATGAACGATATTCCTATTTACATATGATTTGATTATGATATATATATATGAATGAACATGCAAGTATACTTGCATTAAGAAAAGCTATAAAGTCCTTTGATAGATAATAGAAACATGTGTACAAGGACTTAGAATGAATTGATCAAGTATGTTAGTTGATCCTACATAAGCAAAAATGACTTTGTTAAAGTCCTTAAAAAGAAATGATGTACAAGGACTATAAATATAGAAAGATCAAGCATGTTAGGTTGATCTTATGATGTAATAGATAGGCTTGTCTGATCGTCGAGCACTGCACTAAAAATCATAGTCTGTCAAGAGAGTCAAGGGAAACTCAAGAGCTATCAAGGAAGAATTGTAGTCTGCAAGATAGGAGATCTCGGAGTTCATAGACTGCTAGGAGAGACGAGGAAAGGATCGTAGTGTGTCGAGGAGAACTTCCTCAGGGCTATAGTCTGCTAAGGAAGTCATGTTCAGAATCATAGAGACAGCCTGCCTACGAACTGACTGAGCATCTGCTAAAGCCAAGTTAAGAATCGTAGACTACACTCAGAGTCGTAGAGTCTACTAATCATGCCAGAGGCAGAGATTGTAGTCGAGCAAGATCAGATGAAGACAACAAACACAACGACAGAAATCGTAGAGTGTCAAGATCTGATCTCGGAGTCGTAGTGTATGCACAGCTGAAGCTGAATCGTAGAGTGTAGAACTGAGACTGCAACAGATATGCTCACAATGCCAAGGCAGAATCATAGAGCAAATACGATTCTCAACAAATTAGCACTCCCAGAATATCCAAAGAAATGAAGCCTCTGGTTGGCACTGCAAAGATACATCCCATCTGAAGGAAACCAGAGAGCACTCAACGAATGGCATGCAAGCTAACAGAAGATCTAAGCACCAACCCAATCAGCATCCAGATTGAGTTATGGTTATTCGGGATGAAGTCTTCCACAAGGATATCGAGAAGAAGACTTGATGAATCGACTAAGGAAAGTCGAAGTCGCGATGAGTGTCAAATAGACGATGATCTTGGAAGCAACTAGAATCGTAGTGTTTGCCAAACAAAGAAAGAACTGATAGAGTGCATACAAAGATATCGGATGGGCGACCAAGAACACAAGGCTAAAGTGATTAAGCATTGGGTCAGTCCATTGATGATAAGTGAACGGGAGATCACAAGGAGAAAGCAAACTGGACACACCACAAATCTGAAGTGTCTTGCTATTCAGAAGGGGCTAGAACAAAGAAGTCAAGCCATCAGTATCTGAGAGCTGTTGAGGCAAACAGAAGTGTTGAAACACTGCACAAGAGAAGAAATAGGTGTTCTACATTGAAGATCCAATCAACACTCTTCAAGATCGTAGTGTTGTCTCTACCAAGTCAACAAGATACTACGATCAGGTCCATGAAGACATGCATCAGAATCCTAGAGTTCGAATGGCTGAAGATTTAAGCATTGACAACGGTTCAATCTGAAGGTTGATATGTGTTCAAGAGCTTATTGAGAGCATCGATGCAACAAGAAAACCTCTGATCAAGAAAATAAAAGGTGAAATAAAATCTTTGACCTGCCCGAGGCATAAAAGTAATATATCTGACAGGGTAGGTGAAATAGTAGACTGCAGTATCAGAAAGTCAGAAAAAGTTATCATGTCACATCTGCAGTCTGAACCAAACAACTTGAGATCTGTAAAGCATTTCAAAGAACTTTCAACGGCTACTTTTCAACGGGAAGATTGGAAAGGAGTATAAATCCACTTTAGCTTCAAAGATCAAGGGTTGCTAGAGTTGCTGAGTTTGGAGAACTAGTGGAATGATCTATCCAATGTAAACAGTGAGTGACCGATGAAGGTCTGAAGGCTCACTCTACGATCTACCAAGAACACTTAGAGACATAAAAAGAAAGAAGTAGAAGTGAGAGTTCTATAATGTAGAAGTGAGAGTTTTACTACAAGAAGAGTGTTCTGAACTGCCGAGAGAAAGACGATCATCAAGGTCATCTTGATGTCAATCATGGGAAGACTCTAAGTACCAGAGAGAAGAGCCTATAGTCATCTTAGCAAGTCCATCTTGATAAGGCATCAAGTATCAATAAGGAAGATCACCAACGTCATCATGATGGCAAGCATGAGAAATTTTCTAAGTACCTAGCAGAAAAGCTTACAGTTATCTTAGAAATCCATCATGTACAGCCAACAAGTATCAAGAGGAATGATTTTCAAGGAAGTTCATCAAGGGATCATCAGAAGAGGTTGAGTAACTGAAGAAGCTGAGCATCATGCAATACTCAACTGCACTTTAAGGATGATCACGCCAAGCTGCTAAGTACATAAGATGTTCAGAGCATGAAGACATTTTAGCAACTGAGCACCAACTGCAACAAATAAACAAACAAACAAACAACTCAACAACAAGAAGCTAGGACCTGAGGGGTCCTTGTCCAGAGGGACTAAATGGAGTTCCAAGCCTGTTGGGCTTGAAGAGTTCCTAGGGAGCTAGAGGAGTTCGAAGGCTGCTGACCTTGAAGAGTTCTTAGTGAACTGGAGTCCCAAGGCTGTTGGCCTTGAAGGAATCTTAGTGATTCAGGGTGCTGCCCTTCTTTAGTGGAAATCCTGCTAGTTGAAAGCAGAAGAGTGGATTAGAAGCTTGAGTCTCTTAACCACTTAAAACCCCTTGTGTCATTTACCTTATGTCATTTACATTATGTATATTAACTGCTATAACTTCTATGTATGTTTTAACTGCTTACAACCAAACTAACTCTAAGAACAATATATATATGATTATGAATATATCAATGAAGGGGATCTTTTACTTATTCTGTTGTGCTTGAAACGACTCTTATGTTTGTCATATGCTAAACCATTAGCTATACAAAATAAACCAGAAAAGTATTTGAAATTAAAAAGGATCTATTCAACCCCCCTTCTAGATCTATATTGTGTCTACTGGGAACTAACAATTGGTATCAAAGCAGGTTCTCATGCTATATTCAAAAGCTAATCGCTTTGAGTCTGATCCTAGGCACAAACATTGTTCTAAACTTAGTTTAGTAGTAAGTAACTTGTTATATGCAGATGAGCTTACACGATGAAAATATTATGTACATGTTAAATGTGTATATACACCTGAAGCTGCTCAGATTGGTCCATGTTCTTTATTGTCATATCAACAGGACCAATCCTTGCTCATAGTCAATCTTGTAGTCTGACGACCAGGCTAGAAAGCTCAAGAAACATCCACCAGCCTGAAAAGATGAAAAGGCCATACATGCAAAGAAATGCTTATCCAGAGAAGAAAGAAGAACTTCTCAAACTTGTGTCTGGCCAACCAGCAGCTGGATGTAAACTTTTTAAACTGAAGGATGTCAAAGAATTAAAAATGCTGAGATTCTCTTGGCTTACATCTTCAAGTCCACGACTGATTGATTGAAGGTCAACTGGAGCAACCAATTGTTAGGAACAAATGAGAAACTATGCACATCAATGCCTAACCTTAGTATATCTAAGTTAAATGACTGTCAAGGAACTGACAGTAAAAAGGTATGGTTCCTCACTAATGTAAAAACGTATATCATGTTGCACCTCCTTATGAACTATAACAGTATAATCTACCTAAAAAGGTGAAGAGAGAAAGTACACTAAGTTGGAAGCTCAAATGCTTACAAACTTTCTCTCCATCCAAGTTTTAGGTTGAAGATGACATCTTGAAAGAAATCTGAAATAGGTCATAAGCATATCAAAGGTTAAATTAATTTTTATATGGAGTAATCTTTGCTGATGGGTTAGTATGTATGTACAAACCTATGTTCTAAGTGTTTGATAACCCACAGAGTATGATCAGTTCTACAAGTGTATTTTGATGATTTATGGAAACTGATCACCTCCATTAATCAACAAGATACACATAAATCGTAGAGTTGATTCTCACTCTGTGAACACTCAAACATTGTGAACATAACCCAGCAAATGATGAAACCATCAAAGAAGAAGTATGTGTTATTAAACTTACAAATCTTGCACACACCCACCTTCATGCATCTCAAAATGTATTATCTAAACTAATTGCATGAATGAATATGAATGTTGGTGATAAATGTGATGGTTATCCAAATACATGAGGAACAGGGGTTTAGAAAACTAACCTAGCAGGACCCACTTAATTTTGGGTACCAGAAATAGAAATGTATCTAACCTGCAGGTACCTGGTCTATCCGGCCACACTAAGGAATGCTGAAGCAGAAGACTTCAGTCAAGAAGACTCAACCAATAAAAGGCTAAGGTGTAAGACCCCAACTTTTATAAATAAAGATGAATTTTCTATAAATATCATTTTTGAATATTATGGAATGAATTTGATATAATGTTATAGTTGTGGGTAATATTTATAAATTTTGCAAAGTACGCAAGTTGTTATATAATATTCGATTGGTCGAGGAATATTCATTTTAACAGGGAATATTCATACAACGACATAATCATTAGTGGACCCCACAACGGAATTATTGTCGGATTAAGAAAACGACAAAAGTATAGTAATACGCGTAGTTGAACAGTAGCACGCGATATTGATTATTGATGCTTACGTGAGAAGTCACTCAGTTTTGTTCAATTATTGTTACAATAATTGCTGCATAATATCTCACGTTATTTGATTCAATTATTGTCAATATTTTATAATCAATAATTGAGATGACAAAGTTATTAATATTATTATTTGCAATATTAACAATGTCTAGAAGTTCTGTCAAGGAGAGGTTTGGTCACCTAATTATGCGCCAATGGGGAGAAATCCTTATTGGAAATCCCCCTCTTTCCTTGGAACGACCTGGTCGATTAATATTGTGAATTATAATAATAATGATGAGTTTTGTTTTATAAGTATTATTAATGTAATAAAATAAAATTTTTTTTTATATAAAACAGAATACTTTTATAAAGTTATTCGTTTTACTAGACTAATAGTAAAATCTTTTTATATAAAACAGAATACTTTTATAAAGTTATCTATTTTATTAGACAATAATTAGAATATATTATATTTTATTATGCATAGTGTTTGCATAGTGTTTGCATAGTAATATCTTTTTATATAAAATAGAATACTTTTATAAAGTTATTCATTTTATTAGATTATAAATAGAATATATGATATTTTATTGTAAACTAATCTGGACCGTCCGTTTAAAGTAAATCAATCTGGACCGTTCATGAATTAGTTACTATGCAGTCCATTCTTCTATAAATAGAAGCTCATTCCTTCATTATTTCTTATGAATTCACTGAAACTCTAGAGAGAGAAACTATAGAGAGAGTTCTTCTTCTATAATCTTGAGTGTATTTCTTTAGAGTTTAAGAAAGCTTTGAGCATAGTGCATGTTTTCTTTGAGTATATCCTTGCCCTACCAGTCAAAATACTCTTCTTTTACGGTAAGGGATATTATTTGTTGTACTCGTTAGGGGTATTCCTTTTTTCTTATTGGTGAAATTCTTTTGTTATTCCATTCTTTATTATTTTGTTGGAATAACCTGTATACACGGGATACCCTATTCTTGGTGAAATTCTTCTGTTATTCCATTATTTATTATTCTGTTGGAACATCATGTCTGTGCGTTTACGCATGACCTGGTTCCGTTGTTTATTATTCTGTTGGAACATCCTGTCAGTGCGTTTACGCATGACCTGGTTCCATTATTTATTATTCTGTTGGAATATCCTGTCGGTGCGTTTACGCATGACCTGGTTCCATTATTTATTATTCTATTGTAATAACCTGTCTGTGCGGTCTATCGCATGCCTGGTGATTTCTTTTGTTATTCTATTCTTTATTATACTCAGTTGGTTAAAGTTTTGACTTCTATACTCTATGAAATTAGTTGAATATCCTTGATATTTGCGCTTCATCTAGTATCTTTTCATGGAAATATTCTTCTGAGCATTCTTGAGTGTTACTCTACAAAGAAGTATCATGTTGACAATTTGGACATTATTAGTTCCTGGATAAATTAATTCTTGAACTTGTTTTATTAAATTCTTATATCATTGTCATCATCCTCATGTTTATATTGTGTTGAAAGTCATATGTCGCCTGTAGTGCATAGATGGATTTGGTATGATTATGACAAGGGATTATTCGGTGTAATCATGACCGTAATGTTACAAATGATGTGGTAAAAGTCCTCATTGGCCCGTAGTGCATTGATGGACAGTTGTTGGCATGATAATAACCATTGATGAATACACGAATATCCTTTTCTGTGGTGCATGGATAATTTGTGGTTGTGATACGAATGAATATCCTTGGTCGTAGTGCAGGGATGATGTGGATTATTTATTAAGCTGAGTCTCAACGATAAAAGTCATGAAAAACCTTTTAAATCATAGAAGATAGTAGATTTTATTCTCTACTTGACTCTTCTAATGGATTGTTTGTTCCGCTGCAGTTAAACTTGATATTTGTTATATTTTATCAGTTTAACACTGTTGAAGGCTAATGATAATTTATTCTGCATTATCTTAGTCATAATATTTCTTACTGGGCTAGTTGAGCTCACCCTTTTTTCTTTCATTGTTCTCTTCAGGAAATGAGAACGTAGCAGGGACTAGTCAGGGAACAGAGTGATGGTCCAGATAATAACATTAATAGTCCTCACTATTCTATGAAATAGTGTGATAATAAATGTAATGAGGATCCCATTGAGTTTGTATATTGTCTAGATGACAATATTTGTATTAAAACTCACAACATATGTTTATTCGTATTTTACACGACTGTTGTATAATTAAGTTGTATTTGAATTTTGTACCATATATTTGGCGACTCGGAATAGGTGATGTATACCGATTTTGGGGGCGTCACAGTTGGCATCAAAACTTAGGGATATGATCCCTAGCTAAGATGTGAGAATAGAACTAGGAGGGGAGAGACGAGGAATTCCTTCGCTAGTATGACCTACCTAAGTTTATTTTGTATTTAATTGGTCGGTCAGAATATAGGGATAATATGTTACATGTCAATTAACCTTTATTTTATGGCAGTATCTAAAAATGACATACGAGAATGTTGAGAATATCAATGGAGCATAGGCGACCGTTGATTCAGGACATATCAATAATCAGGATAATGTGCATTAGGAAGGCGACAATCCTCATGCAAACAACAACACTGATCAAATGATGAATGATGGAATGTTAAGAGGCTTTATACAATTCATGCAACAAAGAAAGTAGAGAGCGGCTCTGTCCAAAATATAGGTGGAAAACATCGAAACTCTCGGACGGTCACCGCTAAAATTCAAGGAGCTGGGACCACCGGAGTTTATTGGAGAGCCAAAACCACTTAAGGCGGAAGCATGGATAAAGCAGATCACCAAGATATTTGATGTCTTGGGATGCTCCGAGGAGCAAAAGGTTATCTTTGTCGCCTTTATGTTGCGAGGAGAGGCAGATTACTGGTGGGAATCGGTAAAGCGTACTCAACCTGCCGCACTGAAGATGTCTTGGGAGAAGTTCAAGAACTATTCAAAGACAAGTACTTTCCCAAAAGTATTCGACATATAAAAGAGGTAGAGTTCATCAATTTGGAGCAGAATAATATGACCGTATCGCAGTACGAAGCTAAGTTTGCCGAGTTGACTCGGTTTGCGTCACACTTGGTGGATAATGAAAAGAGAATGACGCGGATGTTTTAAGAGGTTTAAAACCAGAGATACGTCAACATCATATTTCTCATAAACTGTGTTTGTATTCAGATGTTGTAAATAGGGCTCAGTTAGTAGAGCGCGATAACGAGTCAACGCAACCAAAAGAGAGCAGCCGACAAAATGATAATACCAGTGAAAGCAGTTATCGAAGCGGTGACAACAAGCGTGGAGGGAATCAACAGGACAGAAGTGGTAACCACTTCAGTGGTAATCAGGGCCAAAATAATAAGAATGGACATTTCAAGAAGAGGAGATTCAACAATGATGGAAAGACATCAACACCAGCACCCGATGTTAAAGAAGGAGAACGACCACCTATCATATGTGTGACGCCCCCAAAATTAGGTATACATCACCCATCTTGAGTCGCCAGATACATGGTACAGAATTCAAATACAACTTAATAATACAACTGTCGTGTATAATACGACAAAACATAAACTGTGAGTTTGAATACAAATATTGTCTACTAGAGAGTATACAAACTCAAAAGGAGTCCTCATTACAATTATTATCACACTATTTCACAGAATAGTGAGGACTACTAATGCACCATCTAGGACCATTACTCTGTTCCCCGACTAGTCCCTGCTACGTTCTTATTTCCTGAAGAGAACAATGAAAGAAAAATGGTGAGCTCAACTAGCCCAGTAAGAAATATTATGACTAAGATAATGCAGAATAAATTATCATTAGCCTTCAATAGTGTTAAACTGATACAATATAACAAACATCAAGTTTAACTGCAGCGGAACAAGCAATCTGTAAGACCCCAACTTTTATGAATAAAGAATAATTTTCTCGAATTATATTTTTGAATATAATGGTATTGATTTGATATAATGTTATAGTTGTGGGTAATATTTATAAATTTTGCAAAGTACGCAAGTTGTTATATAATATTCGATTGGTGGGGAATATTCGTTTTAACAGGAATATTCGCCTGGCAAGACAATCATTGGTGGACCCCACAACAAAATTATTGTTGGATTGAGAAAACGACAAAAATACTTTATGAAAATAACGGCGGAGGTGTTACCGTTAAAACTGTTGAACTACCAAGTAGTAAAAGTACAGTAATATGCGTAGTTGCACAGTAGCACATGGCATTGATTATTGATGCTTACGTGAGAAGTCACTCAGTTATACTCAATTATTGCTACAGTAATTGTTGCATCATATTTCTCATATTATTGATTCAATTATTGTTACAGTATTATCTGCATTATATGATATATTATTAAATCAATAATTGAGACGGCAAAGTTATTCATATTATTATTTGCAATATTGACAATGTCTAGAAGTTCTGTCAAGGAGAGGTTTGGTCACCTAGTTGCACGCCAATAAGGAGAAATCCTTATCAGTAAGCCCCCTCTTTCCTGGGAACGACCTAGTTGTTAAATATTGTGAATTGTAATATTAATGATGACTAAGTTCGTGTTAATTAAAGATGAATTTTATAGTTCCATTGTGTGAGTATAATTGATGTCTAAAGGATATATTGTTCAATTTGGTATTCGGGACACTTTTCGTGTCGGAGTTACTATTTACGAGTTATTATTCATGAGTTACTATTCACGAGTTACTATTCATGAGTTACTATTCATGAGTTACTATTCACCCGGTTACTATTCACTCTAGTATTGTGCATTCGGGTATTTGGGTACAATATTATTCCATGAGGAGATGTGCTAATTTTTCAGACCGTTGGTTGAAGATATAATAGTAAGTCAATATGGACCGCTGGTGGAGTTATAATAGTAAATTAATATGGATCGCTGGTTTAAAGTTTTAATAGTAAATCAGTATGGACCGTTGTTTTAAGTTTTAATAGTAAACTAATCTGGACCGTCCTTTTAATAGTAAATCAATCTGGATCGTTCATGAATTTGTTACTATTCATTCCATTTTCCTATAAATAGAATCTCATTCCTTCATTATTTCTTACGAATTCACTGAAACTCTAGAGAGAGAATTATAAGAGAACCTATAGAAAAGTATTCTGCTACTTCCCTACTCTTATATTTAGTTTCTTTTACGGTAAGGGGTGTTATTTCTTTCTTTCATCTTAATGAAGAGAACTTATGTTATTCCATTATTTATTATTCTATCGAATAACTCAGATACGCTGCTACCCTATACATGGTGACATTCTTCTAATATTCTCGTTTCTTTGTTATTCGCCGGAATATCACATGCGTGCGCGCTTGTGGGACCGGTTCCATCCTTTATTATTCTATTTAATATATCACATGCGTGCGCTTACGCTTGGGACCTAGTTCCATCCTTTATTATTACATTGGAATATCTCGTCTGCATTCGCGTTTTACGACGGACTGGTTCCATCATTTATTATTCGCCGAATATCATATGCAATGCGTTTACGTTGGACTGGTTCCATCCTTTATTATTACATTGGAATATCACGTCTCAGACGCTTTTACGGACCTGGTTCCATTATTTATTATTTCATTGGAATAACTCGCCTGCGTGTGGTCTATCGCATGCATGGTGATTTCTTTTGTTATTCCATTCTTTATTATACTCGGTTGGTTAAAACTTTGAGACCCATGAAATTAGTGGAATATCTTTGATATTCAAGCGCTTCATCCAAAGATCTTTTCATGGAAATATTCTTACGAGCATTCTTGAATTTTACTCTACAAAGCAAAGATCATGTTGACAATTTGGACGTTATCAGTTCCTAGATAAATTAATTCATGAACTTGTTTTATTGAATTCTTATATCATTGTCATCATCCTCATGTTTATATTTTGTTGAAAGTCATCTATGGCCTGTAGTGCATAGATGGACTTGGTATGATTATGACCAGGGATTATTCGTTGTAATCATGACCGTAATATTACAAATGATGTGATAAATGTCCTCATTGGCCCGTAGTGCATTGATGGATGATTGTTGGCATGATCATGACCATTAATGAATACACAAATATTCTTGGCCCAGTAGTGCATGGATAATTGTGGTCGTAATACTAAAGAATATCCTGGTAGTAGTGTAGGGGTGATTCGATGATGTGGATTATTTATTAAGCTTAGTCCCAATGATAAAAGTGATGAAAACCTTTTAAATCATAAAAGATAGTAGATTTTATTCTATACTTGACTCTTTTAATGGATTGCTTGTTCACTGCAGTTAAACTTGATATTTATTATATTTTATCGTTTAACATTGTTGAAGGCTAACGATAAATTATTCTCGCATTATCTTAGTCATAATATTTCTTATCGGGCTAGTTGAGCTCACCCTTTTTTTCACCGTCTCTTCAGAAATGAGAACGTAATGGGACTACTCTGTGGGAGCAGAGTGATGGTCCTAGATGGTGCATTAGTAGTCCTCACTATTCTGTGAAATAGTGTGATAATAATTTTAATGAGGACTCCTTTTGAGTTTGTATAATCTCTAGTAGACAATATTTGTATTCAAACTCACAGTTTATGTTTTGTCGTATTGTACACGACAGTTGTATTATTGAGTTATATTTGAATTCTATACCATGAATCTAGCGACTCAAGATGGGTGATGTATACCTAATTTTGGGGGCGTCACAGTTAGTATCAAAGCTTAGGGATATGATCCCTGGCTAAGATGTGAGAATAGAACTAGGAGGGGAGAGACGAGGAATTCCTTCGCTAGTATGACCTACCTAAGTTTTTTTAGTATTTAATTGGTCGGTTAGAATATAGGGATAATATGTTACATGTCAATTAACCTTTTGTTTTGTGGCAGTATCTGAAAATGACATCCCAGAATGTTGAGAATAGCAATGGAGCATAAGTGACCGTTGACTCACCACATAATCAGGATAATGTGCATCAGGAAGGCGACAATCCTCATGCAAACAACAACACTGACCAAATGATGAATGATGGAGTGTTCAGAGGCTTTATGCAATTCATGCAAATAAGATGGTAGAGCGGCTCGCCCACAATGTAGGTGGAATATCTGGAAACTCTCGGGACGGTCATCGCTAAACAGATTCAAGGAGGGACCACCGAAGTTTATTAGAGAGCCAAACCACTAAAGGCGGAAGCATGGATAAAGCAGATCACCAAGATATTTGATGTCTTGAATGTTCGATGAGCAAAAGGTTCCTTCACGCCTTTTATGTTGCGAGGAGAGGCAGACATGGTGGGAATCGGTCCAGAAACGTACTCAACGTGTCAAGATGAAGATGTCTTGGGAAAAGTTCCAAGAACTATTCAACGACAAGTACTTTTCCAAAAGTATTCGTCATATAAAAGAAGTAGAATTCATCAAATTGGAGAAAAATAATATGACCGTGTCGCAGTATGGAGCCAAATTTGCAGAGTTGTCCCGGTTTGCATCCCATTGGTGGATAATGAGGAGCAAATGACGCGAATGTTTTTGCGAGGTTTGAAACCTGAGATACGTCAACATCTTATTTCTCATAAACTGTGTTTGTATTTAGATGTTGATAGGGCTCAGTTAGTGGAGCGCGATAACGAGTCAACGCAACCAAAGGAGAGCAGTCATCGAAGCGGTGACAACAAGCGTGGAGGGAATCAACAGGCCAGAAATGGTTACCACTTCGGTGGTAATCAAGGCCAAACCAATAAGAATGGACATTTCAAGAAGAGGAGATTCAACAATGATGGAAGGACGTCAGCACCAGCACCCGTTGGTAAGGAAGGAGAACGACCACCAATCATATTCTTCAAATGCGGAGGGGAGGGACACATCAGTCCAAACTGCGCGATGCCGTCCAAAGCATGTTATAATTGTGGAAGAGAAGGTCACTTAGCCCGATTTTGTCGTTCACCGAAGACAAGTTCAGCTAGGATGGAGGCACCAAAGGCCGTTCGAGAAAAGTCAAAGCCGGTAGTGCAAGGGAAAGCGTTTGTTGTGATCTCCCAGAAAGCAAGGTACCCGGATGAGGTCATCATGGGTAAGCTTATCATAAACTCTAGCGAAGTTTGTACTTTATTTAATACCGGTTCTACCCATTCTTTTATTTCTCCTACTTGCGCTCAACGATTAAATTTAACTCGGAGAAATTAGACTTTGACTTATCTGTGGAAACTCTGTTGGGAGAAACCTTTATTACATCCACTGATTATAAGTCTTGTTTGGATCAAATCGATAACCGCACATTACTTGTCAATCTTATTTCTGTAAAAATACTTGCGTTTGACGTAATTCTAGGGATTGATTGGTTAACTACTCATCATGCAAAAATTGATTATTTTCGTAAGGTTGTTAGTTTTCATATTCTTAATCAACCTATTATGCGAATTCAAGTGACCAAACCAGTAAAATTAATCACGGTCATTTCAAGCCATAAAGCTATTCGTTTATTAAAAAATGGGGGTCAAGCTTTCTTAGCTCATGTCACAGATTTAACTAAAATACGTCAGTTTTGAATGATATTTCTATTGTTAATAAATTTCCTGACGTATTCCCTGAAGAACTTCCTAGCCTACCCCTAGATTGTGAAATTGAATTTTGTATTGACCTTGAACCTGGTACAAAACCTGTAACGCCCCCAAAATAGGTCCATTCCATCCAACCCATTCTAAGTCGCCAAATATATGGTACAGAAAATAACTACAACTTTATTACAACAATTGTCATGCAAAATACAACAACACATATGCTATGAGTTTGGATACAAATATATACCAACTGTAGCACGTCACAATGACACCTTACATAAAGGTATAATCAAAAACTGTTTTAGAAATTAGAATCTTTGGGAAGTGCTCAAGGAAACCTTCATACATGGGAGGCCATGCTTTTAGGTTATGGTAGATATCATATGGCCACGTAATTATCCTTGGTTGACCTAATAGACCCCAAAGAAAAACGAGAAGATTACTATCATATTCTTCCCAATGGTGAGTCTTTCTTGACATATCATTATCTCCACTGTCTCTAATTGGGTATTATACTCCAAACAAACACCAAGATTATAAAGGTAGTGCTTGTAAATATACTCAAAGAAGTGGATGAGCACAACCATGTCTTATGATAACACGAAGTTTGTATGTCATTAGACATCTTGTATGATAGTGGCAAAACACCCTTCCAAGTTAAATTCACCTCACCCTCAACATCTATAAACCACCTATTCTATTCCTCGCTTATCCCCCTTTCGACCCGGCCTACACTTTTATTACCCGAAAGGAATTGTGAAACAAATGGGTGAGCACAACTAGCTCAAGAAGAATATTATGACTAAAGATAAATAAATTATCAATAGTCTTCATCAAGAATAAATCGTAGATTTAGAACATATGGTAGATGATAAAACTTTTCAACCATAGTTGCAATGAACGAGCAAATCCATTAAAAGAGTCAAATAGACTATAAAGTCTATTGTCTTCTCCACGTTAAAAGTCCACCAACACTATTTTATCCCTGTAACATCAATCAACAGTTCCTTTCCACAATCATATGAATAACTCATAATCATAATTGTGATTCAAATTTCTCTTCTCATCCAGGACGAAGATAATTTTCATCACATGTCTTTACCTGAAACATCAAATATCATGGTTATACCAAATCACAATTCCTGTTCATAATCATACTAATAAATTCATCTTTGCACTACACGGGCCAAAGATATTCATCAACAGCTCATCTTTACACTACAAAGTTAAAGATATTCAACAATGTGTCATCTTTGCATTACGAGCAAAAGATATTCATCAATAATTCATCTTTGCACTACAAGGCAAAGATATTCAACAACAGGTCATCTTTGCATTACGAGCCAAAGATATTCATCAATAATTCATCTTTGCACTACAGGCTAAAGATATTCAACAACAGGTCATCTTTGCACTACTAGCCAAAGATATTCATATATCAAAGAAATACATAATCATTTCAGAAGTTATATAACAATAATTATAATCATGTTGATCAATTCACCTTTGCACTTAAGCTAAAAATATTCAATTGTAAATTCAATGGTCATGATCATACCAGTCAACAATTCAACTTTTGCACTACTGGCCAAAGAGAACCTATGGTCACGATCATACCGATAATCTACCCATCTTTACACTCAAGTCAAAGAGAAATATTATCATTAGGGTTATAATAGAATGTATATAAAAACAATATAATCAAAACATGGTTTTAATTTCAAGAGTAAGATTCATAAATCAACGATAATTTGGTCGAGAAGAAACCAATTTGTCGTGAATAGTACCGTATTCGCACATAGTACCGTATATCGCATAAGTAATCCTCGATACGAAAAGATAAAGTTTCATAATAAAATTCATATCCATATTTATAACACCTTAATCCAAATGTTATAAATCACTTAGAAATCTCATAATCTAATATTATTAATATTATAATAATATTTTAATCATTTCTTAAACTTATAAACAATTTAATCCAATTATTTACACTTTAATAATTAATGCATTTAATCATCTAAAAATGCCAAACTCATAAGATTTCATCATCATTAACCAAAACCCTCATAAAAATCAGATATACCCTATATATGATTCTCAAGCCAATAAATCATATTTTCCAATTTTCTTACTTCACATAACATATTTAATTCATTTACTCATAACTAGAACATTTTCATGAAAAATACCAAATCAGTTCCAAAAATATTTCTTTTCTGGGATTTAGCATAACATAGTCCCATATTGAACATATATTTTTCTCAAAATTTTAAAAATTCATTTACTATTTTTCATATGGCCAAAACCACCGAATATTTAAACATTTATCATAAATTATACTTTTATCCAAAAATTCTGAAATTTGCACGGTATTCTGATATTATATAGATGTACTTCCAATAAAAATTTCATCAATTTTGGAGTTAATCACAAGGAGTTATAAGCGGTTACTTTTAAAATAGTCTTTTCTCATAAAATCCATAACTCCTAATCTATACATCCAAAAAT
The DNA here is from genome assembly GCA_020205615.1 of Panax quinquefolius. NCBI lineage: Eukaryota > Viridiplantae > Streptophyta > Magnoliopsida > Apiales > Araliaceae > Panax > Panax quinquefolius. Next base: position 55,081,218 of record CM035160.1, read on the forward strand.
CGCCATTTTTGGACACAATCTACAAAACTCATCAAAATATCATTTCAAATTTTTTCAAAATTTTTGAAGGTTCAAAAAAATTTCGAAACTAAAAACATAATAACCCTTAAAATCCCTTACTATCCCTTACCTCAAAAGAGCAGTACTAGAATGTCGGATATAACGCTGAACGAACTTGCACCGTATAGTAATACTCAAAGTATACTCAAAATACTCACAAGAATACGCTCGATAATATAGAGAGAGAAAACTTCAGTTTCTGGTGTGATTTTCAATTCTAACCTAAGCACCCTATTTATAGGAAATTGTTTAGAACACCAAAGCAGAAAATTGAATATAATAATAATATTATTATCAAATTTCAAGCCCACCTCTAGACATTTGAAATCAGCTGATTTTGCACATGTTTAATGAGGCCACAAAATATAAAAAACGTTTTTATTAATAAAATAAATAAAACTTCCAAAAATCAATTATTTGAACTTCGTAACTTCAATAATTCATAATAAATAGCCCTTTTATCAGAAAATTGAATCTCGCAAGTTTTTATAGGAAATTCAATTCTCTACAACTTTTCAGAAGAAAGTTTTTCCAAATTCCAAACAGAAATTGACCGAAATCCACAAACAGACGATTTTACAGTCTATAATCAAATTTCAAACCAAGAAATGGGGTCCACCAAACACACAAAACATGTGTTAATTATTTAATGCCACAAAAATACTCTTCCTCCTCATATACTCACATATCGCACATTCATTATAAAAATATCACTATTAATATATTATTAAAATAATATATTTAAATGAATTATTTTATCAGAAAAAGATAAAATATTAATTTTCAACAATTGTGACTTTAAAAATTTTCTCCATCTATATCCACATAAAATGAATATTTTTCTCATCATAAAAATCAATAATTAATTATTCACAAATAATATTACATACACAATATTGACAACCAGGCAGTTCCCAGGAAAGAGGGGGCTTTCCAATAAGAATTTTTCCTTCTTTGCGCAAGCAATTAGGTGACCAAACCTCTCCTTAGATGTAACTTTCTAGACATTGCCAATAATGTTATCCAATAATATTATTCAGATAATATGAATTATTGCTCCGATAATGGAAAATATCGAAATGTGACAATTATTGAAACAACAATAATATAAAATATCAACGTAGCAATTATTGAATCAATAAAATATAATATTGAAGCAAGAATTAATTCGTAACAATTATCGAGTAATGCCTTTCACGAAAAAAAAAAATTATCATGCTTCATGAATAGTACTGCGTGAATAGTAACTCGTGAATAGTAACTCATGAATAGTAACTCGTGAATAGTAACTCATGAATAGTAACTCGTGAATAGTAACTCATGAATAGTAACTCATGAATAGTAATTATAAAAATTGAATACTTTTATTTCATAAAATTCGGTCTTATAATCTCCCCTCCTTATGAAATTTCGCCCCAAAAATTTACGTACACTGTATTTCAAAGAGTTGAGAATACCTTGTTTTCATTTTTGATTCTATCTCCCCGTCATCATGATTTCTCCATTGCTCATCTCTTGTATTTCGGATATCATTCTAGAATACGACTTCAAAATAAGGGTTAATTTAACAAATTAACATATCACATAATATCCCGATATTACGATCGACCAACAAATAAGCTTAGGTAGGACACACTAGCGAAGGATTTACTCATCTCTCCCTCCTAGTTCTAATCCCGATCTACGCCAGATCATATCCCTAAGCTCTGATACCAAATGTAACGCCCCAAAATAGGTCCATTCCATCCAACCCATTCTGAGTCGCCAAATATATGGTACGAAAAACAACTACAACTTTATTACAACAATTGTCGTGTAAAATACAACAACACATATGCTATGAGTTTGGATACAAATATATACCAACTGTAGCACGTCACAATGACACCTTACATAAAGGTATAGTCAAAAATTGTTTTAGAAATTAGAATCTTTGGGAAGTGCTCAAGAAAACCTTCATACATGGGAGGCCATGCTTTTAGGTTATGGTAGATATCATATGGCCACAGAATTATCCTTGGTTGATCTAATAGAATTTAAAGAAAAAACGAGAAGATTACTATCATATTCTTCTCAATGGTGAGTCTTCTCTTGACATATCATTATCTCCAATTGTCTCTAATTGGGTATTATACTCCAAACAAACACCAAGATTATAAAGGTAGTGCTTGTAAATATACTCGGCAAGTGGATGAGCACAACCATGTCTTATGATAACACACGAGTTTGTATGTCATTAGACATCTTGTATGATAGTGGCAAAACACCCTTCCAAGTTAAATTCACCTCACCCTCAACATCTATAAACCACCATTCTATTCCTCGCTATCCCCCGCCGACCCGGCCTACACTTTTATTACTCGAAAGGAATTGTGAAACAAAAGGGTGAGCACAACTAGCTCGAAGAAGAATATTATGACTAAAGATAAATAAATTATCAATAGTCTTCATCGGTAATAAATAAGAGATTTAGAACATATGGTAGATGATAAAACTTTTCAACCATAGTTGCGTGTGAACGAAAGCAATCCATTAAAAGAGTCAAATAGACTATAAAGTCTATTGTCTTCTCCACGTTAAAAGTCCACCAACACTATTTTATCCTTGTAACATCAATCAACAGCCTTTCCACAATCATATGAATAACTCATAATCATAATTGTGATTCTAAATTCCTCTTCTCATCCGGGACGAAGATAATTTTCATCACTTGTCTTTACCGAAACATCAAATATCATGGTTATACCAAATCACAGCCTCTGCTCATAATCATACTAATAAATTCATACTGCACCACGGGCCAAAGATATTCATCAACAGTTTCTTTACACTACAAAGCAAAGATATTCCAAAGATCATTCATCAAAGATATTCATCAATAATTCATTTTGCACTACAAAGCTAAAGATATTCAACAACAAAGTCATCTTTGCATTACGAGCCAAAGATATTCATCAATAATTCATCTTTGCACTACTGTGCTAAAGATATTCAACAACAGGTCATCTTTGCATTACGAGCCAAAGATATTCATCAATAATTCATCTTTGCACTACAGTAAAAAGATATTCAACAAAAGGTCATCTTTGCACTACTAGCCAAAGATATTCATATATCAAAGAAATACATAATCATTTCAGAAGTTATATAACAATAATTATAACCATGTTGATCAATTCACCTTTGCACTTAAGCTAAAAATATTCAATTGTAAATTCAATGGTCATGATCATACCTACCAACAATTCAACTTTTGCACCATCGCCAAAGAGAACCTATGGTCACGATCATACCAGATAATCTACCCATCTTTACACTCAAGTCAAAGAGAAATATTATCATTAGGGTTATAAGAATGTTATATAAAAACAATATAATCAAAACATGGTTTTAATTTCAAGAGTAAGATTCATAAATCAACGATAATTTGGTTAGAGAAGAAACCAATTTGTCGTGAATAGTACCCCGTATTACATACGTAATCGTGATATCGTGCATAAGTAACCTCTATAACTAAAAGATAAAGTTTCATAATAAAATTCATATTCATATTTATAACACCTTAATCCAAATGTTATAAATCACTTAGAAATCTCATAATCTAATATTATTAATATTATAATAATATTTTAATCATTTCTTAAACTTATAAACAATTTAATCCAATTATTTACACTTTAATAATTAATGCATTTAATCATCTAAAATGCCAAACTCATAAGATTTCATCATCATTAACCAAAACCCTCATAAAAAATCTGATATACCTCATATATGATTCTCAAGCCAATTAATCATATTTTCCAATTTTCTTACTTCACATAACATATTTAATTCATTTACTCATAACTAGAACATTTTCATGAAAAATACCAAATCAGTTCCAAAAATATTTCTTTTCCGGGATTTAGCATAACATAGTCCCATATTGAATATATATTTTCTCAAAATTTTAAAAATTCATTTACTATTTTTCATATGGCCAAAACCACCGAATATTTAAACATTTATCATAAATTATACTTTTATCCAAAAATTCTGAAATTTGCACGGTATTCTGATATTATATAGATGTACTTCCAATAAAAATTTTATCAATTTTGGAGTTAATCACAAGGAGTTATAAGCGGTTACTTTTAAAATAGTCTTTTCTCATAAAATCCATAACTCCTAATCTATACATCCAAAAATTGCCATTTTTGGACACAATCTACAAAACTCATCAAAATATCATTTCAAATTTTTTCAGAATTTTTGAAGGTTCAGAAAAATTTCAAAACTAAAAACATAATAACCCTTAAAATCCCTTACTATCCCTTACCTCAAAAGAAAGCAAAGATTTGAATGTTTGATATAACGTTGAATCGAACTCAAAATCAGATAGCAATACTCAAAGTATACTCAAAATACTCACAAGAATACGCCGATAATATAGAGAGAGAGAAACTTCAGATTTTCGGTGTGATTTTCAATTCTAACCCAAGCACCCTATTTATAGGAAATTGTTTAGAACACCAAAGCGTAAAATTGAATATAATAATAATATTATTATCAAATTTCAAGTCCACCTCTAGACATTTGAAATCAGCTGATTTTGCACATGTTTAATGAGGCCACAAAATATAAAAAAACGTTTTTATTAATAAAAATAAATAAAACTTCCAAAAATCAATTATTTGAACTTCGTAACTTCAATAATTCATAATAAATAGCCCTTTTATCAGAAAATTTGAATCTCGTGAGTTTTTATAGGAAATTCAATTCTCTACAACTTTTCAGAAGAAAGTTTTTCCAAATTCCAAACAGAAATTGACCGAAATCCACAAGCGGACTATTTTACAAATTTATAATCAAATTTCACCAAGAAATGGGGTCCACCGACACACAAAACATGTGTTAATCATTTAATGCCACAAAATACTCTTCCTCCTCATATACTCACATATCGCACATTCATTATAAAATATCACTATTAATATATTATTAAAATAATATATTTAAATGAATTATTTTATCGAAAAAGATAAAATATTAATTTTCAACAATTGTGACTTTAAAAATTTTCTCCATCTATATCCACATAAAATGAATATTTTTCTCATCATAAAAATCAATAATTAATTATTCACAAATAATATTACATAATCACAATATTGACAACTGTGCAAGCGGTTCACAGAAAGAGGGGCTTTCAATAAGAATTTCTCTCATCTGGCGCAAGCAATTAGGTGACCAAACCTCTCCTTAGACGTAACTTTCTAGACATTGCCAATAATGTTATCCAATAATATTATTCAGATAATATGAATTATTGCTCGATAATGGAAAATATCGTACGTGTCAATTATTGAAACAACAATAATATAAAATATCAACGTAGCAATTATTGAATCAATAAAATATAATATTGAATAAAGAATTACCGTAACAATTATTGAGTAATGCCTTCTTACGAAAAAAAAAATTATCATGCTTCATGAATAGTACTCGTGAATAGTAACTCGTGAATAGTAACTCATGAATAGTAACTCGTGAATAGTAACTCCTGAATAGTAACTCGTGAATAGTAACTCATGAATAGTAATTATAAAAAATTGAATACTTTTATTTCATAAAATTCGGGGTCTTACAAAACCCATTTCTAAAGCCCCATATCGAATGGCTCCTATTGAACTTCAGGAATTAAAGACCCAATTGCAGGAATTGTTAGACATTGGTTTCATTCATCCTAGTCACGCCTCCTCGGGGTGCTCCTGCTCTATTCGTGAAGAAGAAAGATGGGAGTATGTGACTTTGTATTGATTATCTAAGAATAATCATGTCACCATCAAAATGAAGAAGAAAGATTGATGACCTGTTTGACCGGTTGCAAGGAGCCAAATTCTTTTCAAAGATCGATCTTCGTTTGGATATCACCAATTGAAGATTAGAACCGGTTGAATCAAAGACTTTTTTAGAAGTTGGTACCATTATGAATTCCTAGTCATGTATTGATTGACTAATGCTCTGTTGCTTTCATTGATATGATGAACCAAGTAATCAAGGAATATTTGGATCACTTTTGTGGTCGCCCTTTATTGATGACATCCTTATTTATTCCAAAAGCCATAAAGATCACGAAAGCAACACTTGAGCCAAATTCGTGAATACAAGCTTTTCAAAGATGTGAGTTCGCTTCGCTTCGAAGTAGCATTCCTTGCCGTTGAAGAAATGAAGATCTCATTAGGTTTGTAATATTCATAACGCAATCAAATTGCATAATATATCATGGAGCGTGTAAAAATCGAGAGTTAAAAAATATTTACAAACCATAAACCCGGATCATCCTTTATGCATAATTATTAATTAAACGAAAAGATAAAGAATAAAATCATACCCTTGAAGATCGAGCTTCCGTGTACAAGTTCACCTCCAAATCCTTTCGCTTCAATCTTGAATCCACGGGTTTGGTTCCTTCCTTTGATCAACGTTAGCCACCCAAATGTTTGGCCTCAGAGGTGATCCACCAAGGAAGAAGAAAATTCAAGAAGTAGGGTGGTTGGCTAAACCCTAGTTTTTCTATCTCTATAGAAAAGGGTGTACTCTCCCAACAATTGGAATAACGTATGTTGAAAAAATCAACAACCCATCCCACCCATAATAAGACTCCTCTTATTTATTGATGTGGGCAACCCACCTTAACAATTAAGGAATTGGGTTTATTTAATTAATTAAATTCTTTTAATTAATTAAGCTCCCTAATCTTATTAGGGATAATTAATTAAACTCCTTTAATTAATTTTCCTTCCTAATCCTATTAGGAATAAATGAGAGTACTTATATTAAATTAATTCCTAAACTCTTTTAGAAATTAAAATAATAATAATTGTAATAATATTAATAAGACTCCTCTTATTAATTTATATTTAATATTTCTAAAATATTAAATAATAAATATTAAGCTATTTAATTTATTCTATCACCATAAATTAAATTAAATATACTTCACATATTATTACGATTATGCCATTAACTTCTTAAATAATTATTCTTCCTTTTATGGTGTGACCCTTTAGGTTCTCCATATTAAACCTAGGTTGTGAATAAATCAATTAGAACAATTCTAATCTTATTTAAATAAATAAATTAAACAATTAATTTATTTAAATAATATTTATTCTACAACAGGATAAGCCTCTAGCGATCAACGACTTTCCCAGGATAATATAGATTTCAACATTAATCATTAAAGAACCTTTGAGTAAATAGTTATGCAGACAATTCAATCCTTCCACCATACAATGTCCCAATTAAATATAAGACATGGAATTACTGTCAAGTCTTATTTTATTTAATTATATGTATTTTCGACTCTTAAAAGCACAACTCTAAATAATGCAAATTAGAAACTCCTTTCTAATTTCATTCTCATTGCCAAGGACTACTTGGGTTGTCATTTATCGAATCACATAGGACATTTTCTTCTTTTATTAGAAGGGTAGATTCTTTATTGATCATACATTATCTCCATGTACAACTTATTATATCCAAGCATACCCTTTGATATACCCTAAGGGTCTTAAGGAATAAGTTAAAGTATAACTCATCATACACAAGATACTATGATGATCTCAAGTCCAAGGATCACTTAGACTACTATCACTACAGGAATTCCTATTGGACAGCAAATAAAACTCCATTAGGTATTCCTTAGCGAGCCACGCTCAAATGAACTTATTCTCTAATAAGCACCTACATACTGCTTTTAGTGTCTCCACACAAATGATCATGAGATCAATCATCCTCATCCAATGAGCAAGCAACGATGCATCAATCTATCCGGATTCACTAATCCCCAATTTAGTAATCCAATGATTGGGAACTATTTTAGTTTTAAGCTTTCAAAGAATTTAGATCTCATTAGAATGATCATCATCATTATTCTAAAAGCATTGCTTAAAACTATGGGTTTATCACATATTATAAAAAGCATCATGTAGATAATTAAAAGCCTTTAATAAATTAATACTTTTATTAATAAATGAATAAGATTGTTACAAAGTATATGCTTTATCATCAAACGATCGATTGGCTTGTGCATACTACTTTCAATCTCCCACTTGCACTAAAAGCCAATCGTCATGGTATCTTATACTCTTTCTTCTCTAAGTGACGATTATCCTGCTTTGTTGGATAAGCTTTAGTTAATGGATATGTAATGTTGTTTATGAGAGTCCACTATCTCTATAGTGATTTCCATCTTTCAATGATTCTAATAATCAAATGAAAGTTCCACAACACATGTTTAGATTCAAGATGAGACTTAGAACTATTCCTAGTTCGTAATGAACTTTTAATCCAAACAATCAACTTGCAGCCTTCATTTATAGCTATATACTTTGTCTTTATCACTAAACCAAAGAACTCTTTTCTTTGTTTGGAACCTTCCGATTCACTGCACCACCCGTTCATGGTAACACTTTACCTTAAAGTGGATTTTACGTCGTCTTGAGTGCATGCGAAAAAACTTGAGTCTGTTAAGCCCTCTAGTTTTAATTCGCACCCATCATGTATGATCACATCCTTAGTCTTTGGTTAAGAACTTTAAGATGTTTTTCACCGACTCACAATGAACTTCTCCGAATATGGTGATCAACATCGTGTCTCAGATATTTCATTGCATACATGATTGTCACTCATGCGACCTCTCTTTTCGAGAGTCCGTGGGGACTATTAAGAGAGATACACTCCATAGCTCATCGACATGAGACATCTCTTGAGTTTGCCATGCTAAACGACTTTAGCATCAAATGAATATCGTTCCTTGGGTTAAGTCGAGCATCCTCTTAAATCTATCTATATAGATTTATATCCCCAATTAAGATACTCTTCCCAAATCATTCATGGAGGAATGTTTAGACAACTTTATCTTTCTTGATTGTAGCATTGGTATGTTATTCCTTTCCGTAGTATATCAACATATAATATTAGGAATGTCACTGGCGCCTCCCAATCGACCCTTTTATACACACTAGAACTCTTTACTCATCGTGATGTAACTCGGATCATCATCTTCTATGATGCGCACTTCATCATCATCATCCATGATGAATCCATACCTCTTAGGTATCTCTTGCATACTATTCCGCACTTACGATTCGGTTTGCAGGTAACAATAGGTCTATCTACGAGTTCCTCTTATTTGACTTATAGTATTTTGTGGTTCTTGAACTTTTCAAGATCTATTATCCTCCCACTAGCCCCTTCAATGATAAAGGCCTTTATCTTAGAAGGCAGTGTGTTTCATAACAAACACCTTTTGCTAAGTAGAATTATAGAACATATACCCTAAACTTACTTTAGGATGTCCCACAAATCTGTACATGTCAAATCTTGTCCCAAGCTTATCCTTTGAAACCTTTTCACATAAGTTGGACAACCCCTTATCTTAACATACTTAAGATTAGAATCCTCCCATCCATAACTTTTATGGAGTCTTAAATAATTTAGAGATTACCTTTTCAGAGATATGCAGACCATTTCTAGGACATGATCCTGAAGGATACCGAAATGTTCGGTAAATCATTTTGGACCGCACCATGTCCAACAAGGTACGATTTTTCATTCGAGGACATCAATCAATTATTGCGTATCGGGATGTGTCCATTATGAGAAAACCATTTGAGATGATCTAGAAACTTATTGCACAAGTATTTATTCCTTGATCTAATCAAAGAATCTTAATACTTTGACAATTTGTTTCACTCGTAATCTTTGAACCTTTCAAATAATTCATACTTGTATTTTAGCAAATACACATTCAACTCTTTGAATGATCATCTCCTTTTCTTATACTAGTTTGTTCAATATGAAAATAATTTTCACGAAGTCAAGTATACAAAATCCATTAAGTAATATTCGGTTCTATACAAAACATTATTATTATAAATAGAACAACAATTGTTCTTAATTATAATACCAAAGATTTCATTGTCCAACAATAAAATGGAAATAATATTTTTAACAAGAACCGGAATACAATAACAACTTATCGACTTAATAGATTTGCTCGTAGCCATTGCTAAACTATAAGTTCCTATGGCTAATGCAAAGAACCTTTGCTTCATTTTCCACATAGGATTACTTATATTTGTTTAGCTTTTCTTACTGCTTTGTCCTTCATAAATCTATATTTATGATAACCAAAGTCGGTATCCAATACCCAAGTAGAACCTTGACTTAAAGAAAAATTTATTTCAATCATGAACAAAAAGCGATTATGAATTAGAAACTTCACTAAGCTTCTTTGGTTAGCCTCTCGCAAGATGCTTTCGGAGTTTCTTTCTAAAGTGCCTAGGCTTATTGCGATTGGAAGCAAACTCATTTGCTATCCGATCGCTTTTTGTTCTTATTATCCTTTGTTTATGCCTTCTATTTACCTTCTTTTGAATCGCTCTTCTTTTTGAGGAAGATCCTATGGCCCCTACCGAAGACTTGATCTTTCTTGGTTGGAAGAAGACTCTCGACATTTTTCAACATCGCATAAATCCGGTAGGTTCGATATCTATTTTTATATGAAAAATTCACAACAATTGTGAAAAGAGTCCCGGAGTGAGTGCAAGATCAAATCTTCGCTCAAAGTCCATCCATGACAAAGCTCGTTGTCCTAATTGATCAATAAATAATGTTAAAATGTCCTAATTGATCAATCAATTGATAAAAAGATATCTCTTACATCATCAGCCCTCCTCACCATTCCCGGAGTGAGTGCAAGATCAACTTTCCTCTCCATCGACTACTTGTCTCTAATCGATCAATCAAATGATAATGTTAAGGACATTTATCTAGTTTAAAGTGTCATGCTGTCATTCTAGATCTGAAGAGCTCTTAGATACCGACATCTATGCCCCAGCATGATCAACTACTGATGCATTGTGAAATAGTAAGAGCATCATTTTGCCACTGAAAGTATGGATCTCTTCCTCGGAGGCATTTCGCCACTTTCTAAAAGTAGTAATCTTTCCTTGCGGGGATAGGCGTATTAAGGACATAAGATAGCTTTTCAGCTATGAGAACTATTCTCAAATTTCTTAACCAACCGCTTAATTCTTGCCCTCAAGTTAATTTAGCATCTAATATGCTTCGCGGTGATAGTAATTTTAGACATTGTAAAATTCAGTAAATGAATTTGTAATTAACAACATTTTTACATACATTCTTTTATTAATTACCAAAATAAATTAGGGTCTTGTTTTAAATTGGTATCTCCACTATTTTCTTCAAACTATATTACCTCACTTATATAGTTCTAAGCAAAATCTAATTAAAGATTTGCTAGTGAGAATAAGGATCCCATTTCAAATGTATATAGCCTTGTGGTGACACACAACAAACTATATATAAATAAATAGGTAGACAACTTTTGTCAATTACATCAACTATGCAACTCCTTTTCTTTTGCCTCTTAGATTATTTTGATCAAGTGGTGGCACATCCGAATCAAAATTATCCAAGTTAAGTCCGACCTAGCACTCCATATATTCAAAAAAGAAAAATATCATCCTTGTGGTGACACAACAAAACAATATTGTTCAATTTTCTTTATAAGCATCAAATGTGATAAATTAATATCTTAAATACTTAATACTTGCCATGTGGTGACACAACAAACTCATATTAAATATTTAATACTCTATTAATTTTATCATGCTAGAAGGCGACGTTCGATATTCCAAATATCTTTGAACGCTTAGGACTTAATATAAAAATTGAGGGGTTTGTTATTAATTTATCTCATCTTGTTTAGCGCGCATGCATATATATATAAAATACGCGTCATATTAATGAACATGCGAAGCATGTTTGCATAATATATAATATATATAGTATAAGCATGCACATATAGAATACTATATTCTATTCTACGGATTGATTATGGACTTTTTATTCTAGTTTGGTTCACTAGAGCCACCAAGTGAACCAAAAGGTCAAACCTCAGGGGTGCAAGAAATAATATTTAAATATAACTATTACATTTAAACCCTGCTCCATTACTAATCGGGTCTTCAGCGCTCCTTGCTTCTTTGATCTCCAATTTTTCAAAATTAATTCTAACTATTCCTATTACATAACTATTTTAAAATAAATAGAAACCTTGATCGTGATCGTGGAAGTACATAGAGAGAGATAGAATTTACATTCGTAAAAAAATTAGAGAAGGCAGGTACGCAGTAAGACCCCATTTAATAAAACCCATACATTCATGCATCCAACTAAAATAAAATCCAATCACATCGGTCAATAGTCCATAATCAATCCCATTTATTATCATACACATCACCATACGCATCAATAAATAACATTCATCTCATGAATAATAAATATTTAATATATATATTGATATCATTTAATGGGCAAATTTAGTTAGTATAAAATCTAATTTTGAATCAAAATAAACTCCTTTATTTTAATCCAAATTTAAATCAAAATAAAACTATTTTATTTTAATTTATCCTATTTTGAATAAAATAAACTATTTTATTTTAATCAAAATCTTTAATCAAAATAAACTCCTTTATTTTAATTAATTATGGAATCCAATTCCATGTAATAAAAAAAATCTTTAATTAAAATAAACTCTTTTTATTTTAATTAATTATGGAATCCAATTCCATGTAAAAAAAACTTTTATTAAAGGAAACACTTGATATTCTTTCTATTCACAAATAAACTCCTTTATTTTGAATAATATGAAATCATATTTCATATCTAAATAAACTCCTTTATTTAAGGAAACATGGATTTTCTTTCCTATTCACAAATAAACTCTTTTATTTTGAATAATATGAAATCTTATTTCATATCTAAACAAACTCCTTTATTTAAGGAAAGATGGATTTATTTTCCTATTCACAAATAAACTCTTTTATTTTGAATAATATGAAATCTAATTTCATATCTAAATAAACTCCTTTATTCAAGGAAAGATAGAATCCAATTTCAACTCTAATTAGTTATCATGGAATCCAATTCCAACTCTAATTAGTTAGCATGAAATTTAATTTTAAAATTAAAATAAACTTTTTATTTTAAAATTAAAATAAACTTTTATTTTAATAATAAAATAATTAAGAATATTTATATAACTATTATATATATATATAATAACAAAGAATATATATATATATATATAATACGGTAATTTATTCTTAATATATTATATATATAATAACAATTCGTTCCTTTAAAGGAAAAAAAAATGAATCCTGCCACTTTTCTTGTTAACTCGATTTTCGTGCGCACTATTGATTGCCCACTTTTTTTTTTTATGTTTGCCGTGCATTCTCCTGTAACATTTTCAAAAATCGTGCACGTTAGCTATTCAGCTGATTTTGGGATTGCAGCGTGACTTTGAATTACTAATTCATGAATTTTTTTTTTTTTTTTTTTTAAATTTTATATAATAAAATTATGCCCAATTAAATTGTTTCTAAACACATATCAATATATAAATTAAAACAATTAATAATTCGCATAAAGGTTTGGCTCGATACCATCGTTAGGTTTGTAATATTCATAACGTAATCAAATTGCATAATATCATGCTAAGCGTGTAAAAATCGAGTTTAAAAATATTTACAAACCATAAAACCGGATCATCCTTTATGCACAATTATTAATTAAACGAAAAGATAAAGAATAAAATCATACCCTTGAAGATCGAGCTTCCTCGTACAAGTTCACCTCCAAATCCTTTCGCGTCAATCTTGAATCCACCGGGTTTGGTTCCTTCCTTGATCAACGTTAGCCACCCAAATGTTTGGCCTCTGAGGTGATCCACCAAGGAAGAAGAAAATTCAAGAAGTAGGGTGGTTGGCTAAACCCCAGTTTTTCTATCTCTATAGAAAAGGTGTACTCTCCCAACAATTGGAATAACGTATGTTGAAAAAATCAACAACCCATCCCACCCATAATAAGACTCCTCTTATTTATCGATGTGGGCAACCCACCTTAACAATTAAGGAATTGGGTTTATTTAATTAATTAAATTCTTTTAATTAATTAAGCTCCCTAATCTTATTAGGGATAATTAATTAAACTCCTTCAATTAATTTTCCTTCCTAATCCTATTAGGAATAAATGAGAGTACTTATATTAAATTAATTCCTAAACTCTTTAGAAATTAAAATAATAATAATTGTAATAATATTAATAAGACTCCTCTTATTAATTTATATTTAATATTTCTAAAATATTAAATAATAAATATTAAGCTATTTAATTTATTCTATCACCATAGATTAAATTAAATATACTTATATATTATTACGATTATGCCATTAACTTCTTAAATAATTATTCTTCCTTTTATGGTGTGACCCTTTAGGTTCTCCATATTAAACAGGTTGCAGAATAAATCAATTAGTAACAATTCTAATCTTATTTAAATAAATAAATTAAACAATTAATTTATTTAAATAATATTTATTCTACAATGGGATGTTCTCCCTAATGATCAAACGACTTTCCAGATAATATAGATTTCAACATTAATCATTAAAGAACCTTTGAGTAAATAGTTACCGCATAATTCAATCCTTCCACCATACAATGTCCCAATTAAATATAAGGCATGGAATTCATTGTCAAGTCTTATTTTATTTAATTATATGTATTCGACTCTTAAATGCACAACTCCAAATAATGCAAATTAGAAACTCCTTTCTAATTTCATTTCGCTTTTGCCAAGGACTCTGGGTTGTCATTTATCGAATCACATAGGACATTTTTCTTCTTTTTATTAGAAGTGGTAGATTCTTTATTGATCATACATTATCTCCATGTACAACTTATTATACCCAAGCATACCCTTTGATATACCCTAAGGGTCTTAAGGAATAAGTCAAAGTATAACTCATCATACACAAGATACTATGATGATCTCAAGTCCAAGGATCACTTGTACTACTATCACTACAGAATTCCTATTGACAGCAAATAAAACTCCATTAGGTATTCCTTAGCGAGCCAATGCGTCAAATGAACTTATTCTCTAATAAGCACCTACATACTTGCTTTTAGTGTCTCCACAATAAATGATCATGAGATCAATCATCCTCATCCAATGAGCAAAGTTAACGTATGTACCAATCTATAGGATTCACTAATCCCCAATTTAGTAATCCAATGATTGGGAACTATTTTAGTTTTAAGCTTTCAAAGAATTTAGATCTCATTAGAATGATCATCATCATTATTCTAAAAGCATTGCTTAAAACTATGGGTTTATCAATATTATAAAAACAAAGATCATGTAGATAATTAAAAGCCTTTAATAAATTAATACTTTTTATTAATAAATGAATAAGATTGTTACAAAGTATATGCTTTATCATCAAACATGATTGGCTTGTGTGTATACTACTTTCAAAGATCAAGTCTTGGAATATCTATTGACCTAAGAAAGATTGAAGCTATTCAAAGTCGGGAGCCACCTAATCGATGACCAAAGTACGTAGCTTTCTCGGTTTAATGGTTATTATCGGAGATTCATGGAAGGATTTTTCTAATCGCTACTCCATTAACTTTCGGTGACTCGAAAAGATACAAAGTTCTCGCTGGAGCAAAGAATATGAGAAGAGTTTTCAAGAACTCAAGAGGAGACTCATTTCAAAGACTGTTATGACAATACCATTTGGCTCGGAGGATTTGTCATCTACTGATGATGCTTGAGCAAAGGGTTGGGATGTGTTCTCATGCAACATGGGAAAGTCATAGCCTATGCCTCAAGACAACTCAAAGAATATGAGAGGAATTATCCTACTCATGATCTAGAGTTAGCAGTTGTTTTCTTCGCACTTAAAATTTGGAGGCATTACTTGTATGGGGAGAAAGTGGAGATCTTTACGGATCATAAAAGCCTCAAATATTTCTTCACTCAAAAGGAACTCAACATGCGACAACGACGTTGGCTTGAACTGTTGAAAGATTATGATCATACCATCCAATACCATCCTGGAAAAGCGAACGTGGTAGCTGACGCATTGAGTAGAAGATCATATGCAAGTACAAGTGCGATATTGTCAACGCAAAGGCCCATTTTGTGTGACTTACAAATGATGGAGATAGAGTTAAAAACTCCAGGGACCCATGTGATGATGGCAAACATACGAGTAGAACTGACTTTAATTGATAAAGTTAAAAGCTGTTCAAGCTACAGACCCAGAGCTGATGCGTATGAGGAAGAAAGTGCAAGAAGGTGCTATGCCGGAAGCAAGAATCGATGAAAAAGGAATACTTCGAGTCAAATCCAAACTTTGTGTACCTAACGACCCTGATTTAAAGTATAAAATCATGATGGAGACACACAACACACCGTTTGCAATCCATCCTGGGAGTACAAAAATGCATCATGATCTTCGACATACATTTTGGTGGAGCAATATGAAGAGAGAGATAGCGGAGTTTATCTCATGGTGTTTAACTTGTCAACGGTGTTTAACTTGAGCATCAACAAAAGGTCATCTGCAACCACTTGAAAGAATGGAAGTGGGAGCACATTACCATGGATTTTATTATTTGGTCTTCCCAAGGTTTCTCAAGGCATAGATGCAATTTGGGTCATTGTTGATAGATTGACCAAGTCGCTCACTTCTTACCTATAACGAGAAACTTATACACCGAACGTCTTGCTCAGTATGTACATAAATGAGATTATAAGAGGCGCATGGTATGCCGGTATCCATAGTTTCGATCGAGACCCAAGATTCACTTCATGATTTTGGGTTAGTTTGCGTAAAGCTATGGGCACAATTCTGATTTATTTCGGCATATCATCCTCGGAGACGGATGGACAATCGAGAGATGACTATTCAAACTCTTGAAGATCTATTAAGACTCTGTGTCCTTGATTTCAAGGAAGTTGGGACAAGTTTTTACCATTGGTGGAGTTTTCCCACAACAACAGTTATCAAGCAAGTATTGGCATGGCTCCATTCGAAGCGTTGTATGGGAGAAAGTGTCGTTCTCCAGTATGCTGGGATGAGGTGGGTGAAACAACGTTGTTGGGACCGGAGTTGGTACGTATGACTACAGAAAAGATTCAAACGATTCGACAACGTATAAAAACTTCACAAGATCGACAAAAGAGTTATGCTGATCTTCATCGAAATGACGTAGAATTCGATATTGGAGATCATGTGTTGTTACGTGTTGCTCCATGGAAAGGAGTTACAAGATTTGGAAAGAGAGGAAAGCTCAATCCTCGATTCAGTGGCCCATTTTTAATTCTTGAGCGAGTGGGAACTGTGGCCTATAGACTCGTCTTACCGCCAAGTATGTCTCGTGTTCATAATGTTTTTCACATATCAATGTTACGTAAATACGTGAAAGACCCGAACCACATTATTGAGTTAGAACTAGACGAGATAGAGGAAGATTTAACGTATGAAGAGTTACTTGTTAAAATCTTGGATAAGAAGGATCATGTTCTATGCTCCAAGGTTATACCTCAAGTCAAAGTTTTGTGGAGAAACCATGATGTGGAAGAAATGACTTGGGAGTTAGAATCTGAGATGAAGTCAAGGTATCCTCATCTCTTTGACATACCAGGTTTGTACCCTAATTTCGAGGACGAAATTTCATAAGAAGGGGAGGTTGGAAGACCCCAACTTTTATGAATAAAGAATAATTTTCTCGAATTATATTTTTGAATATAATGGTATTGATTTGATATAATGTTATAGTTGTGGATAATATTTATAAATTTTACAAAGTATGCAAGTTGTTATATAATATTCGATTGGTCGAGGAATATTCGTTTTAACAGGGGAATATTCAGATAACCAAGACAATTATTGGTGGACCCCATAATGGAATTATTGTCGGATTGAGAAAACGACAAAAATAATTTATGAAAATAACGGCGGAGGTGTTACCGTTAAAATTGTTGAACAACCCGGTAGTAAAAAAAGAATATGTCTGGCGTAGTTACTAAAGTAGTACACCAGATTGATTATTGATGCTTACGTGAGAAGACACTCAGTTATACTCAATTATAGCTACGATGAATTCACGCATCATATTTCTCATATTATTGATTCAATTATTGTTACAAAGATCATCCGCATTATATGATATATTATTAAATCAATAATTGAGGCGACAAAGTTATTCATATTATTATTTGCAATATTGACAATGTCTAGAAGTTACATCGAGGAGAGGTTTGGTCACCTAATTGCGGCACCAATAAGGAGAAATCCTTATCGGAAAGCCCCCCTCTTTCTGAGAACGACACGGTTGTTAAATATTGTGAATTATAATATTAATGATGAATAAATTCGTGTTGATTAAAGATGAATTTTATAGTTCCATTGTGTTGGACTTATTTGTGTTAGTATAATTGATGTCTGGAGGATATATTGTTCAATTGGGTATTCGCGACACTTTTTGTGTCGGAGTTACTATTCACGAGTTACTATTCACGAGTTACTATTCATGAGTTACTATTCACCCAGTTACAATTCACTCTAGTATTGTGCATTCGAGTATTTGGGTACAATATTATTCCATGAGGAGATGTGCTAATTTTTCAGACCGTTGGTTGAAGATATAATAGTAAGTCAATATGGATTTCGTGGTGGAGTTATAATAGTTAATCAATATGGATCATTTGGTTTAAAGTTTTAATAGTAAATCGGTATGGACCGTTGTTTTAAGTTTTAATAGTAAACCAATCTAGATCGTCTGTTTAATAGTAAATCAATCTAGAATAGATTTCATGAATTAGTTCTTATTCATTCCATTTTCCTATAAATAGAAGCTCATTCCTTTATTATTTCTTACTTAATTCATTGAAACTAGAGAGAGAATTATAAGAGAACTTATAGAAAAGTATTTCGCTACTTTCCTACTCTTATATTCGGTTTCTTTTTACTAAGAAAGGGTGTTATTTCTTTCTTTCGTCTTAATGAAGAGAACTTATGTTATTCCATTATTTATTATTCGGTTGGAATAACCTGTATACGCCGGCTACCCTATACATGGTGACATTCTTCTAATATTCCGTTCTTTATTATTACGTCTGTAATATCCTCGTTTGTGCGCGTTCGCTTAGACCCGGTTCCATCCTTTATTATTCTCGATTTTAATATCTTGTCTGTGCGTTTTCTTTGGACTGGTTCCATCCTTTATTATTACATTGGAATATCACATGCATGCATTTACGCCGGACCGGTTCCATCCTTTATTATTTCGTCGAATATCACGTACATGCGCTTTTACTGTACGGACTGGTTCCATCCTTTATTATTCATTGGAATATCCTGCTGCATGCGTTTTACGGACCGGTTCGAATTATTTATTATTCTGTTGGAATAACACCGCTCAGGCTGCCTATCGCATGCATGGTGATTTCTTTTGTTATTCCATTCTTTATTATACTCAGTTGGTTAAAACTTTGACTTCTATACCCATGAAATTAGTGGAATATCTTTGATATTTGCGCTTCATCCAGTATCTTTTCATGGAAATATTCTTCTGAGCATTCTTGAATTTTACTCTACAAAGCAGTATCATGTTGACAATTTGGACGTTATCAGTTCCTAGATAAATTAATTCTTGAACTTGTTTTATTGAATTCTTATATCATTGTCATCATCCTCATGTTTATATTTTGTTGAAAGTCATCTGTGGCCTGTAGTGCATAGATGGATTTTGTATGATTATGACCAGGAATTATTCGGTGTAATCATGGCCGTAATGTTAGAAATGATGTTATAAATGTCCTCATTGGCCCGTAGTGCATTGATGGACAGTTGTTGGCCTGATCAAGACCATTAATGGATACACAAATATTCTTGGCCCGTAGTGCATGGATAATTGTGGTCGTGATACTAAAGAATATCCTTGGCCGTAGTGCAGGGGTGATTCGATGATGTGGATTATTTATTAAGCTGAGTCCCAGCGATAAAAGTGATGAAAAACCTTTTAAATTATAAAAGATAGTAGATTTCATTCTATACTTGACTCTTTTAATGGATTGCTTGTTCCGCTGATGTTAAACTTGATATTTATTATATTTTATCAATTTAACATTGTTGAAGGCTAATGATAAATTATTCTGCATTATCTTAGTCATAATATTTCTTACTGGGCTAGTTGAGCTCACCCTTTCTTTCACTGTTCTCTTCAGGAAATGAGAACGTAGTTGGGACTAGTCGGGGAACAGAGTGATGGTCCTAGATGGTGCATTAGTAGTCCTAACTATTCTGTAAAATAGTGTGATAATAATTTTAATGAGGACTCCTTTTGAGTTTGTATAATCTCTAGTAGACAATATTTGTATTAAACTCACAGTTTATGTTTTGTCGTATTGTACACGACAGTTGTATTATTAAGTTGTATTTGAATTCTATACCATGTATCTGGCGACTCAAGATGGGTGATGTATACCTAATTTTGGGGGCGTCACACAATCCATTAGAAGTGTCAAGTAGAGACTAAAATCTATTATTTTCTATGATTTAAAAGGTTTTTCATCACTTTTATCGCTTTGACTCAGCTTAATAAATAATCCACATCATCGAATCACCCCTGCACTATGGCCAAGGATATTCTTTAGTATCATGACCACAATTATCCATGCACTACGGGCCAAGAATATTTGTGTATTCATTAATGGTCATGATCATGCCAACAACTGTCCATCAATGCACTACGGGCCAATGAGGACTTTTACCACATCATTTGTAACATTACGGTCATGATTACACCGAATAATCCCTGGTCATAATCATACCAAGTCCATCTATGCACTACAGGCTCCAGATGACTTTCAAAAAATATAAACATGAGGATGATGACAATGATATAAGAATTCAATAAAACAAGTTCAAGAATTAATTTATCTAGGAACTAATAATGTCCAAATTGTCAACATGATATCGCTTTGTAGAGTAAAATTCAAGAAGAATGCTCAAGAATATTTCCATGAAAAGATAATTGGATGAAGCTTAAATATCAAGGATACTCCACAAATTTCATGGAGTATGTAAGTCAAAACTTTAACCAACTCGAGTATAATAAAGAATGGAATAACAAAAGAAATCACCATGCATGCGGTACTTCTCATAGACAAAGTTATTCCAATGAGAATACTAAATAACGGAAACGGTGTCGCAAAATTTTGCAACGATGTGATGTTCCAATGTAATAATAGAGAATTGAATAACAACATAAATCACCATGCATGCGGTACTTGCATGACGAGTTATTTCAATGAATACTAATAAGGATTTTAATCAGTCCCGTGTAAAACGCATGTATGTAATATTCCAACAGAATAATAATAAAGGCGGAACCAGGTCCGGCGTAAAAAGCACAGACAAGATATTCCAACAGAATAATTAAGACGGAATTAGGTCCGACATAAAACGCACAGACAGGATATTCCAACAGAATAGTAAAGACGGAATAATAGAAGAATGTCACCAAGTATAGGGTAGCCCGCGTATACAGGTTATTCTAACAGAATAATAAAGAATGGAATAACATAAGTTCTCTTCATGAATACAAAAGAATAACAACCCTTACGAGTACAACAAATAATATTCCTTACCTTAAGAAGAAGAGTACTGGATATATGAGTAGTGAAGTAGCAGAATACTTTTCTTCTTTCTCTCTATAGTTTATTTCTCTAGAGTTTCAGTGAATTCGTAAGAAATAATGAAATAATGAAGGAATGAGCTTCTATTTATAGAAAAATAGACTGCATAGTAACTAACTCATGAACGGTCTAAATTGATTTACTTTAATCTGACGGTCCATATTTAAAGCAAAATCTTTTAAATAAAATATAATATATTCTATTTATAATCTAATAAAACGAATAACTTTATAAAAGTATTCTATTTTATATAAAAAGATTTTACTATGCAAAACACTATGCAGACACTATGCAACACTATGCATAATAGAATATAATATATTCTATTTATAGAATAACTTTATAAAAGTATTATGTTTTATATAAAAGCTTTTTACGTATTATTACATTAATAATACCAACAAAACCGAGTGACTTATCACGTAAGCATCAATAATTAATACCTAGTGCTACTATATCAACCACGCCAGATTATTGTATTTTTTAACAAGGGTGTTTCAATGATTAACGGTAAAACTTCCGCTATTATTTTCATAAAATATTTTTATCGTTTTCTCAATCCAACAATAATTCCATTGTGGGGTCCACCAATGATTGTACCGTCGTACGGATATTCTCTGACAAAAAGAATATTCCCCGACCAATCGAATATTATACAACAACTTGCATACTTTTCAAAATTTATAAATACTACCCACAACTATAACACACACCATAATATTAAAAAAATTATTTCGAGAAAATTAAATATTTATTCATAAAATTTGGGGTCTCACAATATGCTTCAAATGCGAAAGGGAGGGACATAGCAGTCCAAACTGCGCGATGCCGTCCAAAGCATGTTATAATTATGGAAGAGAAGGTCACTTAGCCCGATTTTGTCGTTCACCAAAGACCGTCCCAGAAAAGTCAAAGCCGGTAGTGCAAGGGAGAGCGTTTGTTGTGACCTCCCAGAAAGCAAGGAACCCGAATGAGGTCATCACGAGTAAGCTCATCATAAACTCTAGCGAAGTCTATACTTTATCTGATACCGGTTCTACCCATTCTTTTATTTCTTCTATTTGAGCTCAACGATTAAATTTATCTTCGGAGAAATTAGACTTTGACTCATCTATGGAAACTCTGTTGGGAGAAACTTTCATTACATCCACTGTTTATAAGTCTTGTTTGGTTCAAATCGGTACCCTCACATTACATGTCGATCTTATTTCATTGAAAATACTTGAATTTGATGTGATTCTAGGGATTGATTGGTTAACTACTCATCATGCTAAAATTGATTATTTTCGTAAGGTTGTTAGCTTTCATATTCCTAATCAACCTATTATGCGAATTCAAGCGACCAAACCATTAAAATCAATCACGGTCATCTCAAGCCGTAAAGCTATTCGTTTATTGAAAAATGAATGTCAAGCTTTCTTAGCTCATGTCAAGGATCTAAACAAAAATACGTCAGTTTTGAATGATATTTCTATTGTTAATAAATTCCCTGACGTATTCCCCGAAGAACTTCATGGCCTACCCCCAGAGCGTGAAATTGAATTTTGTATCGACCTTGAACCCGGTACAAAACCAATTTCCAAAGCCCCATATCGAATGGCTCCTATTGAACTTCAGGAGTTAACGACTCAATTGCAAGAATTGTTAGACATTGGTTTCATTCGTCCTATTACGTCTCCTTGGGGTGCTCCTGTTCTATTCGTGAAGAAGAAAGATGGGAGTATGTGACTTTGTATTGATTATCGGGAGTTGAATCATGTCACCATCAAAAATAGGTACAATTTGCCACATATTGATGACTGTTTGACTTCGATTGCAAGGAGCCAAATTCTTTTCAAAGATTGATCTTCGTTTTGGATATCACCAATTGAAGATTAGAACCGATGACATTCCAAAGACGGCTTTCAGAACTCGGTATGGGCATTATGAATTCCTAGTCATGTCCTTTGGATTGACTAATGCTCTTGCTGCCTTCATGGATATGATGAACCAAGTATTCAAGGAATATTTGGATCACTTTGTGGTCGTCTTTATTGATGACATCCTTATTTATTCCAAAAGCCGTGAAGATCATGAGCAACACTTGAGGCTGACACTCCAAAAGCTTCGTGAATATAAGCTTTATGCCAAGTTGAAGAAATATGAGATCTGGCTTGAGGAAGTAGCATTCCTTGGGCACGTAGTATCAAGTCATGGAATATCTGTTGATCCGACAAAGATTGAAGCAATTCAAAGCTGGGAGCAACCTAAATCAGTGACTGAAGTACGTAGCTTTCTCGGCTTAGCTGGTTATTATCGGAGATTCGTGGAAGGATTTTCTCGAATAGCTACTCCATTAACTCAACTGACTCAGAAAGATACAAAGTTCGGTTGGAGCGAAGAATGTGAGAAGAGTTTTCAACAACTCAAGAGGAGACTCATTTCAGCACCTGTTCTGACAATACCATCTGGCTCGGAGGGATTTATCATCTATAGTGATGCTTCGGGCAAAGGGTTGGGATGTGTTCTCATGCAACATGGGAAAGTTATAGCCTATGCCTCAAGAAAGAATATGAGAGGAATTATCCTACTCATGACCTAGAGTTAGCAGCTGTTGTCTTCGCACTTAAAATTTGGAGGCATTACTTGTATGGGGAGAAGGTGGAGATCTTTACGGATCATAAAAGCCTCAAATATTTCTTCACTCAAAAAGAACTCAACATGCGACAATGACGTTGGCTTGAACTGTTGAAAGATTATGATCATACCATCCAATACCATCCTGTAAGACCCCAACTTTTATGAATAAAGATGAATTTTCTATAAATATCATTTTTGAATATTATGGAATGAAATTGATATAATGTTATATTTGTGGGTAATATTTATAAATTTTGCAAAGTACGCAAGTTGTTATATAATATTCGATTGGTTGGGGAATATTCGTACAACGGCACAATCATTGGTGGACCCCACAACGAAATTATTGTCGGATTGAGAAAACGACAAAAATACTTTATAAAAATAACGGCGGAAGTTTTACCGTTAACTGTTGAAACACCTGGTGTTAAAAGTACAGTAATACGCGTAGTTGCATAGTAGCACACGATATTGATTATTGATGCTTACGTGAGAAGTCACTCAGTTTTGTTCAATTATTATTACAGTAATTGCTGCATAGTATCTCACGTTATTTGATTCAATTATTGTCAATATTTTATAATCAATAATTGAGATGACAAAGTTATTAATATTATTATTTGCAATATTAACGATGTCTAGAAGTTCTGTCAAGGAGAGGTTTGGTCACCTAATTGCGCGCTAATTGGGAGAAATCCTTATTGGAAATCCCCCACTTTCCTGGGAACGACCTGGTCGATTAATATTGTGAATTATAATAATGATGATGAGTTTTGTTTTATTAGTATTATTAATGTAATATAATAAATTTTTTTTATATAAAACAGAATACGTTTATAAAGTTATTCGTTTTATTAGATTAATAGTAAAATCTTTTTATATAAAGCAGAATACTTTTATAAAGTTATCATTTTATTAGACAATAATTAGAATATATTATATTTTATTATGAATTGTACTGCATAGTATTTGCATAGTAATATCTTTTATATAAAATAGAATACTTTTATAAAGTTATTCGTTTTATTAGATTATAAATAGAATATATTATATTTTATTGTAAACCAACTGGACCGTTCATGAATTAGTTAGTATGCAGTCCATTCTTCTATAAATAGAAGCTCATTCCTTCATTATTTCTTACTTAATTCACTTTGAAACTCTAGAGAGAGAAACTATATGAGAGTTCTTCTTCTATAATCTTGAGCGTATTTCTTTAGAGTTTAAGATGACTTTGAAGCGTAGTGCAAGTTTTTTTAGTATATCCTCGCTTCTACCGGTCAAAATACTCTTCTTTTACGGTAAGGGATATTATTTATTGTACTCGTTAGGGGTATTCCTTCTTTCTTATTGGTGAAATTCTTTTGTTATTCCAATCTTCATTGTTCTGTTGGAATAACCTGTATACGCGGGATACCCTATACTTGGTGAAATTCTTCTATTATTCCATTATTTATTATTACATTTGAATATCATGTACGTAATGCGTTACGCATGACCGTTCTCATTGTTTATTATTACATTGAACACATCACATGCATGCGTTTACGCATGACACGGTTCTATTATTTATTATTCTACATTGGAATATCCGCCGATTGCGTTTATGCATGACTCGGTTCCATTATTTATTATTCATTGGAATATCACGCCGGTGCGTTTATGCATGACTGGTTCCATTATTTATTATTCATTGGAATAACTCATGCATGTGCGCTTTATCGCATACCGGTGAATTCTTTTGTTATTCCATTCTTTATTATACTCAGATTGGTTAAAATTTTGACTTCTATACTCCATGAAATTAGTGGAATATCCTTGATATTTGCGCTTCATCCGAAGATCTTTTCATGGAAATATTCTTTCGAGCATTCTTGAGTGTTACTCTACAAAGAAGTATCATGTTGACAATTTGGACATTATTAGTTCCTGGATAAATTAATTCTTGAACTTGTTTTTTTTGAATTCTTATATCATTGTCATCATCCTCATGTTTATATTATGTTGAAAGTCATTTGTGGCTTGTAGTGCATAGATGGACTTGGTATGATTATGACCAGGGATTATTCGGTGTAATCATGACCGTAATGTTACAAATGATGTGGAAAAAGTCCTCATTGACCCGTAGTGCATTGATGGACAGTTGTTGGCATGATCATGACCATTGATGAATACACGAATATCCTTAGCTGTGGTGCATGGATAATTTGTGGTTGTGATACTAATGAATATCCTTGACCGTAGTGCAGGGATGATGTGGATTATTTATTAAGCTGAGTCTCAGCAATAAAAGTCATGAAAAACCTTTTAAATAATAGAAGATAGTTGATTCTATTCTCTAATTGACTCTTCTAATGGATTGCTTGTTCCGCTGCAGTTAAACTTGATGTTTGTTATATTTTATCAGTTTAACACTGTTGAAGGCTAATGATAATTTATTTACGCATTATCTTAGTCATAATATTTCTTCTTGGGCTAGTTGAGCTCACCCTTTTGTTTTTATTGTTCTCTTGTGAAATGAGAACGTAGCAGGGACTAGTCGGGGAACAGAGTGATGGTCCAGATAATAGCATTAGTAGTCCTCACTATTCTATGAAATAGTGTGATAATAAATGTAATGAGGACCCCATTGAGTTTGTATATTGTCTAGATGACAATATTTGTATTAAAACTCACTGAGATATGTTTAGTCGTATTTGACACGACTATTGTATAATTAAGTTGTATTTGAATTTTGTACCATGTATTTGGCGACTAAGAATAGGTGATGTATACCGATTTTGGGGGCGTCACATAAGGACAGTTCAGAAATAATTCTGATAAAATTCCTATATGTCCAAGCCTGTCCTTGAAGACCCACTGGGCTAACCTGAATGAAGCTCACATGGCTGCTAATCTGTATATGGAAGCAAGCCATTCAACCAAAGATGAAAAGGGCCTTACATGCTCAAAATAGGCAAGGAATGATATGTGAGAGGAATCCTTAAGGAAGCTCACAACAGAGGATCATCGAGCATCAGTCAAGAGAAACTCATTACGGAAGTAGAACTTCACAAACATAAGACTATCAAAGAAGACTACGTTCGTAGTACTGACTAATAATCGTAGAGTGATAAGTCCTGAAGATATTCATGCCTACGTTAGAAGGAAATCTAATTGATATTGGTAATTCCAGTCAGAAGGAGATATGCAAGGCTGCCTTCTAATACACATATAGAAAAGGAAATCACATCTATCTGAGAAGACTGTATCAACCATGGGGAGCAGTGATCTGTTAAGGAACAACAATACTGAGATATACTATGAAGAAATGTACCAACTACAGAGTTCCAAAACTTTGTGGCTGATGAACCAAATGAAGATCCATAGTCAGTAGGAACATCTCAAAACGTATTACTGATAACCTATCAGCCACCTAACCCAACATCGTGGAGTGCCTGTGATCAAACATCCAATCGGAGTGTAAGACCATGAGGACACCACGAATACAGCGAGCGCAATTGTCTAAAGTTGGTAGAGGACCTCCCCACCAGAAAAGGTCAAATGAGATATTAGTGTAAGTCACTTCTAAAGTATTTCATCTGGAAAACGCCTCAGGGACAAAACCTGACCCTTAGCTCACTCTAAGAGGTTGGCCCTTCCTGAGCTACCTTATCTCAGACGAATTGCTTGATTAAGTTCATCTTAAGGACCAAGACAGTAAATGATCGTAGAGTAGAGTGTGAAAAGAACTCCACGATTGTAGTGTAACCTCAGTGATAGTAGAAGCAGACTCGACGATCGCAGTCCTACCAGAAAATAATCTAGTTCATAAGGAGCTCGGAAGAACTGGACAATTGCTCAACCATTCAGATTATGAGGAGATAAGTTCGGATATATTAGTGGTTAAGTTTTGCAGTTTCAGAATGAGGATTAATGTAAAACCACCCACTGCAATATCTCACAATAGTTGATCGTTGAGTTAACAGAGGAAAACGTAGAGTCCATAGCTGCCTTACCATGCTACTCTACGAACCAAAAAGGTCAACGGTCAATCCACGTCAATTAAACGTCTATTCTCCTAAAGGAAATATCTAACTGAAAAGTTATGGGGAGTTACATCTCATTACTGGACGTCGTGCAACCAATGGTTGGTTGACACATCACTAATTATGCAGAGTTAGAAGGAACTGTCATTAAGATAAATTTAAAATCTGCAAACAGTTATCAGAAACCATCGAACCTTTCTCCATCCCATTTTCAAACCCTAGAATCCTCTCAAAAGCCAAAATCAATTAACCTTCCAGAGTCTTGCCCAAATCACAATCATCCATCTCTCAAAAACCCCTCTGAATCAAATACTCATATTCATCGAACTACTCAAAAGGAAAACTGGAGAGTAATCACTGGCATTCAGCTCGGAACCAAGACGTTTGAAAAATCCGAAAAGAAGTTCAGAGACATTCTCGAACTTATGAAGAAAGCTGGATTCTGAGAATGTCTTGAGGCTAGCACTCGAGTATATACTGAACTGGTCAAGGAATTCTACTCAAATGCATCCATAAATGTCGGAACCCTTTTAACCAAGGTTAAAGGTCAGTCTCTTAAGCTAAAATCATCTGATATAAATCAATGTTTAGGTTTCCCTGACCTAGGACTGAGATACCTTGATGAGATCAACACTAAGCAAGCAAAGGAGATTATGGGGTACCAAAGGAACCCCACTCTAAAGGATATGAAGAAAAAGGAGTTCCTAGAGGAATTCGAGTTCCTTGCTGAAATAGTAGGAAAATGCATACTATGCAAGGACACTGCACACGACACGGTGCTTGATCAACAACTAAAGATTATGTCTACAATAGTTCAGAGAAGACGAATCAACTTTGGGGTTATCTTGCTAGATCAAATTTCCAAATGGCTGGAAAAGGCTGAGATGAAGAAATCTACAGATAAACCCCTGACTAAGGTTTTTCATGGAAGACTACTGAGCATTGTGATGAAGAAGAAGCTAGGAGGAAGAATCAAGGATGATGAGGGAGAACCTCTTAATGTTCACAAAGTAATGTCTCCACAACTATTTGTGAATTGGAAGAAAAACCCGAAGGAGAACAGAAGGCTGACAACTGGGAGCAGTAACAAGGCCTCTACAAAGAAGAGGAAGGCAAAAGAGGTAGAAAGCTCTGAGTCTGAAGACTCTGCACCAGCAAAAATCACATCCACAAGAAAGAGATCCAGGGGTGTGAAGAAAACTGAGACCCCATCAAGAAGTCTCTCCACCAAAGAGAAAGATGAAGAAGAAAAAGTCCTGACTGCAAAAACAACCATGAGGAGAAGCAACAGACTACTTCAAGGGCCATCACAAAAGAAAGCTAAGGTGGTAAACAAACTAGCCTCAGTTTCCAAAGATAGTACATCTGATGAAGAGGAGAACTCAGAGTCAGAAGAAGCAAAGGGAACCGACGATCTCAAGATCGAGTCCCCTAAGACAAAATCCAACAATGAAGGTGAAGCTGGAGTAATGGAAGAAAATGCAGCATCTGTTGATGAAGAAGAATACTCAAGCCATGTGGCTAACCTCGAGCATTCACTCTAACAATGAAGAGAGGATACAAGCTGATCCAACTCCATCCCCAACTGCAAGTGCTCCAATAAGTCCAGATGATGGGTCAAATGATGTTGTTTCTAAAGAAGAAGAACAAGCCCCTTCCAATCCTGAAATCCCCCATGACGGCTCAAGAGGTGATGAGTCCAAAGAAGAAGGGTCTGTCTCAATCAGTGCTGAACCTCAAGGAAGTCCATCTGATGATCCAAAGGCTTCAGAGTCTGAAGAGGAAGAAGAGTCTGACTCTCCCATAGCTGAACCTCCAAGGAGAAGGAAGAGCTACAGACTACAAGCAAAATTTGACTCCAAAAAGAGAAATGATCACTCTAATACTGTCATTGAAGTAAGTGATGATGAGTCAGTATCACAGGAAGAAAGTGCTGAAGATAGGACCAGTGATGAAAAAGATGAATCAGAGGAGGATCTTGTTGAAGAAGTTTCTGGAAATGAAATGCAGCAAGAAGAACTTGTTGTTGGAAATGATCAAAATGATTCAGGCTCAGAAAGAGAAGAAATGGAGAATGATTCCAACCCTGCAAATCAGGAATCAGAGGAACTAGAATTCTATCATGTCCTCTCTCCAGTAAAAATCACCAGGAGAATAGTGGTAGAAGTCTCGAATGAACCACTAGAAACACCACCAGAAAGATGGGTTAACTATGGAGATGAACAACTCAAGGTGGTAAGGATGACTACATTTGATGTAGTTAAAAACTAGAACAACATGGAGTTGGACTGCACGACCATCCTCTATAATCCTGATGATTTGCTGATGAGATGGTTCTTCCAATGGATGCCATGGCTAAAGGCCCTTACTAAAAGAGATGGAAGTTACTTTAGCTGGTGCTACTCTCATTTTCCAAGCATGGAGCTGGTAGCACAAAACTTCCCAAGGGTGAAGAAGTTTGCCACCAAAATGATCAAAGATCAGCCCCACTTCAAAGTCTATCGCCATGCTGGAAATCACTATATTCCCTATGATCGTAGAGTAGACTCTCAAGGAAGAAGGATCATGACTAAGGAGATGATCGAAAAATCTGTTCACTCTACTATTGATGGTGATCAAGTTCAATACCAGAAGCATCCATCAGCCCAATCACTGCTATCTAACACTCCCTCATCCTCAAGCAGCAACTGGTACTCAACGATTGTTCAGATTCTCAAAGCCTTTGAAAATTTGTCCAAGGATGAAAATCGTAGAGTCTAATCTGATGCCCAACCAGATGAGCAAATCCCTACGGAGGAGGAACTATTGAAGAATTCTGATGAACTGATTGAGAAAATATCTCTATTTACTGAAGAGTCGAAGAAGCTGACAACAACAGTAGATAACTCAGTTTAAGAAAGACTCCAAGCAACGATGGCTGATGTGTCTCTCAAAATTAGAGAAAGAGATCACATTTATCTAAAGGCCATAAATGATCAGAAGTCAGATGCACTACAAGTAAAGAAGGCAAATGAAGAACAACTCCAAGTTCTCTTTGACAAGATAAACAACATGAATCAGTCTTTCTCAGTGCAACTTGAGCTAGGCCAACAAGAACTCAAAATTGAAGTTAGTAACTCTTCTTATCTGATGGAGCAGCTAATTATGTCCAACATGGAGCAGCTCTATCGAGTGATTAATGACAAAAATGGGGAGAAAAAAGGCATAGAAAGAGGCAGAGCAAGAGGCATTCGAGGAAGAGCAAGAAGATCAAACAAGAGAATAAGTCAAAGAAGCAGACAGCAGAAGAAGAGATAGAGTCATCATCTGAGGGGGAGCCAAAGAATGATGAGACTATGTATGCCGAAGCTGAGGGGGAGCTAGAAGGAAAAGAGAAGCATACATCTTAGGGGAGCAAAGCAAAGCAGGAAAGTCATCATCCCAAGGGGAGCAGGAACAAGAAGGTCAAACAGATGATTAGTTGATCAACAGACATCCTGGAAACATACATGGAGCCAAAGAGGTACATCTCTAACTAGTTAGGTATGTTATGGATCCGGGATGTAAAATATCAGTGTATTAAATTCCACATCATTATAAATGACATTCATGATTATCTGTTTTAGAAATACAGTTGCTCACTGTATACAAGATTCATTCATAACATGCATATGCACTTATTATTTTTGTCATAATCAAATAGGGGGAGATTGTCAGGAATAAGCATGTGAATGATATTCCTATTTACATATGATTTGATTATGATATATATATATATATATATATATGAATGTCCCTGAATCTTCATGCGCATTATCGATGTCCCAATGAATCAACATCTATCAGAAAATATTTGGGACACTACATGACCGAATGTAATCTCATCTTGTACTAATCTACGCCGCAACCCGGTGAGGGTCATAAACTATCAGCTCATATCACTAACAGCCATCCGAGTGCAAGGTCTTTCTAAGGGTAAAGTCGTCAACCACTCATACTCCTCTAATGTAGGAGTCAACTCCTAGGTCCCAAACCAAAAAACCTACCTCTCCGGTACCCAATGCTCTAGCATGCCATCTACAAAGCCCGAGGGAACTTGAAACATTAGGAGGGTCATGGAATGCTGTAATAGCTGATCTACGGTCACCTTATCTGGAGGTGATATATTATCATACCAGGATCTCAGACGGGATGCCACTAATACTGGTGGGGTGTGATCAATGAGGCTGACTGTCGAAGAAGACATCTGTGTGGGCCGTATCATAAGACCATCCAGGGGTCAATGTTGAATATCTCTGGATATACATACATATGCATAATATGATACATGCATGATAAACAATAGAGGGCAATATGATGTAGGGAATAACAATATATACATTCCTAAGTACATCATCATCTAATGCATCATCTCTGTCAGGAATAAGCATGTGAATGATATTCCTATTTACATATGATTTGATTATGATATATATACATGAATGAACATGCAAATATGCTTGCATTAAGAAAAGCTATAAAGTCCTTTGATAGATAATACAAACATGCATACAAGGACTTAGAATGAATTGATCAAGTATGTTAGGTTGATCCTACATAAGCAAAATAGCTTTGTTAAAGTCCTTAAAAAGAAATGATGTACAAGGACTATAAATATAGAAAGATCAAGCATGTTAGGTTGATCTTATGATGTAATAGATAGGTTTCTCTGATCGTCGAGCACTGCACCAGAAATCGTAGTCTGCCAGGGGAGTCAAGGGAAACTCGAGAGCTATCGAGGCAGAATCTTAGTCTGCAAGATAAGAGATCTCGGAGTTCGTAGACTGCCCGGAGAGACGAGGTAAGGATCGTAGTGTGTCGAGGGGAACTTCCTCAGGGCTATAGTCTGCTGAGGAAGTCATGTTCAAAATCGTAGAGATACACGCCTCTGAACCGACCGAGTAGTATCGCTAAAGCCAAGTTAAGAATTGTAGACTACATTGAGAGTTCAGAGAGTCTACTAATCATACCAGAGGCGAGATCGTAGTCAAGCAAGATCGGATGAAGACAACAAGCACACGTCGAGGAAATCGTAGAGTGTCAAGAAGAAGTGAGACTTCAACATGAATAGAGTGAAGAATGAGACTTCAACATATATGCTCACAATGCCAAGACAGAATCATAAACAAATATGATTCTCAACAAATGAGCACTCCCAGAATATCCAAAGAAATGAAGCCTCTAGTTGGCACTGCAAAGATACATCCCATTTGAAGGATACTAGAGAGCACTCAACGAATGGTATGCAAGCTAACAGAAGATCTAAGCACTAACCCAATCAGCATCCAGATTGAGTTGTGAAGCCATTCAGGATGAAGTCTTCCACAAGGAGATCAGAAGAAGACTTCGATGAATCGACCAAGGAAAGTCGTTAAGCGCGAGTTGCCAAAGAGCAGAAGACAACGATCTTGGAAGCAACTAAGATCGTAGTGTTTGCCAAACAAAGAAAGAACTGATAGAGTGCATACAGAGATACTGGACAACTTCTGAAGAACAAGGCTAAAGTTATTAAGCATTGGGTCAGTCCATTGATGATAAGTGAACGGGAGATCACAAGGAGAAAGCGAACTGGACACGCCACAAATCTGAAGTGTCTTGCTATTCAGAAGGGGCCAGAACAAAGAAGTCAAGCCATCAGTATCTGAGAGCTGTTGAGGCAAACAAAAGTGTTGAAGCACTGCACAAGAGAAGGAAGAGGTGTTCTACATTGAAGATCCAATCAACACTCTTCAAGATCGTAGTGTTGTCTCTACCAAGTTAACAAGACACTACGATCAGGTCCATGAAGACATGCATCAGAATCGTAGAGTTCAAATGGCTGAAGATTTAAGCATTGGCAACAGTTCAATCTGAAGGTTGATATTTGT
Source organism: Panax quinquefolius (assembly GCA_020205615.1). Classification (NCBI taxonomy): domain Eukaryota; kingdom Viridiplantae; phylum Streptophyta; class Magnoliopsida; order Apiales; family Araliaceae; genus Panax; species Panax quinquefolius. The sequence continues at coordinate 55,115,456 of CM035160.1, forward strand.
ACAATATCTTATTGAGAGCATCGATGCAAAAGGACAACCTCTGATCAAGAAAATAGAAGGGTGAAATAAAGTCTTCGACATGCCCGAGGCATAAAAGTAATATATCTAATAGGGTAGGTGAAATAGTAGACTGCAATATCAGAAATTCAAAAAAAGTTATCATGTCACATCTGCAGTCTGAACCAAGCAACTTGAGATCTGTGAAGAATTTCAAAGAACTTTCAACGGCTACTTTCCAACGGGAAGATTGGAAAGGAGTATAAATCCACTTTAGCTTCAAAGATTAAGGGTTACTAGAGTTGCTGAGTTTGGAGAACTGGTGGAATGATCTAACCAACAAAAATAATGAGTGACCGATGAAGGTATGAAGGCTCACTCTACGATCCACCATGAACACTTAGAGACATAAAAAGAAAGAAGTAGAAGTGAGAGTACTACAATGTAGAAGTGAGAGTTCTACTACAAGAAGAGTGTTCTGAACTGCCGAGAGAAAGACGAGCATCAAGGTCATCTTGATGTTAATCATGGGAAGACTCTAAGTACCAGATAGAAGAGCCTACAGTCATCTTAGCAAGTTCATTTTGAGAAGGCATCAAGTATCAAGAAAGAAGATCACCAACGTCATCATGATGGCAAACATGAGAAAGTTTCTAAGTACCTAGCAGAAGAGCTTACAGTCATCTTAGAAACCCATCATGTACAACCATCAAGTATCAAGAGGAATGATCTTCAAGACAGTTCATCAAGGATCATCAGAAGAGGTTGAGTAACTGAAGAAGCTGAGCATCATGCAATACTCAACTGCACTTCAAGGATGATCACGCCAAGCTGCTAAGTACATAAGATGTTCAGAGCATGAAGACATCTTAGCAGCTGAGCACCAACTCTAATAAACAAACAAACAAACAAACAACTCAACAACAAGAAGCCAGGGCCTGAGGGGTCCTTGTTCGGAGGAACTAAATGGAGTTCCAAGCCTGTTGGGCTTGAAGAGTTTCTAGGGAACTAGAGGAGTTCCAAGGCTGCTGGCCTTGAAGAGTTCTTAGTGAACTAGAGTCCCAAGGTTGCTGGCCTTGAAGGAATCTTAGTGATTCAGGGTGCTGCCCTTCCTTAATGGAAATCCTACTAGTTGAAAGCAGAAGAGTGGATTAGGAGCTTGAGTCTCTGAACCACTTAAAACCCTTTGTGTCATTTACCTTATGTCATTTACATTATATATATTAACTGCTATAACTGCTATGTATGTTTTAACTACTTACAACTGAACTAACTCTAAGAACAATGTATGTATGATTATGAATATATCAATGAAGGGGATCTTTTACATATTTCGCTATGCTTGAAACGATTCTTATGTTTGTCATATGCTAAATCATTAGCTATACAAAATAAACTAGAAAAGTATTTGAAATTAAAAAGGATCTATTCAACACCCCCTTCTAGATCTATATTGTGCCTACTTGGAACTAACAATCTCTATATAGCTAAAAATATACGGAAATGGGGCACATACGCCCTACTACTAACAAAGGCCTATCAAAAGATATAGCGAGAATGGGGCATAACCACCTAGTATCTAAGAGATGTCTATCAAAAGATATAACAAGAATATACATCAGAAGAAGACAATGGTGTCAATATCTACATCATCAATCCTGTCCACCTGATGTAACTCCACCTGAGTCACTAGATCTCCATTAATCTGGGGATGTCGAGCCTATACTGATGGAGGATCTCGCTTGCCGTGCAAAGCCATACGGGTCACACAAATGGAAGGATCAAAAGTATCTTCCTCTGAAGGATCTCTGCCCAAGTGCCGAATGAAAAAATATGACCGGTCCAACTGTCGGGTCAAACTATCAATCTGTGTCAAATGAGTCGGATCTCGGACATAGGTCAACCAATCCATCATCATCATGGATCCAGGAACCATATCCCCCATAAACTAAGTGGCGCGGGACTGGGCTTCGATGGTACGAGGGGACCACCAGCGGTATAATGCCTCTTGGGTAAATTAACCCTCTGATAAAGTGTAGCCATCAACGCCAATCAATGGGATATCATTGACCGACGACTGCAACACAGACCAATAACGCCTGGCAGGAGGCAAGATGGTACACGAATCTCTCATGTGATACTCCTAATAGCACATTCTCCTAAATAGAGCTCTCATCCTCTATCTGTGAAGAGAGGAATCATACAGGTGGATATCACGTGCTTGACACCAGTCGGGAATCCATCCTCAAATCCAATGATCAAGTGTTCCCCAGAGTAGAGAACCCAAGTGATGACATTAGGTGTCAACAACTCCAACTATAAGCGACAATGGGTGAAACCTTCAGCAATAGAAACCTCGGCCAATATGGAGTGATGCCATCGCCGTCCTCGTGGATAGGTCTCTAAACCTAACACACTCACAAGATGAAAACATGGGAGCCTCTCATAGGCCCAAAACTGTCAACACAAAGGCAAATATCTGATGTCAGTGAACACTCTTAACCTGTACATGGGAAATTAAAAGAGAAATACTCACCAGCAGAAATGGGTAAAATCCTAGCCAAGCCTCTGTCAAGCCCTGCGAACGCATGCAGATTCCCGTGAGGAAATAGGCAAAGGTGTAGGAGCCCCAATCATATTCTCAAATACGGTCCACCTCCCGAGTGGCACTGATCAAAGAGAATGACACCGTAGGATAGTTGTCTGCTATAAAACAATCCCTGATAATAACCAGCAACAATCACCGAAGAATGTGATCCCGGACTCTAACATCAGCGGGCATGGGCTCACTCAATAGCTCACTTATAACATCTACGTTCAAAGGACCCGTACGGACGGTCCTGCCCTTGAGCGCCTCAGCCAGAACTCCTAAAAAGGATCTAACGGCAATCAGAGTAATGTTTGCTGTACATGGCACTGGCGCCCCTCCAAACTTCATACTGGTGATAAATTGGCAATCCATCGGCGTCATCATCACCTCACAATCCAATAAATTGAGAGACTGAGTCTGGTAAAACCACCACTCAGACAACACCCTGAGGTAACCCCAGGGACAATGGCAGGGAAGAATGGAAAAGAACGCCCCAAAGTCTCAACCATACACAATACCTCGATAATCTGGATGTAGAGCCTGATACAGAGAGTGTATGCTGAACCAGTTCCCTCGAGGCTGCGTAAAGCCAGGAACCTACATCAAATGCAAATCAATGTCAAAATCCTTGTTCCACATCAATAGGAAAAAAGAAGATCAAACCCAGCTTTTACCTTGTTTGCATGCAAGTAAACTGAGGGGTGGCGACTCAAATCGCCCAGAAGATCTGGAATCATCACAACAATGCCTGAAAGATCCCTACGGGGAGCATGAGTAGCAGGAGCTAGAGTTGCAGCCAGTACATCCTCCTCCTCGTCCTCATCATCCGGTACATCAACCCGGATAGGACGTATCACCGCCTCCGCCAAACGACAAGGATGTCTGACTGAACGGGGTCGAGGCACTTCAGAAGCCCTCCTCCGCATACCTGAAGTGGTCCTGCGGTAACTATTTAGTTGATCCGGATCCATAATATTTGGACACAAGTCTCCAACTCACCTCAGAAAGGGTGTGGTAAATTCTAACCTTGAGCTTTTACAATGCATTTTATGACTATATGCATGCATGCATTACTTTAATATACGCCTATAGTAGAGTTAAAATTGCAGGTCTACCCAATGCTTAGACTTTTGGAAAATTTTGCCAAAGTCCCCTTTGTAAATAGGACTATCCACATGCACATAAGCATGACTTGGTGGTCATTCAGTAGCACACCTACCTACAGTCATAAACATACTATAATGCATGAACATGTCAAAGTCACAATCCATACAGGTAGCCTAATTACCAGGATTACTTTGCAATACTACCTTTTTCTCATTTGTACTCAAATAGAATAAGAAATAGCAGAAAAAGGTACAAATTTGATTGTTTCAAAAGTTAAATTTTTTCACATCATTGTGTTTAACATGGTTTAATACTAACATTTACTATGTTGAATATTTTTTTATCAAGACATATGAGTATGCATATTCACTACCATGTGTTTAGACGCATTTCATATGATAAGTCATTTTCCAACGGATAGAAATTGGAAAAGAAGACATGCATACATTACCAAGACAATGTAGAACAATTGTATGGTGACAAAATTTGCAGAAAGACATCCGAACTCAGCAGATCTGAAGAAGAGCTCTCGGATTATCTGTGTGGCGCAGTTAGAAAATGACTTATAAAAGCAATATGCAGCTTAAAACCACCCATGGTTGGCCGCAGGTGTACTTGTGGCTCCCCTGAATGGGGCCCACCCCTCCGGCTCGGTCCAGTTCGAGTTACAAAGGAGATGTCACAAGCTGAAAAGGCCAAATCAGGAAAAAGAATGCTACACGATTGAGCGGAAAAGCCTGAAATCCTGGTTTTCATGGACCAAACTACAGGTCTACATATCACTCATTGGTATTCACCCAGACACATGTTCACTATACCAATAATCAACACTGTTGCAAACTACATTCAGCAATACCTCACGAAGGTCCGATGCCGTCAGTTTGGGATCGCAACTCCAAAACACTCCTCCCCAACGGGAACTTCATATAATTCAGCCGTTGATGCACATGTCAACTAAGGTCAAGAAGCCTTGACGTTATCCCCAACAGGGATTTCATCTGTTAATGTACATTTCAGTGAGGGTCAGGCAACCCTAACAAACACAAACTGTTGGCAGTAACTCCAAGAGAACATAGGAAAGACATGGTAATACAAATCAGGGAAGAACATCTTCATTGAGGAGGACCGATGATGGAATATATATACACATCTTCAATAGATAGAATACATCCCACAGGTCTCTCGTACATGAGAGGTACATCCTCAATGGGAAGTCTGTATCAAGGATTAAGGACTTTGGTGATAACCCCAATGTCAACATCCTGGAAGTTATTGAGAACTTTGGAGCACACATCCAAGCAGTTCATAGGGATATCTATGACAACACCAGTCCACATCACAAGTTATGGGAGCAAAAGGTCATCACATCCCATTGGAAAATAGTCTAACAAATCATATACATTTGCATCATGCTGCAGTACATTACATCATGAATATCTTGTCACATTTCAAGTGTCTAGTTTTCTTTATCCTATCCATGTCGTTACACTGCATGAATATGATAAAGAGGAGAATCTGTAGACACTCGAAATTTTGTATTCCTGTTACTAACCTTGTAGGAGGGAAAAATTATCTTCCAGAGATAACCTTGGAAGTCAAATCAGTACAGTCCCGGAGACAACCCCGGGATACTCAATTTTCCATATCGAAGATAACCCTGAGATATTCAGTTCCAGTCCCGGAGATAACCCCGGGATATTTAGTTTTAACCTCGGAGACAATTCCGAGGAATACAATTTGTTAGTTCTCGGTGGCACAATAGTAATCTAGAAGGAAGGTTGAATAGATATTTTAAATTATTTTTGAAAATACTTTGTTAGTTTTGATAATGATTCAAACACAACGGAATTAAGATTTATTTGTTCTCCCTTTAAGATATAGTGAGTTAATGAGAGTGAGGCAGTTATAACAGTTATATCAGTTATAGAAAGAGTGTAAGAGACACGATAATTTTAAGTGGTTCAGAGAACTTAAAGCTCCTAGTCCACTCTTCTACTCCTCGAGTAAGAAATCCACTAAGGATATCTTTACACTTTCTGAATCTCACAGATTCCTTCAAGACCAGCAATCTTGGCACTTCTTAGTTCACTTTTGAACTCTTCAAATCTAGCAGACTTGGTTCTTCACAATTCACTTAGAACTCTTCAAGTCCTTCTAACTTGGAACTTCTTACTTTATTTGATAGTAGTTGATGAGTTCTTGGATGGTGCTACTCAATTGCCGTTAAGCTTTTGCTCGAAAGAACTGAGTAGCTGAGCAAGCTTTCTCTTTTCAGAATGTAGAGTTTAGCATTGAGTGTTCTTCAGCATTTTTGTTCAATGCTTGCTTGATTCTATCATCTGATGATGTTTTGCATATATTAGGTCTTTGAAATGTATCCGTTGAAGACATCCGTTGAACATTAAATGCATTTGACATTTCTGAGCTTTGATGGAGACTTTCTACACATCTTCTAATTAGTAGTCTGGCCCGCTAACACAGCAGACTAATATCTCACCTAACACCTGAAAAGGTGTTTTTTACTGACCCATAGTACTTTCTTTAGCTTCTTCAATACGTTTCTTTGTTGTACACTATGGATGACTGTTGTGACATTGGGACTGCTGAGGGCTTCAATGTTTATAATCTATTACACATTTGTTAGGATTTATTCTTAAACAAATGGGCAAGGCTCGATGCTTCTGACACATGCAGATGATGCTCTACGATTCTGATCGTGGTGTCTTGCCACCTTGGTGCTTGATCTAGATACTGAAAAATAAGAACACTTTGATTTCTCTTAAGGACTGGCACATTACAATCTCTGAGTTGGATCGGTAAACGTTCGGACCACTCTACGATTTCAGGAGAGCCCCTTCAACGCAGACACATTACGATTCTCGATGCTCTACGATTCTTCCTTGACTTCTGCAATCTCTTGATCAGCTCGATAGACTACAATTTTGGTTGAAGCCTATCTATTACATCTTAAGACATAGATCAACCTAACAGCTTTGATCTCTTCATCTATATATTCATTTACATAATGTAAACTTTAAAAGCTTCGATCAACTTAACAAATTTGATCTACCACTAAGTCCTTGTACATATATTCCTTGAAGGACTTTACATATAATCATGAATATTTACTTTCAACATTAAATTTAAATATGTAATCTCCCACCGATCTCCCCCTATTTGATGTTGACATAAGCAAGGATATTTGTGTCAGGATTATCAATTTCTAGATGCAGTTGCTAGAAAGTAAATATGAATTAGTGTTTCAGTGAGCAACTAAAATCTCGAGAGAATAAGCATGAATTTATTGATGTTTGTAAAGACAGATATTACAATTAAGCTTAGTTACATTAATAAGAATTGAGTTTTAACTTATCTCTATTTCTTTTGCCTTTTTTCCTTAGAGGATTTGCATACTCCTCAGCTCTCTTCTTTTTGGCTCACTTCGTCTCTCCATGCTATATCTTTCAACTCGCTTTGACTTAGTCTTTCATGACAATCATGAATATTCATGGATGCAGGATCTCCAATTGGCATTCTTAGGCATGTGGTGATCACTTCTTGTGAGCTGAGAGAAGGCTCTTGACTCCTTAGTGGTTGTGCCATGATAATTTGTTGTTGTTCAGATCATGGAGTCTGATGGTGAGGCTGACTTGTAGGAGGGCTCCTTGATGATTGAGCGATGAATGTGCCTCTGCCTCCCCTTGCCTTTTTCTCCTTTTCCTTTATTCTCCCCCTTTATGTCAGCATCAAGGGCTCGAATGTCTTCAGATAGGCGAGTCATGCCTTGGACAAGTTTGTTGAGCTAATTCTAGGATTGAGCAATGTCTTCATGGTTCTCTTTATTTAGAGAATCAGATCGAGCTTCCCTCTTTTGGAGAATGTCCAAGATATTTTTTGTCTGTTTCATTTGGTCCATTGAGAATCCTTAGAATTCTTTCATTACAGTTCGTAGATTCGTGGGACTTTCCATCATAAGGTTGTTATGGGACTCCTGAGTATTCTGTAAAATAAGAACAACATCCTTGTGTTTCTTAGCAGATTGAAAGAGGATTTGATCCCGTTCATTTATGCTCTGAATCATCTTCTTTATGATCTCCATAAGCTTCTTTGTGAGCTCAGAACTTAGGGTGCTTGGGAGAGTGCTGGCAGCTTCGATCAGATGAGTCAGCCTTAGTTGAACAAGGTCTGAGTGAAATTCAAGTTCTTCTTGTATGTCCTTGGTCACCTTTTTAGATGCTTCAGACAACTCTGTTTTGGTGGGAAGATCTGATATGAGTTAAAGGAGTTGCAAACTATTTGGAGGAGAGGCCCTTGTGTATTGATCTTGCATAGTGTAGAGAGCAAGATCAAGGTTGAAATATTCATTAGAGGATGAGGAAGGGATATCTGATGGAGGGGCTGGTGTGTGGGGTTGAGCTTCAAGAGAATGTGACTCTATGACTTGAGCATGTGACTCTACGATTGGGCTTGGATCAATAATCGTAGAGTGAGAGATGATAGGAGATTGTATCAAAATAAAGTTGGGCACATTTGGTTCATCAATTATAGAATGTTGGGATTCTATAACTGGGAATTGATTGAGTGGATGAAGAATCACTTCCAACCATCTTGGTAATTCATAGAATTGGTTAAAAAATGATGGTGGACAGTGATTAACCCTGAAAGAGATGGGAATAGTTTGTAGCTCATGCCCATTTTCTGAAGAAGGGCCATTGGTGATCTGCTTTCGGGAAAAGTTGAGGTTGCCTGGGAATCCATGAGCTAGCACCAAGATTGCTGGATAGGCTTTGAAGGTCCAGAACATGTGATCCAAGGAGTTGAGAATTTGGGCTCGGTGAAAGGGCATCATAGGTAGATAGGAAAACAGTTGATTGTAGTTGGCTCTCCTATAACCATCACAACCCACAACTATAATATCAACCTCATCATCCTTTTCTTCTTCTCTATCTTCTTGTGAAGATTCCACTTCAACAATTACCTCCACTTGACTTCCTTGATTTTCTTCTCTCTCATCTTCCGTAGCTTCACTTCTTTCCATTTTTGTAGTTTTTAAAGCTAGAATCTCTTGAGGGACTGAGGGAGATTCATGATGATCTCTTGGCAATTCCTCCTCAGGTGCAGCTTCTTCTGACATAGGGACTTCATGAGGCTCCCCCTCTGTTAGATCATTCATTTTCATTTCACACAACTCCCCCTCAACTAGAGCATTCTCTAGAGTAAGAACTTCAGGAAGCTCCCCCTTAATTTGAGATGTGTTCTTTTGACTTACTTCGGAAAGCCCCTTCTCAGCTTCGGGTAATCCTTTCTCAGTAGCTATCTTTCTGTTTTCTTCTTTTAGCACTCCTTCATTGACAAGGATGTACTTCATGATCAGTTTTTTTCTTGGCTTCCTAGGCTGAGCCACAGCCTCAGCACTTTCTTCAGCTTCAGCTCTGAATGGTTGATCACCCTGAGAAGTTGTTGCAGCATCTTCTTCGGGAGTGGTGTTCAGTCTAGTCTCTACGATCGAGGAGACAAATGACTTCTTTGACTTGTGACTGTGTTTTCTCTTCTTAAGCAGCTGAGAGATGGTAGCTTTGTCTTCATCTTCATCAGACTATTGTTCTTTCCTTTTCAACTTCCTCAGAGTTTCAATGCCAGGACATTCTTGAGGTAGATCAGTAGTTGAACCTTGAGGCTCCTCTGCCATTTGAGCCTTCATTTTTCTTTTAACCTTGCTTTTTCCGACTAAAGCAATAGGTTCTTCCTTATTGATTTCTTCTTCTTCTTCAGTCTCTTTTACAACTGATATGTTTCCTGGAATCCCGGACTCCTTTGCATCACCAGTTCGTCCACTGGACTCAGACATCATCCTTACATTTTCTGTTGGATTTCTTTTTTAGTTCTTAAATAGCTGTTGGGTCATTCTTCTGTTTGTATTGATGGATTCTCCTTCATCATCCCCAATCTTATCTCCCAATGCTAACTGTAGGATGATGCTTATAAATTGCCCGTAGAGCATCTTTCCAGAGCTCTTTGACTTCTTCGAACTGAGTATCCATTTCCCAATCTAGTCGAGTAGTAGGGCTCCATAGTTGAGTTAAATCCCATAACTAATTGCTGTCATGAGCTTAAGTTGCACTTCGTTCACAGAGTCATGGCCAGAGCTCTTGCAGCATATGCATTTCCCAACAATGTCATCCAAAAATTCATACCTTTGGGGGAACTCTTTCTTTTTGTACCCTCTGACAGTCGAAAACTTCTTGTGATGCATCTTCTTTAATCCTTCATGAAAATCGATGCCTTGTATGAATGAAAATCCTTTCGATTAGAAACCTAGGCTAGGTTTATATCCTCAGCTTTGAGTTTAATTTCCATGTCCTTACCCCTTGTGGTGGTGACATCGTTCTCAAACATTCCATTTCTGTAAAACACTTTTATCAACTTAGGTTAGATCCATGTGCTTGTACCCAGACCTTCTTCAAGACCAGCTTTCTTTATCAGAGATAATGTTTTATAAAATTTGGGGTCAGCTGTCTTGAACTCATCGAAACAGAGTCAGTAACCAGTGATGACATTTGAAGCTGCCATTGATTTCTTTGCACTGAGGATGGTTGAGAGAATTTGAAAGCTAGGGTTTCTGTTGGTAGAGGGAGAGAGAGGGAGAAGGAGGAATAAGCTCTTTGAATTTCTGATTTCAAAAAGATATTTTCAACTTGTACTTGTAACTTCCCTCCTCTCGATCTGCTAAGTGGGGCATGTGTCAAGTTCTGCTTAGCTCCACAAATTTAACTGATGTGGAATGTGCTGAATTGCCCTTAGCTCCTCTTAAGCTAGTGTATTCCTTCAGAGGACTACGATCATTGAGGTAGCACTATGTTCGTTGAGGCAGTCTTTATGATCGTTGAGTCTGCACTACAATTGTTGAGTCTGTACCGGTACTTGTGATGAACTTTTAACTTAGCATTTCTCTTGAGTTAAGGTAGCTCAGGAAGGGCCAATCTCTTAGAGTGAATTAAGGGTTAGGTTTTTTCCTGAGGCGCTTGACAGAGAGATTGCTTTGATTTGTTGAACTTTGTTATCATATGATGCTTCTTTGTTCTGTTGATGGAGCTTATGCGATCGTGGCCTTTCATATCACTGCAACTCTACGACCGTGGACTTCCTTTGGTAATGTCTACGATTTCGAACATAGCCTTTATATCTATATGGTTAGTACAAACTAGAACACGGATTTTATGGTTGTAAATTTAGTATACCTAGCTCATTTATTAGTTTATTAAATCTGGATTCATCTAGAGGCTTTGTAAAGACATCAATAAGTTGATTTTCAGTAGGGATGTATTATAAAGATATGGTTCCATTTTGTATATGATCCCTAATAAAGACAGGATTGTGTGTTATTGCTATGGCACTTGTGTTATCACAGTGGACAGGTATGGATTTGAATTCAAATTCATAGTCTGCTAGCTGATTTTTCATCCATAAGATTTAAGCACAACAGCTGCCAGCAGCAATGTATTCATCTTCTACAGTTGAAGTAGATACTGAGTTTTGCTTCTTGCTAAACTAGGACATAAGTATGTTTCCTAGCAACTGACAGGTACCACTGGTACTTTTTCTATCTATTTTGCAACCTGTAAAGTCAACATCTGTATATCCTATTAGTTCAAGCGAGGACTTCATGGGATACCAAAGCCCCAAGTGAGGTGTGCCTTTGAGGTACCTGAAAATCCTTTTTACAACAGTTAAATGTGATTCCTTAGGATTAGCTTGAAATCTAGCACATATGTATGTTGCAAACATTATGTCTGGTCTATTGGCAGTTAGATATAGAAGAAAGCCTATCATACCTCTGTATTGAGTTATATCAATACTTTTACATTTTTCATCTTTGTCAAGCTTGGTTGCTGGAGCAATTGGGGTTTTCATGGGAGAGGCTGGTTCCATGTCATACTTCTTAAGTAAGTCTTTAATGTACTTGGCTTGGTTTATGAAGATTCCTTCATCAGTCTATTTTACTTGCAGTCCAAGGAAGAAGTTCAGCTCACCCATCACGCTCATTTCAAACTTGTTTTGCATAAGCTTGGCAAATCTCTTACATAATTTTTCATCAGTAGAGCCAAAGATAATATCATTAACATATATTTGAACTAATAAGACTTTGTCTTTATGCTTTCTAAGAAATAAAGTGGTATCTACTCTACCTCTAGTGATCCCATTTTCAATAAAAAAGTTAGTTAGTGTTTCATACCATGCTCTAGGTGCTTGTTTTAGACCATATAAGGCTTTGTCTAATCTATAGACATAATTAGAGAAAGATAGATTGATGAAACCTGGAGGTTGCTCTACATATACTTCTTCTTGAAGTTCACCATTCGGGAATGCACTTTTGACATCCATCTGAAAGACTTTGAATTTCGTGTGAGCAGCAAAGGCAAAGAATATTCTGATGGCTTCTAATCTGGAAACAGATGCAAAGGTCTCATCGTAGTCAATGCCTTCTTTCTGAGAGTAACCCTTGGCCACTAGTCTTGTCTTATTCCTTGTTATTACTCCATCTTCATCCATCTTGTTTCTGAAGACCCACTTGGTCCCAATAAAAAGATGACTCTTTGGTCTTGGAACTAATCTCCATACTTTTCTTCTTTCAAACTGATTTAGTTCTTTCTGCATGGCTTCTATCCAACTAGAGTCTTCCATAGCATCTTCTATCTTCTTGGGTTCCATTTGTGATAGAAAAGTCAGATAGAAACACTCATTTTGGGTGGCGGCTCTTGTTTTGACTCTTGCATTTGAGTCTCCAATGATTAAGTCTTGAGTGTGATCTCTTATCCATCTATTTCCTATTGCAACATCTGTCCTGATGCCTTCTTGTCTGAGACCTTCAAGATCAATTTTTGCTTCTTGATGTGGAGGTTCGTTGTCTTGCATAGACCTCTCCACGATCTTATTTCCTTGCTCAACGATTTCATTGTCTGGAACTACGATCGTGGTGTTGAGCTCGACTACCTCGTTCATAGTGTCTGAACTTTCATTCGTAATGTCTTGAGACACTGTTTTGTCTAAGTCTATTTCATCAAAGATGATGTGTATCGAGACTTCAACACTCAGTGTCTTTTTGTTGAACACTCTATAAGCCTTACTGTCTGTCGCATATCCGAGAAAGATTCCTTCGTCTGACTTGGGTTAGAACTTTGTCAAATACTATTTCCCATTGTTGAGAATTTAGCATGCACAGTCGAATACATGGAAGTAGCTGACATTTAGCTTTCTTCCTTTCCACAGTTCGTAGGGAGTCTTCTTAATCGTAGAGTGTATCAGCGATCTGTTCTGAGTGTAGCATGTAATGTTGACAACTTTTGTCCAGAAGTATTGAGGCGGATGAAATGGGGTTGCGCTAGTAGAGTTCTTCGACCTCTATCGATGTTACATTCTTTTTCTCATTTACTCCATTTTGTTGAGGAGTTCGTTGGTCGAGAAGTTATAGTGATGCCATTTTCTATCGAGGCCGGGTCCGTAAAGTCTCAGAGAAGTCGAATTCTCTGCCATGATCACTCCGTATAGCCTTGATTTTCTCCCCTTTCTCGTTCATCACTAGTTTGAATATCTTGATTAGTTGGGAGCTCGTTTCATCTTTTGAGTTTAGAAAGAACACCCATGTGAACTTGGTGTAATCATCCACTATGACTAGTGAGTATCTCTTCCCTCCAAGGCTTGTTGTTGGAATTGGCCCAAATTGATCCATGTGAAGCAGCTGCAGGGGCTTGTCAATTGAGTTGACAGTTCTGTCAGATGCACTTCTCTGACTAGAGATCAGGGAGTCCATGGATGAAGATGATTTATTCCATGTAGAGATTGTCCTTTCTAGTTCCTCAATTTTAGAGGTTAGACTTGACTCTCTTTGTGCATTGAGCTCATTGGTTTTTTTTAAGAGCTTATTCTCAGCTTCAAACTTGGAGAGAGAGTCAGTACATAGAAGGGCTATTTTTAGTTCTTCCTGAACTTTCTCTTTTTGAAGAAGTGAATAATCTTTGGACAGAACTCTGAACCATTTCATGTCTTGATCTGGATCGGATGTTATGCCATGCGGTCACGATTCTTAAATCATCAATGTCTACATCAGGAGAGTTAAAGTCAAATACCTCATCTATACTTACTTCATAAATGTTGGAGTTCTTTTTATCCTTAGCATGTTTGGCCATTAGGCAAAGATTTGCCATTTGAGGATCTTCGTCATCTCTAGATTCGGAAGTTGAGTCGTTGTCTGAGTCACTCCACGATCCTCCAGCTACAAGACCTTTGTCTTTCTTTTGAGGCCTTTTGTTGCCTTTGAATTCCTTCTTTGAATTTGATTACTTCTTTAGTTCTTCTCTAAGAGGTTTGTTGCAGTTTGCAATGAAATGGTCAGGCTTCTTGCAATTGTAGAATATGTCATTTATCCGCCCATTCTTTGTAGTTGTTCACTTTCTTTGGTTTCTTGATTACGCTTGTGACGCGCATGAACCTTCTGAGTCTTTTCATCAGCATTGCAAAGTCCTCATCATCATCTTCATCATAGTCAGAGTCATTTTCAGTATTGGCTTTTGAGATGTTGTCAGTTGCTTTGAGAGTAATCCCTTTATCCTTCTTTCTTCCTTCAGATAGTGTTTCTGCTCGTTGAGTCAGCTCCAGTTCATATGTAAGAAGGTTGCCATATAACTATTGAACAGTCATTTCATGGAGATTCTTTGATTCTCTGATGACAGTGGTTTTGGCATCCCACTTGCTAGGTAAAGCTCTCATAAACTTTATGATTAGATCTTTATTTGGATAAATCTTTCCATAGGCTCGAAGAGAGTTGAGCAGTATATTAAATCTTTCGTAGGTGGAAGTGACATTTTCTCCTTTACCGTGTGTAAACATCTCATATTGCTAAGTCAGGAGAAATTGTTGGTTTTCTCTAACTTCTTCTGTTCCTTCATGCATGATGAGCAATGCTTCCCATACCTCCGTTGTTGTTTTTCTATTTACCACATTCTCGAACAGATCATCTTCTAAAGATTGGAACAAAATGTTCTTGGCATTTTTGTCGAGTTGAAAAGCTTTCTTTTCGTTGTCTATCCATTCTTCTTTGACCTTGATCTGAATTCTGTTTGGGTCGTCTGTAGTTGGTGCAAGCTTTTTAGGAATGTAAGGCCCATTCTGAATAGTTTCAAATAGATCTTCATCTATTGAATCCATGTATGCTTGCATACGAACTTTCCAGTTGGCGAATTTGTCTTTGTTGCACATAGGTGGCTTGCTGTGAGACCCCAAATTTTATGAATAAAGATTTAATTTTCTCGAAATATTTTTTTGAATATTATGGTGTGGATTTGAGATAGTGTTATAATTGTGGGTAGTATTTATAAATTTTGCAAAGTTTGCAAGTTGTTATATAATATTTGATTGGTCAGGGAATATTCGTTTTAATAGGGAATATTCGTACGATGGCACAATCATTGGTGGACCCCACAACAGATGTATTGTCGTAGTAAGAAAACGACAGAATTATCTTTTTATAATGGCGAAAGTGTTACCGTTAAAATTGTTGAACTACCCGTAGTAAAAGTACAGTAATACACTTGGTTGCATAGTAGCACACGGTATTGATTATTGATGTTTACGTAAGAAGTCACTCAGTTATACTCAATAATTGCTACAGTAATTGTTGCATCATATCTCTCATATTATTGATTCAATTATTATCACAGTATCATCTGTATAATATGTTATATTATTAAATCAATAATTGAGACGAAAAAATTATTCATATTATTATTTACAATATTGACAATGTCTAGAAGTTCTGTCACGGAGAGGTTTGGTCACCTAATTGCGCGCCAAGGAGAAATCTTTATCGGAAAGCCCCCTCTTTCCTGAGAATGACCTGGTTGTTAAATATTGTGCGTTATAATATTAATGATGAATAAGTTCGTGTTGATTAAAGATTAAATTGATAGTTCCACTGTGTTGGAATTATTAGTGTTAGTGGAAATCGACATTTATTTTGATATTAATTGATGTCTGGAAGTTATACTGACCCGGTCGGTAATTAATCGAATAAATGAGCAATTAATTGCTATTAATTCACATGATTATAACTATTTGTTAACATGTGTGCACTTATAATTCACATTCTTGGACTATTAGGGGTGGTGGTGCAATATTGATACTACTTGCATGACTAAGTTGAAAATGGAGGTATAGATGGAGGTATTATACTGTAATTCTTATTTTCACATGTCTAGAACTATTGATTCACATGATTTACTATTGATTCACATTATTAACTATTAGGGGAGGTGGTGCAAGTTTGATAATACATGCAGGACTAAATTAAAAATGAAGAAAAAGAGGAAGGTATTTGTCGACGTCGGGATTTTTGGTGTACCTTTCCATTACTTGTTCTTTAGTGTTCTCATTTTAGGTGAGATTTGTTTGAAAAAATAAGTGAAAAAGGTCCAAAGCATGTATGATGTAAATTGATGGAACTATTAAGAGTCGCGATTGGTTTTTAAATGGTTGTACCAACACTGATAGAAAAGGTTTACATTGACCCGGTGGTGTGACAACGATATACTGGTCGGTGAAAGCAGAGATTAGTTTAGGGTTTGAGGACTTAGTTATATGGGGGAAGGTGTTAGGCACCCAGACATCCGTCATTCTGACGGTGACCGCCTTTTTTAAGAAACTATTATACGAGTGTGTGTGTGTGTGTGTGGGTGATGTTCTATTATCAATTTGAATTGATTCTATTTGACGAATCAGGCAGGCATCATTTGAAAATAATATAAAAAAATAATGTCGACTTCCTCATGGGTATGGATACCATCGAGGAAATTCGACACTCTGAGAATAATTTACAAAGCTACTTACATTTGAACATGTCCATCACATGGAACCAAATCTAGATTGATGGGATGAATCTGTGATCACATGATTCTAGGCTCACAAAAATCTGCGGTTTGTATGAAAGCAATAGCGGTATATATATAAAAGTCAGAAAAATATATATCTGAGGACGGGATCACCAACCCAAAAGCACCTCCATGGGGATTAAAAATGTAAATAAAGTCATTAAAAAGCTATCAATGAAATCACGGAGGAAACTCCAAAGTGGACGAAAACGTAAATAAAAGCCATAAGAAGCGATCAAGCGCCACGAAAAAAAATCCGAGGCAGGCGGAAAATATATATATATATATATATATATATATATATATATATATATATATATATATAATAGCAATAAACGTCGGATGTAAAATCCAGGCTCATCGAACAAAGTTCGACCACAGTTCATATATATAAGTATAAATATATATATATAAAAGCGCGTAAATGCATTGGATATAAAACCCAGGCTCATCGAATAGAGTTCGATCACAGTTCATATATATAAATATATATATATATATATATAAGCGAGTTAACGCACCAGATCGAAATCAGGCTCATTGAACAAAGTCCGACCACGATTTCAATATATATATATAAATATATATATATATATATATATATATATATATAAGCGCACTTGCATCAAAATCTAGGCTCATCGAACAAAGTTAAACACACATTTAATATATATATATATATATATATATATATATATATATATATATATATATATATGAAAGCAAATAAACGCTCCGGATTAAAGTCAGGCTCAATCGAGGCATAACTCGATAATGTTAGTCAATATATATGTAAATATATATAATATATTTATATCTGATTGAAATGAAACCACGGACCAAAGTCAAGGTAAAAGCAAACAACACGACTCTCAGCGTGTAGAAGGGTGTGTGCAAAGATGAAGAGAAAGACTCTAAAGTGTGTGAAGGCTACGGATGATGAAAAAGGCATCTATATCTTTAAAGTGGGTAAACACTAGCTTTTGTGGGTACAAAAGAGGCTATATATGAGCTCACGAGGTGTTTGAAAAGGAAATACCTTTGTATATCAGGCGAGTGCGGAAGCGGTGTGCGAGGTTCCCCGTCTTTTCTCTTAGAAAATCAGCACCCCAAGCCCTCTATTTATAGGCATATGAGCCTTGGTGTACTAAAAAACGGCTGGGTTGGCCAGAGTTTATCGGGTGGTCATCTCAAAATCGTGCACTCGAGCACTATAATGTCCACTCGGTTTTTCGGAAGTGCAATCCAGGGCATCCGTTTGAGGTATCAAGACCTATTTGGACGCCCTTGGTTGTCGAGAGTTATATGATGGCATGGGATTAGAGCTTATGCGAAGTCATTGAAGATGGGATGATGCCCTCGGTCTTGACTTGACTTTCATCATGTTATTCTTACTGATAGTCACTCGGGGTTGGTTAGCCTTGTGGGACATCGTTGCGTAGAGATGTGATGTGGCATCGTGTTGGCGAGATGACGATGTTGCCCTCAGCGGTGTTATCGGCGGATTGGGAGATAAAAGGGCGTTGCTCGAAGCTTATTTGAGATTGGATTCTTCTGCGGTTGTTGAAGGTCCTCATTGTCATCTTTGAGGTGTACTGTCTTCTCGATGTTATTGCTGGTTGGTATAGTGGATCGTTGTGTTGTTGCGAGATTGAAGCTGGTCGTATTTGAAACAAGCATTTTGGGGTTATCGTGAAAGCTGCATTCCTTGGGGTTATCACCAAGGTTAGTGGCTATTCCGTGGTTGGGATTGAGGCTGGATACCTCGGGGTTGTCTCAAAGATTAATCGGTCTTCTCGGTGTGTGTTAGATATTAGATCTGCATGCCTCGGGGTTACATCAGGGGTTGGGCTATTACTCCCAGTGTGATATGGGGTTGATCTTTGAACTTTTGGTGCGTATGGGTATGGATTTGGATTGTCTTTCAGGGTTCTCTCTTAAAAGACGAATCTATCTTCCTGCAATGTCAATGATAGTAGTACAGAAAATTTCGAGTGTCTACAGATGCCCCTCTTTATCATACTCATGCATGGTGATGCATGGGTAGGATAAAGAATCCTAGACACTTGAAACGCAACAAGATGAACATGGTACTATGGGTAGTAAAATGATACAAATGTATGATGCATGTGTACGGGGTTGTAGCCCAACATCTTTGGGGATGATCTTTGGCTCCTGTTTGCCATTTGGGGATGGGAAATGATGACCCGGATCTCGGTGTGTAATCCAGAATCTGTTAGAATGTTGGTGTTGGAGTTATCACCAAATTCATGTGTCTTGATAACGACTTGATCCCGAAGAGGTACCTCTTATGTGAAAGAGATCTGTGGGGATAAAGCTTGATCTGTTTGAGGATGTGTATAACATATTCTATCATCTATCCTCTTTGATAACATTGTCCTTTCTTGGTTGGTATCGCTAGGACATGTCAAGATTTTGTTGGATTCTTTATGACGACCAAATCTTTGTCGGGGATGCACGACCTTTGTTGACGTGTACTTCCACTTCACCGGCATGTGAATCAACGGTGAGAAATCTGTATGGATATATTGTCGAAATTGACGCCCGACCTTGACGTGACGATGTGAATCAGCGGTGAGAATACGTGAGTAGATCATCAAAGTTTGCTTGATCTTCGTTGGCGTGTGAATCAACATTGAACATTGCATTATGACCCCCATAATATGGGATGGGTTTGAGGAATATGGCGATTGGGTACGAGGGAACCTCGTTATTGCTCTATAGCTACGATAGGTTTAAACGTTATTGGGTGAAATAGCGTCAAAGGTTGCTTGAGGATTCGTTGATATGTGTCGGCGGGACGCGCATCGTTCTTACTCCCAGTTGGGAGATATCGTTGTAACCATCGTGAAATAATCGATCTGAAGGGACCTTTGCGATGATCGTCTGCGAACTATCGAGCGATTCTCAATGCTTGATGGGTTTACTTGCCGTAATTTGAAATAATCGTCGAAAGTGCTTGACCTTTGTTGATAGAAATGTCAGCGAATGAGCGTGTTATAACCCCGCAGGGATACGTTGTAACCCGTCGAGGGACTCGCGTTATAACCCCCATCGAGGGGCGCATTTAGGATAACGACCGAGTTGGCGGCATCGGACTGTCTGAGGTATTGCCGGATGTGATTTGTGACAAATGAGATCATTGGCGAGGGTATACCTCGTGCTCAAAGGGTGACTACCAATGGGCGATGTATAGATTCAAAGTCTCATCCAGAAAACCAAGATTGTATGTTGTTTTGCTCAATCACGTGGCATTTTTATTCTCGATTTGACCTTTTGATGCTGTGAGAACTCGTTTTAACTTCGAGGCTGGACCAAGCCAGGAGGTGGGACCCACATAGAGGAGCTACTGAGGTGCACTGTTGCGGTAGTAGGTGAAGCTGCTGACGACGGCGTGGATGATAAATCCTGCGGCCGACCTTATGAAGTTCATTTCAACTCATTTCGCGTAGAAAACCGCGAGCCATCTTCGGATCTGCTGGATTGAGTTCGGTACGCTTTCGTAAATTACATCATCGTACAAGTGTTCTGCTTATCACAGTAGCGTATGCATGTATTTTTCCGATTTTTATCTGTTGGATTGTGAGTTATCGCGTGAAATGCATCTAAACACATAGTAGTGATTATGTATGCACAAATGACTTGATAAAAATATTCAACATAGTAAATGTTAGTATTAAACCATCTTTGAACATAATGATGTGAAAAAATTTGACTTTTGAGGGCGGTCAATTGGCACTTTTTCTACTATTTTTTGTCTATTTGAGGTCGATGAGCAAAAGGTAGAAAAGCAAAGTACTCTAGCATTGAGGTTGGCCTTATGCATGATGTTTTTTAATTTTTAATGCGTATATGATTTTTTGGGCGGTGTACTTCTTGAATGGCCACCTAGACATGCTGAGTGCATGTGGATGATCCTATTTTCAAAGGGACTTTGGCAAAAATTTTCAAATGTAGGCATTGGGTAGTCATGCATTCTAACTCTATTATATGTTAAAGTAATTGTATGCATGCATATAATCATAAAATGCATTTAGAAAGCTCAGGTAAGGAAATACCACACCTTTACGAGGTGATTTGGAGACTTGTTGTCTAGATATTATGGATCCGAGATCATGAGAGCAATTCTTCTGAGGACCATAGCTTACGGCGTCGGAGAGAAACTTGAAGTGCCTCATCCAGATTCTGTCGAGACTGGCCGATTCGGTTAGTGGAGGCTGGTGATACGTCATCCATACAGATGTGCAGGGCGTTGAGGGCGAGAGGCGGATATTTCGATGGAGGATCCCTTTCGTCTTTGCACATATCCCTCGCGAGGAGCTCCGAGCATTCAGTGGCAAACCCGGAGTTCTTTGGGTGATTTGAGTAGACATCCATCGATGTATTTGCATGCTAACGGTATGGCGTTAGACTTTGATCTTCCTTCTTTCCTATTGATGAGGATTAAAGGGTTACGATATTGATCGCATTTTATGCGGTTCGGAGTTTACGACCTCGAGGGGGGGTTGACATTCACTCCATGTACGGGCACTTCATCACGACTCTGAGCGGTGAGTGCATGAGTGGGGATTTGAGGCATTCTTCTCCATCCTTCCCGTCGTTGTCCACAGGGGTTACCTCGAGGCATTGTCTGGCGATGGTTTTATCGGACTCGATCACTCGACCTCTTTGGACTTCTGAGGTGATGATGGCGCCTATGGATTGGCAATTTATCGGAGATATGGAGTTTGGAGGAGCGATTGCCTTGCATGGCGAACATCACCCCTCTGCCGTCCGATCCTTACTAGGAGTTCGGCGGGAGGCTCAAAGCGGGGTATCGTTCAAGTCCTTTGGCGTAGATGTTATGAGTGGGCTATTGGTGAGCCCATTCTCGATGATGTCGAGGATCGGGGATCGCGTTCTACGGCGATTGTTCTGATGATCATTCGAGGCGCCATCATGCGAGATAACTCTTCCACGGTATCTTTCGCTTTGTTCGGGCGCCACAGCGATGTGGGCCGTATTGGAAATGCGATTGGGGCTCTTACACCTTTGCCTATTTCCTCCAGGGGCGTAAATGCATGTACTCGCGAGGTTTGGCCAAAGAGGCTTGGTTAGGATTTAACCATTTACGCTTGTGAGTATTTCTCTTGTCTTTTCCATTCATAGGTTAAGAGTGTTTACAAATAGTAGATGTTTTGCCATTGTGTTGGCAGTTTTAGGCCTATGAGAGGCTCCCATGTTTGTATCATGTGAGTGTGTTAGGTTTAGATGCCTATCCATAAGGACGACGATGGCACCATTTTATTTTGTCGGAGGTCCCTTTAGATGAGGGCTTAAGCTCAACTTTGCCGTATCTTGTTTGGAGTTGCAGTGGCCGGCGGGTACCATTCATGGATTCCCTATTCGAGGGAGCATTTGACCATCGACTTTGAGGATGGACATCCGACCCAGTCTAGTATTTGATCTCTACTAGGAGAGTTCCCTCTTCAGCGATGGAGGTGGAGCTATTTAGGAGAGTGTGCTATTAGGAGCACCACGGGGAGATCCGTATCTGCGATCTTGCCTCTGCCGAGGCGTTATTACTTTGTATCGCGATCACCGTCGCGATATCCCATTTTGGGGGTTGGTGGCTTTACATTATCGGAAGGCCCATGTACTCGGGAGGCGTTCCAACGTTGGTGGCTCCCTC
The DNA here is from genome assembly GCA_020205615.1 of Panax quinquefolius. NCBI lineage: Eukaryota > Viridiplantae > Streptophyta > Magnoliopsida > Apiales > Araliaceae > Panax > Panax quinquefolius. Next base: position 55,137,762 of record CM035160.1, read on the forward strand.
GCACTATTGGGGCCCGATCCGTGCCTTACGGTTTTATGGGGACATAGTTCCGGGATCTTTGATGATGACGGATTGGGTAGCTTGTGTCCAGAAACTCAAACTTCATATGACCCGTTGATTGATAGCTTGACGAAAGCGGTTGGATCGAGCACATGTATTTATTCGGCATTTGGCGAGAGATCCGCTGAGGCGGAGTCATTTGTTCCTTCCGGCTCGGTGTTGGCCTCGAGATGACCCATTTGGTTTTTAGCGCCGCAGATCCTCCTCTTTATAGGCACGACATCCTGTTGATAGAGACCCGGTGACTCGGGAGGAGTTACATTAGGTGGAGCGAGTTGAGGGCGTGGACGCCGAGACCACTGGTCTTCTTCCGATGTATATTCTCATTATATCTTTTGATAGGCCTTTGTTAGATATTGGGTGGTTGTTCCCCATTCGCTATATCTTTTGATAGGCCTCTGTTAGTAGTAGAGGCGTCTGTGCCCCCCATTTTTATGTAGTTGTATGGGTATGCAGTGATGTATTAGATGATGATATATTTAGGAATGTATGCACCATTTTTTTCATTCCTATATCATATTGCCATCCATTATCATTATTATGCGTGTCGTATTATGCATATATATGTATGTCGAGAGATATTGGCATTGACCCTGGATGGTCTTATGACACGGCCGGGCGGATGCCTTCTTCGACGATTAGCCGTATAGATCATACCCCACCGTCGGTGGTGGCATTGGGTATCACGATCGGTAATGCGATAGCATGTCGCAGCCGAACGAGGGTGACCATGGGATCTGTTAACTGCGACATACCATGACCCTTTTGGCATTTTAGGTTCTGCGGATTTGTAGGCGAGATCTTTAGAACATTGGCTACGATAAAGTGGTATTCCGTTTTGGCACCCATGAGTTGACTCTACTGCGGAGATGCGCGTGTTTAAGCGATCTTGCCGCCAAGCGGACCTTGCGTGCACATGGCTTTAGGAGACATGAGTGAAGCGATTCATGACTCTCGTAGGATTGAGAGGCGAGTAGTCTGCGAGATGGTGACATCGCCACGTGATCTCTCAGCATTTTATGTATGATAGATTTAGCGCGAAGGATAGCTACTCACGACATTCCAGGGATTTCACCATGTCGGAGGATCATTGGCGTTCGGCGAGTTGATGTCACGATCTTATGTGTACTATCATACGATGTATATCTGCATGATATATGGATGAGATAGATATAGGCGTTATCATGGTCGTTGAGAGCTCTCGGGGAGGTCGTACCATTGTGCTATGATCGTAGTAGAACTCGGTTAATTGACATCCTACTTGCTTTGTACTTACCCATCGAGGCGTGTTCACCGGGAGTTCGATTGCGTGTTGTATATGTGGTTTATGTCACACTTGAGGCCGGTGGTTACCCTTAGGCGACATGGGTATTGCTTCTCCCGTGATGTGGCCATGTCGCCTCCTTTTGTTGGTAGAGTGTCTGAGATGCTCGATCTGGTCGCATTTTTTTGGCGGACATCGAGAGATCTATTTAGCATATTGTTGTGCTTTCGTGGCTTTGTTCACCATATCGACTTCATTACTCACGCTCGGGCATGGATTTCCTCCCTTTGGTTTGGTTTTGAGGCGTGACTACTTATCACCCTTGGCCGTGATGTCATGATTCGACCGGTTCTAGGATTTTTACCTTTTCGAGGGTGACGATTCGGCGTTGACTTCTCGATACCTCTCGGTGAGAGAATAGATGTCGTGTATACACTTTGGGATGAGCGTGAGATAATTGCTTTTTTACATCGGTCGTCCGGTTGATACTGCGAGTACTCGCATGGATGGAGCGGAGATTTTATAAGCTGCTGGCGGTATTCTGATCTTGGGAGGTGAGTTAGATGATGTAGAGCCCATGGAGGACATTGACACCTACATCGAGGAGGAGCCCACTGCATATTTTTGATGAGGTATTTGATCATTGGTGATGATATCTTATAGTATGGCATTTGTGAATGATTAAATGCATTATATGGTAAAAGCGTAAATAATTGAAATAAATTGTTTATAAATTTAAGAAGTGATTAAAATATTGTTATAATATTAATGATATTAGATGATGAGATTATTAAGTGATTAATAACATGGGGATATTCTTGAATCTGGATAAATTATATTATAAATGTTTAATATTTATCCTTTATCTCATTTGATTGATTATATCATTGGCATGATCCTCATGTTTATATTTATTGAAAGTCATCATGGCCTATAGAGCGTAGATGGACTTGGTATGATTATGACCGAGGGTTGTTCGGTATAATCATGGTAGTAATTGAAAACACGATTATCTTTGTACGTAGTGCATGGATAATTGTGGTGCGTGATACTAATGAATACTACGATTATCTTTGGTAGTAGTGCATGGATAATTTGTGGTCGTGATCTTAATGAATACACGATTATCTTTGGTCGTAGTGCATGGATAATTTGTGGTCGTGATACTAATGAATACCACGATTATCTTTGGCCGTAGTCATGAATAATTTGTGGTCGTGATCTTAATGAATACGATTATCTTTGGTACGTGGTGCATGGATAATTCGTGGTCGTGATCTTAAATAATATCATTGGCACGTAGTGCGGGGATGATTGACGATGTGGATTAATTATTGAAATTTGAGTCTCGGTGAATGAAATATTAATTCATGGATGTGTTCAAAGTCATACGTGGCTTACGTGCATAGATGGACTTGGTATGATTATGACCGAGGGGAGTTGTTCGGTATAATCATGATCGTAATTGGCTACAATTATCCTTGGGCTGAAAAGTGCATGGATAATTAGGTAATTAAATGATACTATTGTGGTGAGTCTCGGCATTATTAGTTTCTGATTGTATATCTTTGGCATGTAGTGCAAAGATGAATTGTTAATGAATATCTTTGGCGGGATTGCAAAGATGAATTTAATGTTTTTCAACGATAAAGGTATTGGTATCTTCACCTCTTTATCATACCAGTGCACTACCCTAATTTGAGGGTGAAATTCCATAAGGAGGGGAGATTGTGAGACCCCAAATTTTATGAAATAAAAGTGTTCAATTTTCTATTTTGGTGAATAGTTAAATTGATAAAAGTTTAAAGTTAAGGGTGTATTTGAAATTTTTCAAAGTAGACAAGTCATAAATAAAATACTGGTTACTATTCACGAGTTACTATTCACGAGTTCTTATTCACCGAAATTACTATTCACTCTAGTATTGTTCACTCACAGTATTTGGGAAACTTTTGTGTCGAGTTACTATTCACGAGTTCTTATTCACGGATTCTTTATTCACCAAAATTACAATTCACTCTAGTATTGTTCACTTTCGAGTATTTGGGACACTTTTGTGTGTGAGTACTATTCACGAGTTACTATTCACGAATTACTATTCATGAGTTACTATTCACCCGAACAAAATATTTTATGAAAATAATGGCGGAGGTTTTACCGTTAAAAGCGTTGAAACTACCGGTAGTAAAAGTGCGATGTCTGGCGTTGTTGCGTAGTAGCTGCGGTATTGATTATTGATATTTATGTGAAAGTCGATCGGTTTGACTCAATTATTATCGATTATTAATATGAATTATTATAGCGATAATGACGTTTTGTTTTAATTATTATAGTGATAATGACATGTTGGTGGGAGGGGAACATCGATAATGACGTTTTATTTTATTCGTAATAAAACAGAAATATCTTTTTATATAAAACATAATACTTTATTAAAGTTATTCTATAAATAGAATATATTATATTTTATTATGCATAGTGTTGCATAGTGTTTTGCATAGTGTTGCATAGTGTTTGCATAGTAAAATGTTTTTATATAAATAGAATATATTATATTTTATTTAAAAGATTTTTCTTTAAATATGGACCGTCAGATTAAAGTAAATCAATCTGGACCGTTCATGGATTAGTTACTATGCATTCCATTTTCCTATAAATAGAAGCTCATTCCTTCATTATTTTCTTACGAATTTGTTGAAACTCTAGAGAGAGAAATTATAGAGAGAAGCTATAGAGAGAAAATTATGGAGAGAAAGAATAAGAGTATCCTGCTACTTCACTACTTCTATATTCAGTTCTTTTACAGTAAGGGGTGTTATTCTTTCTTCTTGAAGAGAACTTCTGTTATTCCATTCTTTATTATTCTGTTGGAATAACCTGTAAAAGTGGCATACCCTATACATGACCTGTATACGCGGCATACCCTATACTTGGTGAAATCCATTCTATTATTCTATTCTTTATTATTACATTGGAATAACATATGTCTGTGGCATACCTATACTTGGTGATATCCTTATGTTATTCCATTCTTTATTATTACATTGGAATAACTTTGTATGCTTGGATTTACCTATACTTGGTGGAATGACCAAGTATATGCGGTTCACCCTATACTTGGTGATATCCTTATGTTATTCCATTCTTTATTATTACATTGGAATAACTTTGTATCTTGTGGTTTACCTATACTTGGTGGAATGACCCGGTATATATACGGTTCACCTTATACTTGGTGATATCCTTATGTTATTCCATTCTTTATTATTTTGTTGGAATAACTTGTATGCGTATTTTGTTTACCCCTATACTTGGTGGAATGACGGTAGATATGCAGTTCACCCAATACTTGGTGATCTTCTTCTGTTATTCCATTCTTTATGATTATGTTGGAATAACCAATTTATGCGAAGTACCGCATACTTGATGAAACTCTGTTATTATTCCGTCATTTATATTTCTGTTGGAATATCTTGTCGGTGTGAATTTCACCTGACCTGGTTCCATATTTATTATTTCGCATTTATTATTCTGTCGAAATATCCTGTCGGTGTGAATTTCACTTGACCTAGTTCCATATTTATTATTTCGCATTTATTATTCTGTTGAGAATAACTTGTCTGTGCGGTCTCTATCGCATGCATGGTGATGTCTTTTGTTATTCCATTCTTTATTATTTTGTTGGAATAACCTATCTATGTGGATTACCACATGCATGGTGAATGATCCTTTGTATTCATTCCTTATTAAATTGTGGAAATGATCAGATATCGTGGATTCTTGCATGGCGGTGAAAATCCATTTGCAGTTTCATATATTCTTTATTATACTCAGTTGGTTAGAGTTTTGACTTCTATACTCCATGAAATTAGTGGAATATCCTTGATATTTGCGCTTCATCCAGTATCTTTTCATGGATCATTTGGTATAATCGTGAACTGTGATGTTATCAATGATGTGGTAAAAGTCCTCAGTGGCCTATAATACATTGATGGACAGTTTTTGATATGATTATGACCAGGGATTTTTCAATATAGTCATGAATCGTTGATGATTTAATGAATATCCTTGGCCCGTAGTGCAAGGATGATTCGATGATGTGGTTTATTTATTAAGCTGAGTCCCAGCGATAAAAATGATGAAAAACCTTTTAAATCATAAAAGATAGTAGATTTTATTCTCTACTTGACTCTTTTAATGAATTGCTTGTTCCGCTGCAGTTAAACTTGATTTTTGTTATATTGTATCAGTTTAACACTGTTGAAGGCTAACGATAATTTATTCTTCATTATCTTAATCATAATATTTCTTACTGGGCTAGTTGAGCTCACCCTTTCTTTCACTGTTCTCTTCAGGAAATGAGAGCGTAAGCGGGGGACTTAGTCGGGGAATGGAGTGACAGTCCAGATGATAGCATTAGTAGTCCTCACTATTCTGTTAGATAGTGTGACAATAAATGTAATGAGGACTCCTTGAGTATGGATATTGTCTAGATGACAATATTCCTATTAGAACTCTCAGTTTATGTATTGTCGTATGTTACACGACATTTGTATAATTAAGTTTGTATTTGTATTTTGTACCATGTATTTGGCGACTCAAAATAGGTGATGAATACCTAATTTTGGGGGGCGTCACAGTTGGTATCAGAGCTTAGGGATTGATCCCTGGCGGAGATGTGAGATAAGAATTAGGAGGGGAGAGACGGGGAATTCCTTCGCTAGTATGACCTACCTAAGTTTATTTGGTATTTAATTGGTCGGTCAGAGTATAGGAATGATATGTGATATGTTAATTAACCCTTGTTTGGTGACAGTGTTTGAGAATGGCATCTGAAAATGATGAGATAAGCAATGAAGCACATGAGAGTGTTGATTCAGCTCAAGCAAAAGGTAACGACCAACAACAGGATAATAATCATACTGGTGGCAACAGCCATCGGAACAATGATAACTATCGTGGGGGGAAATTATCTTGCCAAGAGTGGTAACCACTTCGGTGGTAATCATGGCCAAGATAATAGAAGTGGAAATTTCAAGAAGAGAAGGTCATTAACCCAATTTTGTCATGCACCAAAGTCAAGTCCAGCTGGGACGGTGACACCAAAAGCGGATATGGACAAAACAAAGTCGTTGGTTTTAGAAATAGCGTTTTTCATGACTTCTCAAAAAGCGAGTAAACCGAACGAAGTTAGTACGGGTTAGTTAATTATAAATTCTTGCGAAGCCTATACCTTATTAGATATCGGTTCCACCCATTCTTTTATCTCTCTTGCTTGCGTTCAACGTTTAAATTTGACTCTAGAGAAGTTAGACTTTGACCTATCGGTTGAAACTCTGTTAGGAGAAACCTTCATTTCATGTGCTATCCAAGTCTTGGATGAGAGTAACAGTTTTGAATGATATTTCTATCAGTAATAAATTTCTTGACGTATTCTTGAAGACTTCTTAGCCTACCCTAGAGCGTGAAATCAAATTTTGTATTGACCCTGGTACAAAAACTCATTTCTTAAACCCTCAAATATTTCATCAACTAAAAGGATCGGGTTTACGTTGATTATGAGGAGAGTCATAATAAAAGTATTGGACTGATGAAAATCATGGGTATATGAAGTATTAGTAAGTGTTATGATAAGTTATGTTGGTTATTATGAGAAAACATGAAAGTTTCTTAGAAATCACAAAGGGTTGAAAAATCAGATTTTGGTGAAAACGGAACATGAAATTCAATTGACCATATCTCCTATTATATTTCGAATTTTTGAGTGTGGTCAAGTCCTAGAGTTAGATCTATGAGTTTTATAACTTATCCAAGTGGAATCACTGGAAATGGTAATGTAGATTTCCGTGTGGACTGATTTTAGCAAAGGAGGCCAAAGCTGTAAATTTCGAAAATGCTACTGCCCATAAACTTTAAGGGACTGTTTCGGCCACTTAAATTATGAGAAAAATTCTGGCTTTTGGGAACATGAAAGTATATGGTATAAGGAACATCCTGTCCAAAAATGAGCTCATTCTGACTTAAAATGAGCAAGTTATGACCATTTCAATATTTAGGTTTTTCCGACGAAAAATGCTATAACTGGAGTTCTATAACTCCGATGACCATGAAATTTAAACTGGAAGCTCACATTAACATGTGTAAGATCCTTCCAAGATTTGGGAATTTTTGGAGTTAAACTTGAGGTAGCTAATTTCTTAAGGAATTAATTGGAAATTGATTTTTGAAAAATAGTAAATGAATTTTAAAAATTCCGAGAAAAATATATTTTCATTATGGGACTATATGTTGTTAAATCTCAGAAAAGAAATATTTTTGGAACTGATTTGGTATTTTTCATAAAAATAGTTTAGTTACGAACATATGAGTTAAATATGTTATGTGAAGTAACAAAATTGGAAAATAGGATTTTATGGCTAGAGAATCCTATATAGAATATATGCATATTTTGATGAGGTATTTGATCATTGGTGATGATATCTTATGAGTATGGCATTTGTGAATGATTAAATGCATTATATGGTAAAGCGTAAATAATTGAAATAAATTGTTTATAAATTTAAGAAGTGATTAAAATATTGTTATAATATTAATGATATTAGATGATGAGATTATTAAGTGATTAATAACATGGGGATATTCTTGAATCCTGGATAAATTATATTATAAATGTTTAATATTTATCCTTTATCTCATTTGATTGATTATATCATTGACATGATCCTCATGTTTATATTTATTGAAAGTCATCTATGGCCTATAGAGCATAGATGGACTTGGTATGATTATGACCAGGGATTGTTCGGTATAATCATGAACGTAATTAAAAACACGATTATCTTTGTACGTAGTGCATGGATAATTGTGGTCGTGATACTAATGAATACTACGATTATCTTTGGTGCGTAGTGCATGGATAATTTGTGGTCGTGATACTAATGAATATACGATTATCTTTGGTCGTAGTGCATGGATAATTTGTGGTGCGTGATACTAATGAATACGATTATCTTTGGTCGGATGAATAATGAATACACGATTATTAATCACGATTATCTTTGTACGTAGTGCATGGATAATTCGTGGTCGTGATACTAAAGAATATCATTGGCCTGTAGTGCAGGGATGATTCGACGATGTGGATTAATTATTGAGCTGAGTCTCAGCAATGAAATATTAATTCATGGATGTGTTCAAAGTCATCTGTGGCTTACGTGCATAGATGGACTTGGTATGATTATGACCAGGGATTGTTCGGTATAATCATGATCGTAATTGAAAACACAATTATCCTTGGCCCGTAGTGCATGGATAATTCGTGGTCGTGATACTATTAAGCTGAGTCTCAGCATTATTAGTTTTACAGTTGTATATCTTTGGCATGTAGTGCAAAGATGAATTGTTAATGAACATCTTTGGCGGGATTGCAAAGATGAATTTAATGTTTTCAACGATAAAGGTATTCAAGGTATCTTCACCTCTTTATCTTACCAGGTACGTACCCTAATTTCGAGGGTGAAATTCCATAAGGAGGGGAGATTGTGAGACCCCAAATTTTATGAAATAAAAGTGTTCAATTTTTCTATTTTGGTGAATAGTTAAATTGATAAAAGTTTAAAGTTAAGGGTCATATTTGAAAATTTTTCAAAGTAGACAAGTTGTCATAAAATACCCGGTTACTATTCACGAGTTACTATTCACAGGTTACTATTCACCGAAATTACTATTCACTCTAGTATTGTTCACTCTAGTATTTGGGACACTTTTTGTGTCGAAATTACTATTCACGAGTTACTATTCACGGGTTACTATTCACCAAAATTACTATTCACTCTAGTATTGTTCACTCGAGTATTTGGGACACTTTTTGTGTCAGAGTACTATTCACGAGTTACTATTCACGAATTACTATTCATGAGTTACTATTCACCCGAACAAAATATTTTATGAAAATAATGACGGAGGTTTTACCGTTAAAACTGTTGAACTACTCGGTAGTAAAAGTACAGTAATACGCGTTGTTGCATAGTAGCACACGGTATTGATTATTGATATTTATGTAAGAAATTCGGTCGGTTTGACTCAATTATTGTCGATTATTAATATGAATTATTATAGCGATAATGACGTTTTGTTTTAATTATTATAGTGATAATGACATGTTGGTGGGAGGGGAACATCGATAATGACGTTTTGTTTTATTCGTAATAAAACAGAAATATCTTTTTATATAAAACATAATACTTTATTAAAGTTATTCTATAAATAGAATATATTATATTTTATTATCGTAGTGTTGCATAGTGTTTTGCATAGTGTTGTATAGTGTTTGCATAGTAAAATGTTTTATATAAATATAATATATTATATTTTATTTAAAAGATTTTCTTTAAATATGGACCGTCGATTAAAAGTAAATCAATCTGGACCGTTCATGGATTGAATTCTTATGCATTCCATTTTCCTATAAATAGAAGCTCATTCCTTCATTATTTTCTTACGAATTCGTTGAAACTCTAGATAGAGAAATTATAGAGAGAAGCTATAGAGAGAAAATTATGGAGAGAAAGAATAAGAGTATCCTGCTACTTCACTACTTCTATATTTAGTTCTTTTACGGTAAGGGGTGTTATTCTTTCTTCTTCAAGAGAACTTCTGTTATTCCATTCTTTATTATTCTGTTGGAATAACTCGTAATGTGGATTACCACATGCATGGTGAATGATCCTTTGTATTCATTCCTTATTAAATTGTGGAAATGATGCATGTCACGTGGATTCTTTGCATGGCGGTGAAAATCTATTTGAGTTTCATATATTCTTTATTATACTCGGTTGGTTAGAGTTTTGACTTCTATACTCCATGAAATTAGTGGAATATCCTTGATATTTAACCTTCATCCAAATATCTTTTCATGGATCATTTGGTATAATCGTGAACTGTGATGTTATCAGTGATGTGGTAAAAGTCCTCAATGGCCTATAATACATTGATGGACAGTTTTTGATATGATTATGACCAGGGATTTTTCAATATAGTCATGACCGTTGATGATTTAATGAATATCCTTGGCCCGTAGTGCAAGGATGATTCGATGATGTGGTTTATTTATTAAGTTGAGTCCCAGCGATAAAAATGATGAAAAACCTTTTAAATCATAAAAGATAGTAGATTTTATTCTCTACTTGACTCTTTTAATGAATTGCTTGTTCCGCTGCAGTTAAACTTGATTTTTATTATATTTTATCAGTTTAACACTGTTGAAGGCTAACGATAATTTATTCTTCATTATCTTAGTCATAATATTTCTTGCTGGGCTAGTTGAGCTCACCCTTTCTTTCACTGTTCTCTTCAGGAAATGAGAACGTAGCGGGGATGAGTCGGGGAATGGAGTGACAGTCCAGATGATAACATTAGTAGTCCTCACTATTCTGTTAGATAGTGTGACAATAAATGTAATGAGGACTCCTTGAGTATGGATATTGTCTAGATGACAATATTCCTATTAGAACTCTCAGTTTATGTATTCTTAGTATGTTACCACGACATTTGTATAATTAAGTTTGTATTTGTATTTTGTACCATGTATTTGGCGACTCAAAATAGGTGATGAATACCTAATTTTGGGGGGCGTCACACATTTTATCATGTACAGTTTACATTGTATATATATCAAACAACATTATATATGGCAGGGAAATATATTTTTGGATCACTTCCCTTTTAGATATGTCCTGCTATTTGCTTGATATTTTTCCTGCTGCTTCAGGGCTTGTGATCTTGATGTATTCTGAATTCCTCCTGGGTGGATGGACATTGAGTTGTCTCTGGATATGTGAGACCCCAGATTTTATGAATAAAGATTTTATTTTCTCAAAATATTTTTTTTAATATTATGGTGTGGATTTGATATAATGTTATAGTTATGGGTAGTATTTATAAATTTTGCAAAGTACGCAAGTTGTTATATAATATTCGATTTGTCGGGGAATATTCGTACGACGATACAATCATTGGTGGACCCCGCAACGGAATTATTGTCGGATTGAGAAAACGATAAAAAATACTTTATGAAAATAACGACGGAAGTTTTACCGTTAACTGTTGAAACACCCGGTGTTAAAAGTATAGTAATACGCGTGGTTACATAGTAGCACACGATATTAATTATTGATGCTTACGTGATAAGTCACTCAGTTTTGTTGGTATTTTTAATGTAATAATATAGAAAATCTTTTTATATAAAACAGAATACTTTTATAAAGTTATTCTATAAATAGAATATATTATATTCTATTATGCGATATAGTGTTGCATAGTGTATACGCATAGTGTTTTGCATAGTAAAATCTTTTTATAAAAGCAGAATACTTTTATAAAGTTATCATTTTATTAGACAATAATTAGAATATATTATATTTTATTATGCATAGTGTTTGCATAGTAAAATCTTTTATAATGTTATTCGTTTTATTAGATTATAAATAGAATATATTATATTTTATTTAAAAGATTTTTGCTTTAAATATGGAATGAGTCGGATTAAAGTAAATCAACCTCGACCGTTCATGAGTTAGTTACTATGCATTCCATTTTCGATAAATAGAAGCTCATTCATTCATTATTTTCTTACGAATTCAACTTAAAAACTAGAGAGATAAACTATAGAGAGAAAGAAGAAAGTATTCGCTACTTCACTACTTATATATCCGGTACTCTTCTTCTTAAGGTAGGGAATATTGTAAGACCCCAAATTATTAATAAATAAAATTTATTTTCCTCTATTTATTATTTTGAAATAGTAAGGGTTGATTTGATTAATGTGGATAGTTATGGGTAAAATACGCTTAAATATTTAGAATAAGCAAGTGGTTATAAAATATTCATTATTGTGGGGAATATTCGTTTGGTCGTGGAATATTACGTACTTATCTGGGGAATATTAAATGCGATTGGTGCTAGATCTTTTGTGGGCCCCATACTAAAAGCGATTGGATGAAGAAAGCGACAAATATAAGTTGTTTATAAATAACAGGCGTAGTTGATCTGAATTATCTTGTTGGAATACCCCGGTGGTTAAAACACACTAATACGCGTTGTTGAGCAAGTAGCACGCAGTATTGCACCAATTATTGATTCTTACGTGAAGGCACTACTCAATAATTTATACTGATAATTCTTATTCAAAGTATTTTATTTTATTGATTCAATAATTCTTTGCATTGATATTTTATATTCCGTTATTTCAATAAATTGTCATTACATAGTATTTTCCATTATCGAGACAATAATTCATATTATCTGAATAATATTATTGGATAACATTATTGGCAATGTCTAGAAAGTTACGTCTAAGGAGAGGTTTGGTCACCTAATTGCGGCGCTTGATGAGGAGAGATCCTTATTGAAAGCCCCTCATTCTGAGGAATTGCACGGTTGTCAATATTGTGATTACGTAATATTATTTGTGAATAATTAATTATTGATTTATATGATGAGGAAAATATTGATTTTATGTGGATATAGATGGAGAAAAATTTTAATATGACAATTGTTGAAAATTAATATTTTATCTTTTACGATAAAATAATTAATTTAAATATATTATTTTAATAATATATATTAACGGTGATATTTTCATAATGAATGTGGGATATATGAGTATATGAGGAGGAAGAGTATTTTTGTGGCATTAAATGTTTAACACATATTTTGTGTGTTGGTGGACACAATTATTGAATAGAAATTTGATTATAGCTTGTAAAATCGTCCGTTTGTGGATTTCGGTCAATTTCTGTTTGGAATTTGGAAAAACTTTCTTCTGCAAAGTTGTAGAGAATTGAATTTCCTATAAAAACCTGTGTGTTTTGAATTTTTCTGATAAAAGAGCTATTTATTATAAATTATTGAAGTTCCAAAGTTCTGAAACAATTGATTTTTGGAAGTTTTAATTGTTTTAATTAACAAAAACATTTTTTAGATGTATGAGCCTCATTTTACATGTGATTAGGAGGCTGAATTCATATTGTTAGTGTGCGTATGAAGTTGTGGAAAAATTTTAATATTAATTTATTAAATTTTCTACTTTGGTGTTCTAAGCATTTTCCTATAAATAGGGTGCTTAGGTTAGAATTGAAAATCACACCAGAAACTGAAGTTTTCTCTCTCTATATTATCGAGCGTATTCTTGTGAGTATTTTGAGTATACTTTGAGTATTGCTATACTGAGTGCAAGTTCAAGTCATAGCCTATATCCGGTGTTTCAACTAGGAGTACTGTCTTTCGAGGTAAGGGATGTTATTTTCTTCGTATGTGATATTATTTCTTCAATATCATTATGCCGAAATATTGTTTGGAACTTTTTATCAAATTTAAAACTTTTTCATGTCGGGGTTACTATTCATGAGTTACTATTCATGAGTTACTATTCACGAGTTACTATTCATGAGTTACTATTCACGAGTTACTATTCACGAGTACTATTCACGAAGCGTGATGATGTTTTTTGTGAAATTTCTATCTTTTGGTGTCGGAGTTACTATTCGCATGATACTGGCACTATTCACGTATCTGACCTTTATTCATAGAAAAATAATTTTTTTTCCTTTTAAATCTAAAATATCTATTGTGGATACTAGCTTTGATTGTATCCATGTTTTGATCATTCTTGAATTTTACCCCACTCTGGTTATTTATGAAGTATTTTTGAGTGGGAATTTTTTTAAAGTGCGAATCCTTAATATTTGTTCTTTTGCTTCACTGGATTCGTTTTCTTTAAAATATTTTTCATCATCCTCAGTCCTAAATGATGATATTACTGAATATCTTTGGCTTTGTAGTGCAAAGATGAATGATTTCTTGATGAATATCTTTGGCCCAGTAGTGCAAAGATGAGCAGTGTTGAGATGAACATGATTAATCGATTAATATCTTTGGCCCGTAGTGCAAAGATGAGCAGTGTTTAGATGAACATGATTAAGTGATGAGTATCTTTGGCACGTAGTGCAAAGATGAATATTTGATTCGAGATATATATTGATTGATGTTACGAGGATAAAATATCGACGATGAACTTTTAAATTCATACATGAGAAGATAGTAGTTTGCATTCTCTACTTAACTCTTCTAATGAATTATTATTTTCATTTTGCGAAGATTGATTTAAAAGCTGGTTGTCTATTGTATTCTATTAGATTTTTTTCCTGTTGAAGACTAACGATAATTTGTTGTATATTATCTTAGTCATAATATTCTTTACTGGGCTAGTTGAGCTCACCCTTTTCCTTGTTGTTCCATTTTTCTTCTCAGGAGGCGAGAATGTAGCGAGTACTAGTCGGGGTATGGAATGAAGGTTTTAGAGAGAGTTGTTTAGTAGTCCTCACCATTTTTGTTAAATAATGTATAAATAATTGTGATGAGGATTTATTTGGGTATGTATATTGTCTCAGAAGAAAATAATTGTATTTAAACTCACAAGATATATATGTTGTGCATTATTTTTGCCACGACAAATGTATTAATAAAGTTGTAGTTATTTTTTGTACCATGTATTTGGCGACTCGAGAATGGGTTGGATGGAATGGACCTATTTTGGGGCGCCACGGTTGGTATCGAGCTTAGGATATGATCTTTGGCGGAGATCGGGAATAGAACTAGGAGGGAGAGGCGAGTAAATCCTTCGCTAGTGTGTCCTACCTAAGTTATTTGTTAGTTGGTTAGTATATAGGGATATTATGTGATATATTGATTTCCTTAATTAACCCTTGTTTTATGATGATTTGAGAATGTCGATCGAGAATATTAATGATGGAGTAAATGAGACCGTGGAGATGCTGTCTTTACCAACGAGGAGAACGTGCAACAGTGGCAATGTACCTCCTGTGAACAACACCATTGAGCGGATGATGAATGAGGGATGTTTAGAAGCTTTTGCAGATTCATGCAAAATCGACGAGGAGACTCGTGTTTAAAATCTGAGAAGAAAATGATAGCAATTAACGAGTGGTCACACCAAGCGATTCAAAGAGTTGGGACCACGAATTTAAGGGAAAGCGGATCCGATCATGGCGGAAACATGGGTCAAGCAAATTACCAAGATATTCGATGTCTTGGGATGCACGGAGGAAGAAGGTTCCATTCGCCACCTTTATGTTTTCGTGGCGAGGCAGACATTTGGTGGGAATCGTGAAGCGTACCCATCCATTTTGACTCGGCATGTCATGGAGACATTTAGAAGCAGTTCAATGACAAGTACTTCCCTTAAAGTATTCGTCATATGAAGGAAGTGGAGTTTATTAGGCGGGAGCGAGAATAACATGGCGGTGTCCCAAAGACGAGGAGAAGTTCGCATGAGTTATCCGTGTTTGCACCTCATTTGGTGGAGAATGAGGGAATTATGGCGGGTGTTTCGAGAGGTTTGAAACCCGACATACGTCGATATCTCATTTCTCATAAATTTTTCTCTATTCAGATGTTGTCAAAAGGGTTCATTGTTAGAAGCGAGATAACGAAAATACGTTCAACCGAGGGACCATAACGAGGATCATATCAAGATAGCGATCATCGAATAACGATAACCGGCGGAGAAAGAAGAATACTCTGAGACAAAGCGGTAACCACTCCGGTGGTAATCGTGGCCATGAAAATAGAAGAAGCGAGTCGGGAGGAGATTTTAAAAGAGGAGATTCAACAACGACCATGTGAAGACGCGTCGGCCAGAGAGCAACCGGTTCCAAGGAGGAGAAAAAGACCACCGGTCAGATATGTTACAAATGCTGGGGAAAGTGGGACATGTCACCAAACTGCCCACAACAGTTTAAGGTATGCTATAATTGTAGAAAAGAAGGACATATCGCTCGAGATTGAACGGTATCGAAACCCAGTCCAGCGGGAATGGTGACTCAAAAGGATGTCTTAGAAAGGTCAAAGTCAACGGTTCCTGGAAGAGCGTTTGTCGTGACCGGTCAAAATGCGAGGAACCTGAACGAAGTTAGCACGGGTTAGTTAATTATAAATTCTTGCGAAGTTTATACCTTACTAGATACCGGTTCTACCCATTCTTTTATCTCTCTTTCTTGCGCTCAACGTTTGAACTTGACTACGGAGAAATTAGACTTTGACCTATTTATGGAGACTCCGTTAGGAGAAACTTTCATTACATCCGTTGTTTAGAAATCTTGCTTGATTCAAAGTTGGCACTATCACATTTACCGTTAACCTTATTTCTATAGAGATATTTGCTTTTGATGTGATTTTAAGGTTAACTACTCATCATGCCGAAATTGATTACTTTTTCGTAAGGTTGTCATGGGTTTTCATATTCTTAAGCAACACGTTATTCAATTCAAGTAATCAAACCATTGTAGTCAAACATTTTCATATCAAGCCATGAAGTCATTCGTTTATTACGGATGTCAAGTTTTTTAGTCCATGTTATGGATTTGAATAAAGACACGTCGATTTGAATAATATTCTTGTTGTTATTGATTTTTTCCGACGTATTTCTGAAGAATTTCTTGGTTTACTCCCAAAGATCGATATTAAATTTTGTATCAACTTTGAACCCCAGACAAAACTCATTTCTAAAATCTCATATCGAATGTCTCCTATTGAACTTCAGGAGTTAAAAATTCAACTATAGAATTTGGTACCTGAGCCTTTATCTGGTGACTTCCTTTGTGGAATGCACCGAAGCCAAACTCTCCGTAGGGGACGCCATATTCGTGCGATAGTAAACTGATAGGTGTCATTGTGACGTGCTTTCCAAGGTTGGGATATAAGCCACAGTTAAGAACAACCTAAGTCGGTAATCGAAATACGTAGCTTTCTAGGCTTAGTTGGTTATTATCGGAGATTCGTTGAAGGATATTCTCGAATCGCTATTATATTATATGGTGACTTCGTAGAGATACAAAATTCGAATGGAGCAAGGAATGTGGGAAGAGCTTCGAAGAACTCAAGAGGAGACTCATTTCAGCACATGTTCTGACCATGCCATCCTGGAAAAGCGAACGTGGTAGCTGACGTGTTGAGTAGAAGATCGTATACAAGTACGAGTACGATATTGTCAAAGACTCATTTCGTATAATTTACAAATAATAGAGATGGAGATGAAAACTCTAGTTACCCACGTGATGATATACGAGTAAAATCGACTTTAATCGATAAAGTTAAAGATGTTCAAGCTACACACCGGAGCTGATGAATTTGAAGAAGGAGGTGCAAGAAGTTGTTATTTCAAAGCGAGAATCGGTTAGGTGAGGAAAGCTCAAACCTTTGATTTATTAATCCTTTTGAAATTCTCGATCGAATAGGAACTGTGGCCTATAAACTCATTTTACCGCCAAGTATGACGCGTGTTCATAACGTTTTTCACGTATCGATGTTACGTAAATATGTGGACGACCCGAACTACGTCATTGAGTTAGAACCGGACGAGATAGCCGAAGACTTAACGTACGAGGAGGTACCTGTCAAGATCTTGTAGAGGAAAGAACATGTTCTATGTACCGAGTTTATACCACAAGTTAAAGTTTTATGGAGAAACCATGTTATTGAGGAAATGACCTGGGAGTTGGAAACGGAAATGAAAGCGAGGTATTCTCATCTTTTTGAAACACCAGGTACGTACGTCAATTTCGAGGACAAAATTTCATAAGGAGGGGAGGTTATAAGACCCCAAATTATTAATAAATGAAATTTATTTTTCTTTATTTATTATTTTGAAATAGTAAGGGTTGATTTGATTAATGTGGATAGTTATGGGTAAAATACGCAAATATTTTGAATAAGCAAGTAGTTATAAAATATTCATTATTGTCGGGGAATATTCGTTTGGTCGTGGAATATTCGTACTATCGGGAATATTAAATGCGACGGCGTAGATCTTTTTGTGGGCCCCATAAGTAAAAAGCGATTGGATGAAGAAAACGACAAATATAAGTTGTTTATAAATTGGCGTAGTTATTGTTATCAATTAATCTTGTTAGAATACCGGTGGTTAAAACACACTAATACGCGTTGTTGAACAAGAAGACACGGTATTGCACCAATTATTGATTCTTACGTAAGAAGGCACTACTCAATAATTGTTACGATAATTATTATTCAATATTTTATTTTATTGATTTAATAATTCTTTGCATTGATATTTTAAATTATCGTTGTTTCAATAAATTGTCATTACATAGTATTTTCCATTATCGAGCAATAATTCATATTATCCTGAATAATATTATTGGATAACATTATTGGCAATGTCTAGAAAGTTCTGCTCTAAGGAGAGGTTTGTCACATAATTGCTTTCGCCCAAGAAGGAGAGATCCTTATTGAAAGCCCCTCATTCAGGAATTGCACAGTTGTCAATATTGTGATTCGTAATATTATTTGTGAATAATTAATTATTGATTTATATGATGAGGAAAATATTGATTTTATGTGGATATAGATGGAGAAAATTTTAATATGACAATTGTTGAAAATTAATATTTTATCTTTTACGATAAAATAATTTATTTAAATATATTATTTTAATAATATATATTATGATGGTGATATTTTTATAATGAATGTGGGATATATGAGTATATGAGGAGGAAGAGTATTTTGTGGCATTAAATGTTTAACACATATTTTGTGTGTTGGTGGACACAATTATTGGAATAGAAATTTGATTATAAACTTGTAAAATCGTCTGCAGTTTGTGGATTTGGTCAATTTACTGTTTGGAATTTGGAAAAACTTTCTTCTGCAAAGTTGTAGAGAATTGAATTTCCTATAAAAACTCGGGAGTTCCAAATTTTTCTGATAAAAGAGCTATTTATTATGAATTATTGAAGTTCCAAAGTTCCGAAATAATTGATTTTTAAAAGTTTTAATTGTTTTAATTAACAAAAACATTTGTTAGATGTATGAGCCTCATTTTACATGTGATTAGGAGGCTGAATTAATATTGTTAGTGTGCGTATGAAGTTGTGGAAAAATTTTAATATTAATTTATTAAATTTTCTACTTTGGTGTTCTAAGCATTTTCCTATAAATAGGGTGCTTAGGTTAGAATTAAAAATCACACCAGAAACTGAAGTTTTCTCTCTCTATATTATCGAGTGTATTCTTGTGAGTATTTTGAGTATACTTTGAGTATTGCTATACGGTGCAAGTTCAAGTCATAGCCTATATCCGGTGTTTCAACTAGGAGTACTGTCTTACGAGGTAAGGGATGTTATTTTCTTCGTATGTGATATTATTTCTTCAATATCATTATGCCGAAATATTGTTTGGAACTTTTTATCAAATTTAAAACTTTTTCATGTCGGGGTTACTATTCATGAGTTACTATTCATGAGTTACTATTCACGAGTTACTATTCATGAGTTACTATTCACGAGTTACTATTCACGAGTACTATTCACGAAGCGTGATGATGTTTTTGTGAAATTTCTATCTTTTGGTCTCTGAGTTACTATTCACGATATCTTGGTACTATTCACGATATCAAGACTATTCATAGAAAAATAAATTTTTTCCTTTTCGTCTAAAATATCTATTGTGGATACTAGCTTTGATTGTATCCATGTTTTGATCATTCTTGAATTTTACCCCACTCTGGTTATTTATGAAGTATTTTTGAGTGGGAATTTTTTTAAAGTACGAATCCTTAATATTTGTTCTTTTGCTTCACTGGATTCGTTTTCTTTAAAATATTTTTCATCATCCTCACCCTAAATGATGATATTATGAATATCTTTGGCTCAGTAGTGCAAAGATGAATGATTTCTTGATGAATATCTTTGGCCGTAGTGCAAAGATGAGCAGTGTTGAGATGAACATGACTAATCGATTAATATCTTTGGCCGTGTAGTAAAAGATGAACAGTGTTTTTAGATGAACATGACTAATCGATGAGTATCTTTTGGCTGTAGTGCAAAGATGAATATTTGATTCGGATATATATTGATTGATGTTACAGGGATAAAATATCGACGATGAACTTTTAAATTCATACACAGAAGATAGTAGTTTGCATTCTCTACTTAACTCTTCTAATGAATTATTATTTTCACTGCGAAGATTGATTTAAAACTGGTTGTCTATTGTATTCTATTAGATTTTTTCCCTGTTGAAGACTAACGATAATTTGTTGTATATTATCTTAGTCATAATATTCTTTACTGGGCTAGTTGAGCTCACCCTTTTCCTTGTTGTTCCATTTTTCTTCTCAGGAGGCGAGAATGTAGCGAGTACTAGTCAGGGTATGGAATGAAGGTTTTAGAGAGAGTTGTTTAGTAGTCCTCACCATTTTTGTTAAATAATGTATAAATAATTGTGATGAGGATTTATTTGGGTATGTATATTTTCTAGAAGACAATAATTATATTTAAACTCACAGTATATATGTTGTTGTATTTTGCACGACAAATGTATTAATAAAGTTGTAGTTATTTTTGTACCATGTATTTGGTGACTCAAAATGGGTTGGATGGAATGGACCTATTTTGGGGGCGTTACAAATATTATTTGTTGTACTCGTAAGGGGTGTAATTCTTTCTTATTCATGAAGAGAACTGTTGTTATTCCATTGCTTATTATTCTGTTGGAATAACCTGTATACGTGGTCTACCATATACTTGGTGACATTCTTCTATTATTCCGTCTTTACTATTATTACATTGGAATATCACATCATCGCGCTTTTACGCCGGACACGATTAAAATCTTTATTATTCTATTGGAATATCTCATTCATAGGTGTGTTTTATGGTGGACTGGTTAAAAGTCTTTATTATTATTACATTGGAATATCACGCTGCATGCGCTTTTGCCGGACCGATTCTCATCCTTATTAGTATTACATTGGAATAACCTGTCATCGCAATCACCGCATGCATGGTGATTTTGTTGTTATTCCATTCTTTATTATTACATTTGGAACATCCGCTTGCCGGTCTTGAATTTCACCGATTTTGGTTCCGATTATTTAGTATTCTGTTGGAATAACCTGTCTATGTGAAGTACCGCATGCATGGTGATTTCTTTTGTTATTCCATTCTTTATTATACTCAGTTGGTTAAAGTTTTGACTTCTATACTCCACGAAATTAGTAGAATATCCTTGATATTTGCGCTTCATCCAAAGATCTCTTTCATGGAAATATTCTTCTGATCATTCTTGAATTTTACTCTACAAAGCAGTATCATGTTGACAATTTGGACATTAGTAGTTCTTGGACAAATTAATTCTTGAACTTGTTTTATTGAATTCTTATATCATTGTCATCATCCTCATGTTTATATTATGTTGAAAGTCATCTGTGGCCTGTAGTGCATAGATGGACTTGGTATGATTATGACCAAGGATTATTCGGTGTAATCATGACCGTAATGTTACAAATGATGTGGTAAAAGTCCTCATTGGCCCGTAGTACATTGATGGACAGTTGTTGGCATGATCATGGCCATTAATGAATACACAAATATTCTTGGCCCGTAGTGCATGGATAATTGTGGTCGTGATACAAAAAGAATATCCTTGGTCAGTAGTAGTGCGGGGTGATTCGATGATGTGGAATATTTATTGTCGAGTCTTAGCGATAATGATGATGAAAACCTTTTAATCATAAAAGATAGTAGATTTTATTTTCTACTTGACTCTTTTAATGGATTACTTGTTCCGTTGCAGTTAAACTTGATGTCTATTATATTTTATCAGTTTAACATTGTTGGAGACTAATGATAATTTATTCTTTATTATCTTAGTCATAATATTTCTTACTGGGCTAGTTGAGCTCACCCTTCCTTTCACTGTTCTCTTCAAGAAATGAGAATATAGCTGGGACTAGTCGGGGAACAGAGTGATGGTCTTTGATGGTGCATTAGTAGTCCTCAGTATTCTGTGAAATAGTGTGATAATAATTGTAATGAGGACTCCTTTTGAGTTTGTATAATCTCTAGTAGACAATATTTGTATTCAAACTCACAGTTTATGTTTTGTCGTATTTTACACGACTGTTGTATAATTAAGTTGTATTTGAATTCTGTACCATGTATCTGGCAACTCAAGATGGGTGATGTATACCTGTTTTGGGGGCGTCACAGTTGGTATCAAAGGTTAGGGATATGATCCCTGGCTAGAATGTTTGAATAGAACTAGGAGGGGAGAGACGAGGAATTCCTTCGCTAGTATGACCTACCTAAGTTTATTTGATATTTAATTGGTCGGTCAGAGTATAGAGATAATATGTGATATGTTAATTAACCCTTGTTTTGTGGCAGTATTTGAAAATGGCATCTGAAAATGTTGAGATAAGCAATGGAGCACAGGAGACTGTTGATTCTCCACAGATCAATAATTAGGACAATGTGCAACAGGATGGTGATAATCCTCCTGTAAACAACAACACTGATCAATTAACGAACGATGGTACGTTTAAGAGCTTTTTAAAATTCATGCAACATCGGGCGAAGGCGGCTCCTGTTCATAATGAAGGAGGAAACAATGGCAACCCACGGTTGGTCACCGCTAAGCAATTCAAGGAGCTGGGACCACCGAAGTTTTTGGGAAAGCCAGAACCACTTAAGGCGGAGACGTGTTTAAAGCAGATCACCAAGATATTTGATGTCTTGGGATGCTCCGAGGAGCACAAGGTTCCCTTTGCCACCTTTATGTTGCGTGAAGAGGAAGATTACTGGTGGGAATCTGTAAAACGTACCCAGCCTGACGCACTCAAGATGTCTTGGGAGAAGTTCCAAGAGCTGTTTAATGTCAAGTACTTTCCCGAAAGCATTCGTCACATGAAAGAAGTGGAGTTTATCAAATTGGAACAAAACAATATGACTGTGTCGCAATACGAGGCTAAATTTGCGGAGTTATCCCGGTTTGCATCCCATTTGGTAGATAATGAGGAGCAAATGACGCGAATGTTTTTAAGAGGTTTGAAACTGGATATACGTCATTATCTTATTTCTTATAAAGCGTATGGTTCAGACTCGGGATGTTGTAAATAGGGCTCGATTATTGGGAGCTGATAACGAATCAACGCAACCAAAAAAGAGAGCAGTACCAGCAAAATGATAATCCGGTGATAACAATCATCAAAAACGGTGATGATGAAGCATGGAGGAATCAACATATCGAAATGGTAACCACTTGGTGGTAATCATGGCCAAAACAATAAGAATGGACATTTCAAGAAGAGAAGGTTCAACAATGACGTAAAGACGCTTCGGCACCAACACCGCTTTAAAAAGGAAGAAGAACGACCACCGGTGGTATGTTTCAAATGCGGACAGGAGGGACACATCCGTCCAAACTATACGCAACAATCCAAAACGTGTTTTAATTGCGAAAGAGAAGGTCACTTAGCTCGATTTTGTTGTATGGTGAAGTCAATTTCAGCTGGGATAGTGATGCCAAAGGATGTCCCAGACAAGCCAAAACCGGTAGTTTAAGAGAGAGCATTTTTTTTACGCTTCATCCAGTATCTTTTCATGGAAATATTCTTCTGATCATTCTTGAATTTTACTCTACAAAGCAGTATCATGTTGACAATTTGGCCATTAGTAGTTCTTGGACAAATTAATTCTTGAACTTGTTTTATTGAATTCTTATATCATTGTCATCATCCTCATGTTTATATTATGTTGAAAGTCTTCTGTGGCCTGTAGTGCATAGATGGACTTGGTATGATTATGACCAGGGATTATTCGGTGTAATCATAACCGTAATGTTACAAATGATGTGGTAAAAGTCCTCATTGGCCCGTAGTGCATTGATGGACAGTTGTTGTCATGATCATGACCATTATGAATACATAAATATTCTTGGCCCGTAGTGCATGGATAATTGTGGTCGTGATACAAAAGAATATCCTTGGCCATAGTGCAGGGGTGATTCGATGATGTGGAATATTTATTAAGTCGAGTCTCGGCGATAATAAATGATGAAAAACCTTTTAATCATAAAAGATAGTAGATTTTATTTTTACTTGACTCTTTTAATGGATTGTTTGTTCATTCAGTAGTTAAACTTGATGTCTATTATATTTTATCGTTTAACATTATTGGAGACTAATGATAATTTATTCTCGCATTATCTTAGTCATAATATTTCTTCTATCGGGCTAGTTGAGCTCACTCTTCCTTTCACCGTTTTCTCGTGAAATGAGAATATAATTTGGGACTAGTCTGGGAACAGAGTGATGGTCTTAGATGGTGCATTAGTAGTCCTCACTATTCTGTGAAATAGTGTGATAATAATTGTAATGAGGACTCCTTTTGAGTTTGTATAATCTCTAGTAGACAATATTTGTATTCAAACTCACAGTTTATGTTTTGTTGTATTTTATACGACTTTTGTATAATTAAGTTGTATTTGAATTCTGTACCATGTATCTGGGGACTCAAGATGGGTGATGTATACCTATTTTGGGGGTGTCACAGGATAGTTCAGAATGGATCATCGATCTATGTATCCCTAACATCTTTGGTGTCTTGGGACTTGTTTCTGGATAGAAATGTGGTGAGGAGTGTGGCTTTCCTCTCTGAGATTGACCACACCACAGATGGTCGCCAGTACTTCTATTTAGGAGAAGCCTAGTTAATTCCACCTCTTATGGTTTGGTGTTGCTCTTCGAGGTATGACCGTAGCTTAGATGGTCGCCGAATCTCCTATTTGGGAGGAGTTCAGGTAATTCCATCCCTTTGGTCTGAAGCCGAATGAATGGTAGTGGATTGAAGGATGATCACAGTACCAGTTGACAATGGTTTGTGTTTTGGTAGGGGGTGAGACCGCACCATGAATGGCTGCCTATGTACTCCTATTGAAGAGGAGATCAGGTCTGCGTAGTTCGAACCTGGTGTAAGAGGTTCAAAGTCAGATACGGGTCGATATGGTGTAGGAATGTTTTTGGTTGTTTTTTTGTGAGGAGAAGAGGGTAGAAAGGTTTTTGTTGTTTTTGTTTTATTATCACGACTGTGCCATATGAAATGGTTTCCTATGTACTCCTATGAAGAGGAGATCGTCGACGAGTTCGCCTCTCAGTGTAGAAGAAAAGCGTGATCCCATGTGCAGGTCAGAGTGCGGGGAGGCAAAAGTTTAATCCTTGGTGCAGGATAAACTGCAGGTACGAGAAGTTTGATCCCAGGTAAGGGTAGCCAAACTGCAAATGCAAGAGGTTCAATCCGCGGTGGGATAACCTGAATTGTATGAGTACAAAGGAGAAAGCCAGGCTGCTGGCTTGAAAAGTACGTTTCCCTGAGGGGCAAAGTGTAGATAAGTTGTAGGTGGTAAAGGGTTAAAGAACCGGAATGACTGGTGACCTGATGATGATGCACCAGGGTGTTTGATGGTTACTTCAGACATAATACCATTTCACGGTGCCTAAGTTGATGAGTTATGGAAAGTCATCGCCGTCCATTTCTTGTAATCTGAGAGCGCCTCCTGTCAATACTTCCTTGACAATAAACGGGCCTTCCCAGTTAGGAGCGAATTTTCCTCTAGCTTGATCTTGGTTGTCAAGGATCTTTTTCAAAACCAAGTCATGTTGTTTAAATCGCCAGAAAGGTGATTTTTTGTTGTAGGATCTGGCGATCCTTTGTTGATATAACTGACCATGGAAGATAGTCGCGGGTTTGCCTTTTCGCCTATTAGAGACAATTGGTGATACCGCTCTTGTACCCATTGGTCTTCATCTAGTCAAGCGCCGATCAACACTCGAGAGATTCCATCTCAACTTCTATGGGAGCACTGCTTCCATACCATAGGTTAAAGCGTAGGGGGTTGCCCCAGTTGAAGTACGCATTGAAGTTCTGTAGGCTAACAGAGTAAGAGGCAACAGGTCAAGCCAATCTTTGTGGTTGGCGGACATCTTTTGCATAATCTTCTTGATGTTTTTGTTAGCCGCTTCAACAGCACCGTTCATCTTCGGATGATAGATGACAGAATTGAGATGTTTGATGTGGAATTTACTGTATAATTCCTCCATCATTTTGTTGTTGAGATTCTTGGCATTGTCTAACACAATCACCTCTGGTTGTTCGTATCGACAAACGACATTGTTTCTGATGAAAGCAATGATGACTTCTTTAGTAACCCTGGGGAAGGAGGCTGCTTCCACCCACTTGGTAAAGTAGTCGATCATGGTGAAGATAAACCGATGACCATTATTGGCTTTAGGCTCAATGGTCCCGATAACGTCCATTCCCCACATTGAAAAGGGCCAAGGCGAACTCATATTGTGGAGTTCCCGTGGAGGGGCGTGTATAGCATTCCCATGAATCTAGCACTGATAGCATCTTTTGACGTGGTCGTTGCAATCAGCCTTGAGAGATAGTCAATAATGTCCCGTCCTAAGGACTTTCTTGACAAGGAGGGGGCCACTCATGTGGGGACCACAGACTCCGCCATGGATTTCATCCATAAGCCTTTGGGCTTGATCTTTGTCTAGACACCTGAGGAGACCTAGTCCTACATCTCTTTTATAGAGCGCATTTCCACTTAGGTAGAACTTCATAGCAATTCGATGGATCCGCCTTTTCTCAGTCAGGCTCGCCTCAGCGGGTGTAGATCCATCTCGCAGATATTCCTTGATATGTTGATACCAAGGATGTTGGATGGGAGGTAGCTCATCCGATACTTCTCCAATGTAATTCCCATAGGCTAGGGCCTTGTTCAGGGAAATTGTGACACTTGGCAAGTGTTCCTTGTATGATATGCGAATCAAGGAGGCCAAAGTTGCTAATGCATCCGCGAAATCATTCCTATTACGAGGAACATGTAGAAAGGAGATTTCTTCGAACTCCGAAGCCATCTTCAAAACCTGCCGATGGTAAGGCATAAAATGTAGGTCCTTGGTTTGATAGATTCTGGTGGATTGTCTGATTACCAACTCCGAATCTCCAAAGATAGTTAACCGCCTGATGCCCATTGAATGGGCAAGTTTTAGCCCCATGAGACAGCCTTCATACTCAGTCGTATTATTGGTGCTGACAAACTGTAATTTGACGGCAACGGGATACTACTCCCCCATACCAGATACTAGAACTGCTCCAGCTCCAGAGCCTTCTATATTAACAGCTCCATCAAAATACATCTTCCATGATTGGTGCGTATCGTACTGATGGTATTGCTGCACTTTCATTACTCCTTCATCAGGGAAATATGTTTCCAAGGGTTTGAAATCCCCTAAAGGTGCGGCGGCCAGTTGATCCGCGATTCCTTGACCTTTGATGGACTTTTGAGTCACATATACGATGTCAAATTATTGTAGGATCAACTGCCATCTGGACAGCCGGCAATTTAACATGGGTTTATTGAACACGTACTTGAGAGGATCTACGCGGGATATGAGATGGGTTGTGTGACCATGGAGGAAATGTTGTAACCTCATGGAAGCCCATGCTAAAGCATAACACGTCTTTTCGATCAGAGTGTACTTGTGTTCACTGCTGCTAAACCTTTTGCTGAGGTAATAGATAGCTCGTTCTTGGCCTCTATCGTCTTTCTGTCCCAGCATGCAGCCCATGGCATTGTCACTTACGGACAGATACATGAACAGGGGAATATCGTCCCTAGGTGGTACCAAGACGGGAGCTTTGATTAGTTGTTTCTTGATTGTGAGGAAGGCATTCTGGCACTCATCATTCCATTTCATGGAGGAGTTCTTCCTTAATAGCTTGAAGATTGGCTCACATGTTGCTGTGAGTTGGGAGATAAATCTGCTGATGAAGTTGATTCTTCCCAAAAATCCCTGTATTTCCTTCTCTGTCTGAGGAATGGGCATTTCAGTGATGGCTTGGATTTTGGCAGGATCCAGCTCTATCCCTTTATGGTTGACTAGAAATCCTAGCAACTTGCCTGATTTAACGCCAAAGGCGCACTTAGCTGGATTCAACTTCAAGTTGTACTTACACAACCTGTTGAACAACTTTCTGAGATGGTCTATATGGTCATCCTCCTTCCGGGACTTGACAATGATGTCATCCACGTTTATCTCAATCTCTTTATGCATTAAGTCGTAGAAAAGAGCCATCATAGCTCGTTGATAAGTAACTCCGGCATTGATGAGGCCAAATGACAACCATCTATAGCAAAAAGTTCCCCAAGGAGTGATGAAAGTAGTCTTCTCACGATCTTCCTCGGCAACCATGATCTGATGGTACCCCGCAAAGTAATCAGCAAAGGAGTACATGTTGTATTGCGCAGTATTGTCAATGAGAATGTGGATAAATGGCACGGGAAAGCTATCTTTTAAGCAAGCTTTGTTCAAGTCCCGGTAATCCACGCAAACTAGCACCTTCCCTCCAGGTTTAAGCACGGGCACAATATTGGATATCCACTCAGGATATGTAGACACCATGATGATGTCAGATTGAAATTATTTCACAATTTCTTATTTCACCTTTAAACTCCACTCAGGTTTCAATCGCTTGAGTTTCTGCTTGACTGGCTTAAATCCCTCTTTGATGGGAAGGCGATAAAGGACAATGTTAGTGGACAAACCCACCATGTCTTCATGAGACCATGCAAACACATCCTAGAATTGGGTCAATAGCGTAATCATGTCATTCCGTTGGTTTGGGGTAAGGTCTGAACCAATCTGGATTAACTTAGGGCTTTCTAAGGTTCCGAGATTGAAAGAAGTAGTTTGATCAAGGTTGGGATTGGGTTTGTCTTTGACCCATTCTTGAATTTTTGGAGGCACCTCAATGTCATCCTGTATATCCATCAAGGCTGAATTCATCTCTACATCAAAGGTATAATCCTTGTGTAGGGAGGCATCGTATCCGCAAGTATAGGCACATCTAAATTCAGAGTCCTGAAACAAAATATGCTTTCACTTAGTATATATGAAATGTGTTGATCATACACAGTGTTAGCATATATCGGCAAAATAAACCGCTAATAATCGCATGTAAAAGTAAGCATTTATTATATCTACAGGGCATAAAGAGTTTCTGCCCGCTTTACCCTTGACGACCAATGCAAGGAATGTTGTTCCAATTGGCAAGGGTAAAGTCTGGGTGGACCGTAGTGATGGAGGGATTGTCATCATCCTCCTTATCCCGAATAATGGCCATTACGTCTGGGCAATCATCGTCTGGGGTGTATCTGTTGGTATGTTCATCATGAACGATGATGCGTATACCGAACATCATCCGTATGACGTCTTGCTTGATTCTTCGTTCCTCTTCTTCCACTGCGGGATTTTGAACAAAGACTTCTTTCTCCTTCACCGGTACCGGCTTGGGAAATAGCATAGCCATTACATTGGCTGGCACCTTTACAGGAGGTTGTGCGGACTCAGAGTTTGAAGGCGAAGCCAAACGCCACATGGTTGAAGCTGAAGGAATCTGCTGATGCTTATGAGGATTCCTGTGACTAGAGCTGGCAGAATAGCCTAGTCCTGTAATTCCAGCTTGCTTGGTTAAGCGAATAGGGTACTTGATACCCTGGCAATCTTTACCCAACCCTTGTCCCGGCTTATGACCCAACGACATCATTTCTTGAGTAGCCGACATTACTTCGCCAGAAATTTTGGGTTCGGGCAATGGTGCTCCAATAGCATGGTATTGGGTGTTGCTTATTTCCAAAGCATGAAAACTGACTGGTTCAACGTCCTCATTGGCATTAATGAAGCAGATGTCCCCGTCTTACGAGGAATTTTCTTTGTTCAAAGATCGACTATGACCAAAGCTATTGTTGATGATGTATTTCAACTGTTGATGAAGAGTGGAGGGGACTGCCCCTGCCATGTGAATCCATGGTCGTCCCAAGAGCAGGTTGTATCCTGAGTCTATCTTGAGCACATGGAAAGATACGCAAAATGTGTGAGGACACATTTTGATTGGTAGCTCAATTACTCCGACCGAGTTACGGCGGGCTCCATCAAAAGCTTTGATGATAGTATGGCTACTCCGAATTCTGTTGAGATTGATATTCATCTTCATCAAGGTAGCGTATGGGTAGATATTCAGAGAGGAACCTCCATCTATTAAGACTCCAGCTACCATATATCCGGAGGACAAGACCGCGATGTGCAATGGTTTGCAATGACCGGTCCTTCGGGTGGTATGTCATCATTAGTGAAGGATATCACATTGTTGTTGAAAATGTGATCAACCATATGTTAAAACTTTTTCGTATCCACTGATGTCGGGAGATAGGCTTCTTCCAAAACCTTTAACAAGACCTTCTGGTGATTCTCGGAAGTTAGGACCAAGTCCAAAATTGATATTTGTTGTGGAGCTTCTTTCAAGCTTAAAACCACCGTAGCTTCATTATGACCCACAGCGCGGAGGAATTTTTCAATCTTCTCCATGGGTATTTTCCCATTTGATTTGGTGGTGGGCTTCATCACCCGATGGGGGAGATACAGTGGATTTTCCTTCGACATCGAAAGTAGAATTGTATGTGAGGTGGATCCTTCACCTTCTCCATAATTCCACGAAACCTCTCATGCAAGCTAACAATAGGATATTGTGTTCTCGCATGGCAAGTTGATTGGCTCGAGCCGCCACTTTCAAAGGATTGTTTCCTCCTCGAGTTGAATTGTTGGCGTTGTGAGTAAGGTATTAATCCCATCACTTCAATGGATATGATCGTTACTACACTTTTCCACTTAGTAGGGCCTGCATTCTCACTTTCAGACGTATCACGTTGTGTTATTCCGCCAAGCACAAGACACCACCGTCGATTAGATTTTGAATAAGGTATGAGTGCCCAACATTCTTTCGTCTTTGTGACCACTTAGATCGGGAGTGATATTGACATACTCCATCAGAGTTGTACAGTCCTAAACGGGGGTTAATTGGAGGTAGAAGGGAACTGATCCTTCCTTCATTGATTAACATATGAAGAATTTCCTCCATAGGTTGGCCCATATAGGTGAATTCTCTTTTGTTGGCGAAATTCCGACGGGCTTTGGCATTTGCTCTCTTTGTCACTTTGTCTTCCAACATTTCATTTTCTGAAAGTGATGAGGGAATACTCATGACAATAGGTAGGAGACTGGCATGCTCCTGGCTGATTAACTGGCGAGTTACTTGATGTTGACAAGTTACTAGTTCCGCCAATTGTTCAATTTGTTTGCAGAGAGCTTTGATCTTTTGTTTCATTGTGAATTGGAACTTGGCATAATCCCATCTGTCATCACCGTCTTTGATGGTCTGGGAGGAATCACAGCTAAAATTGGAACTCTGTCCATTGCTCCAATTGATCATGTTGACCTCTTCTTCTTTGTGTTGAGGAAGAGGGTTGTCTTGTACGTGAGGTTGATCTGGTTTAGTGACCATGATCTCCCCATTGTCTATCGTGTCCCGGATCTTGTGTTTCAAGGCCCAAACAATCCTCGAGTATCATGTCCAGTGCCCTAAGATGATAAGCACATTTCTAGCAAAGATTGAAACCCCGCCCATTAGGGTCATTTGGTGGAAGAAGATGCGTGATTTTCTTCTGTGTTGTCAGAAGATTTAAAATGTTCTCGAGGGTATCCCCTAAGGGTGTAAACACTCGAGGGTGTTTGACTTCTCCACCTTTTGGTATTGGAGGGTTTGTAGATTGTGCTGGAAAGGGAGTGTAGTTTCTCCTTTGAATAGGCATGTTTTGATTGCCTTTTTTTGACCTATAGTATCGTGTGAAACATCTTCTTCTTTCTTTTTATGGACCCTCCGGGGGTTGTTCCCATAATTTCCAGATTGGATGTGATCTACGACAGCTTTGAGTGCAGTTAGGTCTTGAATCTTTCCTGACTTCAATCCCATCTCAGCCATCTCCCCATGCTTAACCATTTCAAAAAACGGTTTGTCGATGCCGCATTAAAACTCTCTCATAGAAGGGAGCTTTCAGATGTCTATAAAAGTAATGACCATTTTCGATTCCGTCATGGCGGGACTAACTTGGGCGTACCAAAGCGCCTCAACCTCTGAGCATACTCTCTGAAAGACTCGTTAGACTGTTTCTTGATTTTGGTAATTTGATACCGATCAGGAGCCATCTAAGTTTTAAAACTGTATTGAGTGAGGAAGGCATGTGCTAGCTCTTCCCAGCTCTGGATTTTGGAGTTGTCTAATCTTGTGTAGCACGAACGGGCTTCTCCAGTTAGACTCTTTTGGAACAATTGCATTCTGAGCTTTTCATCCTCTGCATAGGATCCTAGTTCTCCAATAAAGACTTTTAAATGTGTATAAGGATCTCCTAACCCGTTATATTTTTTAAAGTCAGGAGTTTTTAATTTTTCTAGATAGTGAACACCAGGAAAAATACATAGATCAAGATATGAAACACTCCGTGTGTTCCAATTCCTTTGATAGCGAAGGGTCTCTTCCATTTAGAGGACTTTCTTTTGATGTCACCATTGTTCGGATCTCCGAGTGGGATGGGCAAGATCATGAGTTTTGTTGGTCGATCCAACCGTGGTTCGTGTATGGTAATGACCGGATTCCTCCTTGTGTGGAGGATTTAAGATGTACTGGTATTTTCCGACCCTCGTGTAGATCGGGTGTAATTCTTTGATTAGAAAAACCAAATCGTAATTTGTTTACTTAATCCATCGAATTTTTCTTTGAGAAACTCGGATTAAGTTCTCATCTAATCGGATGACGACATGATCGATTGTAGGCTGTTGCCTTTTGGACTTTGGAACCGTGGTAGGTCCGATTGATTCCCGCGAAAAGACTCATAGATAGTTTAGTCTTTAGGGGAGGTGTATAATAACATGTTATGTGTCCGTTTTAGGAATTTTATCCTGCAACACGGATGTCAGCTGTTTGTAACATGTTAATTAAAATATGTATGTGTACACATTTCTTCATATTTCTCATTACAGGGAGATAGATATGAAATGTAATTACAAGCAATTGCGTAAGTAATTGAAATGAGAGCATGAAGAGACTTTCCTCCATTTTGGGTTTATCAGAGGCTGACCTATCGTAGGTTACTCTCGCGGCTTTTTGGCATGAAGGTTCCCAAATCATCGCAATCTACTTGACGGGAAGTTAATCCGGTCTTTCAACTGGAGCGAATTTGGGTGGTGCCTTTCCTGAGCCTCGGAGAATTAGTCTTTTCACGAGTCCAGTAATCAAACACCGACGGGATAGACTCTTGGTGGAGGGACCACACAACATACATTCACATACATCGCGTCTCACCGTATGAAAATGATGACATGTGCGAAGCACTAATATCACAAGCAGATATGGTGCGAAGCACTAATATCATAAAGCAGTTATAGTGTGAAGCACTAAGTAAAGAAATGCATTCGTATACGTTCATCCAATGTAAATGCAACATCCACACACAAGCAGATAATAGTTTTGAAAAGATTTGTAATAGCGGCTTAAGTCCTCTTACTGGAATCCCCAGCAGAGTCGCCACCTGTCGACGTCGGGATTTTTGGGTGTTCCTTTCCATTACTTGTTCTTTGCTGTTCTCATTTTAGGTGAGATTTATTTGAAAAATCAAGTGAAAAAGGTCCGACGTGTATGATGTCGACGATGGGACTGTTAAGAGTCGCCAGTTGGTTTTTTAAATGGTTGTACTAACACAACCAAGAAAAGGTTTGCATATTGACCTAGTGGTGTGACACTGATATACGGGTCGGTGAAACCAAGATTTGTTTAGGGTCCGGGGACTTGGTTATGCGGGGGGAAGGTGTTAGGCACCCCCTGACATCCGTGTTACCACGATGACCGTCTTTTTTCAAGAAAGTATTATCTGAGTGTGTGTGTGTGTGTGTGTGTGTGTGTGTGTGTGGGTTAATGTGCTATTATATGGAAGTTGTGCGAAGCCTCGTTCGAACCTATAGACACAGGGTTTGAATTTATGTAAAAATTCAGTTTTTAACAAGATATGGCAGTGATGTTTTATAAAAGAGGTTTTTGAACCTCGATGCTCAATAGAATTGAGACCTTTACACTCCCATTTTTATTAAGTGGGCGGTTGAATTGATTTTATTTGACGAATGCGAGGCATCCGTACGAAAATAATATACAAAAATAATGTCGACTTCCTCGTGGGTATGGAAACCATCTGAGGAAATTCAGACACCACAGAATAATTTACAAGTCGCCATAAATTGAACATGTCCATCACGGGAATCGAATCTAGATTCAATGGGATGAATCTGTGATCACATGATTCCTAAGCTCACAAAATATTGCAGTTTGTATGAAAGAAGAAGCGTATATATATATATATATAAAAGTCAGTAAATATATATATACGATCAGTATCACCAACCACGAAGCACCTCCATGGGGATCGTAAATATAAATAAAGTCGTTAAAGTTATCAACCGCCACGGAGGAAACTCCAAAGTGATTTAAACGTAAATAAAGCCATAAGAGCGTATCAAGCGCCACTTAAAGAAAATCGAGCAGATGAAAATAAATATATATATATATATATATATATATATATATATTAAAGCAATAGACGCACCGGATGTAAAATCCAAGCTCATCGAATAAAGTTTGACCACAGTTCATATATATAAGTATAAATATATATAAAAGCGCGTAAATGCACCGGATATAAAACCCCGGCTCATCGAACAGAGTTTGACCACAGTTCATATATATAAATATATAGATATATATATATATATATATATATATAAGCGAGTAAACGCACCAAACCGAAGTCTAGGCTCATCGAACAAAGTTTGACACACAGTTAATATATATAAATATAAATATATATATATATATTAAAGCAAATAAACGCTCCAAACCGAAGTCTAGGCTCAATTGAGGCATAACTCGATAATGTTAGTCAATATATATGTAACTATATATATATATATATATATATATATACAGACTGAAATGAAACCACGGACTGAAGTCCGGGCAAAAGCAAGCAACACGACTCTCAACGTGTAGAAGGGTGTGTGCAAAGATGAAGAGAAAGACTCTAAAGTGTGTGAGAAGGCTTACAGCTGACTGATAAAAAAGGCTTCTATATCTTTAGAGTGGGTAAACACTAGCTTTTGTGGGTACAAAAGAGGCTATATATGAGCTCACAGGTGTTTAAAAGGGGAAATATAATCTGTATGGGCGAAAAGTGCAGAGCTTAATGTGCAGGTTTCCCGCTTTTTCTCTTAGAAAATTAGCACCCCAAGCCCTCTATTTATAGGCATATGAGCCGCAGGTGTACCAGAGGCAACCCCGGGTTGGCGGGTTTGTTTGCCGGGTTAGGGTCGTTCTCGGCACGTGCACTCGTGCACCGTGTAATGTCCACTCGGTTTTTCAGAAGTGCAATCAGGGCATCCGTTTGAGGTACACAGGACCTATTTCGGACTGCTGTTGTCGAGAGTTGTACGATGGCATGGGATTAGAGCTTGTGCAAAGTCATTGAAGATGGGACGATGCCCTCCGGTCTTCAAGCTTTTACTTTCATCCGTTACCCTGCACAATAGTCACTCGGGATTGGTTAGCCTTGTGGGACATCGTTGCATAGAGACGTGACGTGGCATCGTGTTGACGAGATGACGATGTTGCCCATCACCAGTGTTATCGCCGAATTGGGAAGATAAGGCAGACGTAGCTCAAGCTTCACTGAGATTGGACTGCTGCAATTATTGAAGGTCCTCATTGTCATCTTTGAGGTGTGCCTGTGTTCCCGATGTTATTGCCGGGTTGGTACAGTGGATCTCGTTATGAGCGCCGAGATTGAAGCTGGTCGCATTTAAAACAAGCATTTTCGGGGTTATCGCCGAAACTACATTCCTTGGGGTTATCACCAAGGTTGGTGGCTATTCCCATGGTTGGGATTGAGACTGGATACCTCGGGGTTGTCTCCGAGATTAATCGGCCTTCTCCGGTGTGTGTTCCCAGATTGGATCTCGCATGCCTCGGGGTTACATCCGAGGTTGAATCATTACTCCCGCAGTGTGATCCGGGGTTGATCTTCGAACTTTCTGTTATCCCAGTATGGATTTGGATTGTCTTTCAAGGTTCTCTCTTAAAAGATGAATCTGTCCTCCTGCAATGTCAGTGACCGTAGTACAGAAAATTTCGAGTGTCTACAGTATTATACTGTAATATTCTGAGCCCCAAAATGTGCAATTATCGAAACTATATTTTCCTATAAATAGAAGCTCATTCCTTCATTATTTTTCACCAATTCACTAAAGCTATAGAGCAATTATTATAGAGAAAAATTATAGAGAGGAAGAAGAAGAGAAGTCTGCTACCTCACTATTCCAGTATCCAGTTTCTTCTAAGGTAAGGGGTATTATTCCTTCGTATTCATGAAGAGAGTTATTTTCTTTCATTACTCGTAAGGGTTGTTATTCCATTCTTTATTATTATGTTGGAATACCTCATCATGCACAAGCACCGCATACATGGTGAAATTCTTCGTTATTTCATTCTTTATTATTTCGTTGGAATAACTCGTATATGCGGTCTATCGCATGCCCGTGAATTCGTTGTTATTCCATTCTTTATTATTTTGTTGGAATATCGTCTGCATGCATTACGCATTTAATCTTGATTCCATTATT
The DNA here is from genome assembly GCA_020205615.1 of Panax quinquefolius. Taxonomy (NCBI): domain Eukaryota; kingdom Viridiplantae; phylum Streptophyta; class Magnoliopsida; order Apiales; family Araliaceae; genus Panax; species Panax quinquefolius. Next base: position 55,174,586 of record CM035160.1, read on the forward strand.
TATTATTACATTGAATAACTGTTTGTATGTGCGGTCTATCGCATGCCTGGTGAATTCTTTTGTTATTCCATTCTTTATTATTCTGTTGGAATAACCTGTCTATGTGGATTACTGCATGCATGGTGAATGATCCTTCGTATTCATTCTTTATTAAATTATGGAAATGATCTGTTTACGTGGATTACCGCATGGCAGGTGAAAATCCATTTTAGCGATTTCAGATATTCTATTATACTCGTATGAGATATCATTTCTTTTGTACTCGCCATGGAATATCATTTTCTTTGGTATTTTTTCACGGGTTACTATTCACCCATTACTATTCACTCTAGTATTATTCACTCGGGTATTGGGACACTTTTCGTGGTTTGAGTACTATTCACGAAGTTACTATTCAAAAGTTACTATTCACCCAAATTACTATTCACCCAAATATTATTCACTCGAGTATTTGGGGTACTTTTCAATTCGGGTACTATTCACGAGGTACTATTCCGAAGTACTATTCATGTGGTATTATTCACGGGTACTATTTATTCGAAAAATATATTTCTTTTTCATTCAAATTATTTTTGGTACATGAATATTATTCTTGAATTTTACTCTATAAAGCAGTATCATGTTGACAATTTGGACGTTATTGATTTCTGGATAAATTAAAATTATAAATCTTTAAAATTTATCATTGAACTTGTTTTATTGAATTATTATGTCATTGTCAGCATCCTCATGCTAATATCGTGATTAAAGTCATCATTGGCTTACATGCATAGATGAACTTGGTATGATTATGAGCAGGGATTATTCGGTGTAATCATGACCGTAATGTGATGAATGATGTGGTAAAAGTCCTCATGGGCCTGTAGTTCATTTATGGTCAGTTGTTGGTATGATTATGGTCATGGATTATTCGGTATAATCATGACCATTGATGATTACATGAATATCCTTGGCCCGTAGTGCAGGCATGATTCGATGATGTGGTTTATTTATTAAGTAAAGTTGATGAAAAACTTTTTAAATCATAGAAGATAGTAGATTTTATGCTCTACTTGACTCTTCTAATGGATTGCTTATTTTCGCTGCAGTTGTTGATCTAAAACTTGTTGTATATTGTATTCTATCAGTTGTTATACTATTGAAGGCTAAGGATAATTTATTCTGCATTATCATAGTCATAATATTTCTTACTGGACTAGTTGAGCTCACCCTTTCTTTCACTGTTCTCTTCAAGAAATGAGAATATAGCTGGGACAAGTCGGGGAACGGATTGATGGTCTAGATGGTTATTTTAGTAGTCCTCATTATTCTATAAAATAGTGTGACAATAAATGTAATGAGGACTCCATTGAGTGTGGATATTATCTTGATGACAATATTCTTGTTTAAACTCTCAGCTATGTTTTGTCGTATTTTACACGACAATTGGATAATTAAATTTGTATTTGATTTATGTACCATTTATTTGGCGACTCAAGATGGGTGATGTATTCCTATTTTGGGGGAGTCACACTTGCTGCCTCCTCCAGTCTTTGATTCGCTTATCAGATGTGCCATTGGATCTACTTAAGCTTTGTAGGCTATTTGATAGAACCTGCTTTGATATAGATTGTTAGTTCCCGGAGGCACAATAGTTATCTAGAAGGGGGATTGAATAGATATTTTAAATTCTTTTCGAAAATACTTTGTTAGTTTTGATAATGATTCAAACACAGTGGAACTAAGATTTGTTTGTTCTCCCTTTAAGATATAGTGAGTTAATGAGAGTGAGGCAGTTATAACAGTTATAGCAGTTATAACAAGAGTGTAAGAGACACGACAATTTTAAGTGGTTCAGAGCACTTAAAGCTCCTAGTCCACTCTTCTACTCCTCGAGTAGGAAATCCACTAAGGATATCTTTACACTTTCTGAATCTCATAGATTCCTTCAAGACCAGCAGTCTTGGCACTTCTTAGTTCACTTTTGAACTCTTCAAGTCCAGCAGACTTGGTTCTTCATAGTTCACTTAGAACTCTTCAAGTCCTTCTGACTTTGAACTTCTTACTTCACTTGATAGTAGTTGATGAGTTCTTGAATGGTGCTACTCAATTTTCGTTATGCTTTTGTTCGAAAGAGCTGAGTAGCTGAGCAAGCTTTCTCTTTTCAGATCGTAGAGTTGAGCGTTGAGTGTTCTTCAGCGTTTTTGTTCAATGCTTGTTTGATTCTATCATTTGCTGATGTTTTGCATATATTAGGTCTTTAAAATGTATCCGTTGAAGACATCCATTGAATCATTAAATGCATTTGACATTTCTGAGCTTTGATGGAGACTTTCTGTACATCTTCTGATTAGCAGTCTGGTCCACTGATATAGCAGACTGCTATCTCAACTAACACCTGAAAAGGTGTTTTCTGCTGACCCATAGTACTTTCCTTAGCTTCTTCAATACGTTTCTTTGTTGTACACTAAGGATGACTGTTGTGACATTGGGACTGCCGAGGGCTTCAACGTTTATAATCCATTCCACATTTGTTAGGATATATTCTTAAACAAATGGGCAAGGCTCGATGCTTCTGACACATACAGATGATGCTCTACGATTCTGATCGTGGTGTCTTTCCACCTTGGTGCTTGATCTGATACTGGCAATGCATGTTTCAAATCCCAGTAATAAGCTTCAATACTTGGTGATAGCCCCGAGGCACTCAGCCCCAAAACCCGGAGACAACCCCGGGAGGTCAGACATACCTCAGAGACAACCCTGAGGATGCTAAACACTTGCAGTAGCCCAATCTCAGAGATAACCCTGAGCAACGACTGCTAAATCAGGTCAGAACCGGAGATAACCCCAGTGAGGGACAAAATCGTCATTTTTGCCACCTCGATCCCCCATTGCGCCGTCTCAACATACATTATACACAGAAATGTCATACAAGAACCAATGGCTTCAATCCCGAGTGACAACTACACAAGACAGGACACCAGATATAATTTAAAGCTTGAAGACCTGGGCATGGTCCCATCTTCCCGACTTCATACAACTTCTTATCCCATGTCATTGTGTAGCTCTCGACAACAGCATGTCGTAAAGGGTCTTATACACCTCGACCTGATGCCAGAATTAAAGTTCTAAAAGTTCGAACGAACAACACGTTGCATGTGTACACGTACTTCAAGACAGCGGGACCCATGGAGCCCGAGGCACCCCCAGTAGTCGCAGGTGCATCTGCGGCTGCCGCAGGTACACCTGCAGCTCCCCCCTCTATAAATAGAGGGCTTGGGGCAGCCATTTGAAGAAGAGAAAAGGTGAGGAAGCCTGTCCAATTTGCTCTGAACACACTATAAATTGAGTGTTTTCTCATTTCAAAAACTTGTGAGCTTATATTTAGCTACTTTTTTACCGGCGGGAGCCGAGTGTTCATCCATTTAAAGCTATTGAAGTCTTCTTTGGTAGTCCACTGTAAGCCTTCTTACATCATTTAAAGCTATTGGGAGAATGCATATTATGATTTGATGTTTTAATGTATATGCTCATGATTAGTTGTAAAGTCCTTCAAGTGAGATATGTACAAGGACTTAGTGATAGATCAAATTTGTTAGGTTGGTCTAAGCTCTTAACGTGTATCATTCTTTCATAGAATGTATAGATAGAAAGATCAAAGCTGTTAGGTTGATCTTGAGATGTAATAGATAGGCCTCGAAGAAGTCAGAGTGTAAATCTAATCAACATTGCAGAAGTCAAGGCAGAAACATAGAGCTTCAAAGATCGCAGTGTGCCTGCCATGAAGGGCCTCTTCGGAAATCGTAGAGTAGTCTTAACGTTTGTCGAGACAACTCAACGATCGTAGTGTGCTGAAGGAAACATATGAAAGTAGTATGCACACAAGCCAATCATGTTTGATGATAAAGCATATACTTTGTAACAATCTTATTCATTTATTAATAAAAAGTATTAATTTATTAAAGGCTTTTAATTATCTACATGATGTCGCTTTTATAATATGTGATAAACCCATAGTTTTAAGCAATGCTTTTAGAATAATGATGATGATCATTCTAATGAGATCTAAATTCTTAGAAAGCTTAAAACTAAAATAGTTCCCAATCATTGGATTACTAAATTGGGGATTAGTGAATTCGGATAGATTGGTACATACGTTGCTTCATTTCATTGGATGAGGATGATTGATCTCATGATCATTTTTGTGTGGAGACACTAAAGCAAGTATGTAGGTGCTTATTAGAGAATAAGTTCATCGAGCGTGGCTCGCTAAGGAATACCTAATGGAGTTTTATTTTGCTGTCAATAGGAATTCTCAGTGATAGTAGACAAGTAATCCTTGGACTTGAGATTATCATAGTATCTTGTGTATGATGAGTTATACTTTGACTTATTCCTTAAGACCCTTAGGGTATATCAAAGGGTATGCTTGGGTATAATAAGTTGTACATGGAGATAATGTATGATCAATAAAGAATCTACCACTTCTAATAAAAGAAGAGAAATGTCCTATGTGATTCGATAAATGACAACCCAAAGAGTCCTTGGTTTAAGGCGAGAATGAAATTAGAAAGGAGTTTCTAATTTGCATTATTTGAGTTGTGCATTTAAGGATCGAAATACATATAATTAAATAAAATAAGACTTGACAAGAATTCCATGTCTTATATTTAATCGAGACATTGTATGGTGGAAGGATTGAATTGTACGGTAACTATTTACTCAAAGGTTCTTTTATGATTAATGTTGAAATCTATATTATCCGGAAAGTCGTTGATCGCTAGGGAGCTTTATCCTATTGTAGAATAAATATTATTTATTTAAATAAATTAATTGTTTAATTTATTTATTTAAATAAGATTAGAATTGTTCTAATTGATTTATTCATAATAGGTTTAATATGGAGAACCTAAAGGGTCACACCATAAAAGGAAGAATAATTATTTAAGAAGTTAATGGCATAATCGTAATAATATGTTAAGTATATTTAATTTAATCTATGGTGATAGAATAAATTAAATAGCTTAATATTTATTATTTAATATTTTGGAAATATTAAATATAAATTAATAAGAGGAGTCTTATTAATATTATTACAATTATTATTATTTTAATTTCTAAAAGAGTTTAGGAATTAATTTAATATAAGTACTCTCATTTATTCCTAATTGGATTAGGAAGGAAAATTAGTTAAAGGAGTTTAATTAATTATCCCTAATAAGATTAGGGAGCTTAATTAATTAAAAGAATTTAATTAATTAAATAAAACCCAATTCCTTAATTGTTAAGGTGGGTTGTCCACATCTATTAATAAGAGGAGTCTTATTATGGGTGAATGGGTTGTTGACTTTTCAACATACGACATAATTCCAATTGTTGGGAGAGTACACCTTTTCTATAGAGATAGAAAAACTAGGGTTTAGCCAACCACCCTTCTTCTTGAATTTTCTTCTTTCCTGGTGGATCACCTCTCAGAGGCCAAACATTTGGGTGGCTAACGTTGATCAAAGGAAGGAACCAAACCCGGTGGATTCAAGATTGAACGCGAAAGGATTTGGAGGTGAACTTGTACCTGAGGAAGCTCGATCTTCAAGGGTATGATTTTATTCTTTATCTTTTCGTTTAATTAATAATTATGCATAAAGGGTGATCCGGGTATATGGTTTGTAAATTTTTTAAACTCTAATTTTACACGCTTCCGCACTTTTATGCAATTTGATTGCGCACATGAATATTACAAACCTAACAACATAGAGTTTACAACTCAAGCAACTCAACGATCGTAGTGTGCTGAAGGAAACGTAGAGTTTACAAGTCAACGATCAAAGAGTGCTCTCGAAAACATAGAGTTTACAACTCAAGCAAGCAAAGATTGTAGTGTGCAAAGACTTCAGAGAAATCGTAGGGCTCTCTACCGATGAAAGATCGAGATCAGCACCAAGGCGACAAGTCACCATGATCTGAATCGTAGAGTATCATCCGCCTTATGTCGAAAAACGTCGAGCCTCATAACTGTGTGTGGAGATAGGTTCCAACAAAAGAGGAATGGATTCTAAACGCCGATTCTAAAGACTCACCATTCCAAAGTCATAAGAAATATCCTTAGTATGCAACAAAGAAGCGTATTGAAGAAGCTAAGGAAAGTACCATTGGTAAGGGGGGAAAACACCTTTTCAGGTGTTAGGTGAGAAAGCAATCTGCAGTGTCAGTGGGCCAGAATGCAGTTCAGAAGATGTGCAGAAATGTCTCCATCAAAGAATAGAAAAGTCAAATGCATTTAATGCTTCAACGGATGGATCCAACGGATAGTTTTAAAGATCGCATATATGCAAATCAAGCAGATGAGTGTAAGAACAAGCAAGCATTGAACAAACAATGTGAACAACACTCAAAGCTCAACTCTACGATCTCAGAAATTACAAAGCTTGCTCAGCTACTCAGTTCTTTCAAACAAGTGCTTAAACAGCAACTAAGTAGCAACCATCAAGAACTCAACATCTATCAATCAACTGAAGAAGAGTACCAAGTCTGTTGGACTTGAAGATTTCTAAGTGAATCAGAAGAGAACCAAGTTCATTGGACTTCAAGAGTTCAAGAGTGAACTAAAAAGTTCCTAGATCATCGGGTCTAGAAAGAATCTATGTGATTCGTGAAGTTGTAAAAGACATCCTTAGTGGATTTCCTACTACTCGTTGAGTAAGAGGGACTAGAGCTTTAAGTGCTCAACCACTTAAAACGATCGTGTGTTTTTACATTCATACTATAAGTACTATATCTGTCATAACTGCTATAACTGCCTCACTCTCATAACTCCACTACTTTGCAAGAGAGATTAAAACAAACATAAATTCCGCTAAGTTTTAATCATCATTAACTAACAAGTTTAAAACTAAAAGATTTTTAAATATCTATTCACCCCCCCCTTCTAGATAACTATTGTGCCTACTAGAACTAACAATTGGTATCAAAGGTGTTCTATTATACAACTTTACAAGCTTTAGTAGATCCAATGGCACACGCATCAAGCTTAATCTAGAATCGGAGGAGGCAAAGAAGCCACCAATGTGCAACAAGGATAAATTTGCAAACCGGAAAGTCGATGCAAGCATACATGGACTCAATAGATGAAGATCTATTTGAGACCGCTCAAAATGGGCCCTATATTCCAAACGAAGCTTGCACCAACCAATCGACGATCCAAACAGTAATACAAATCAAGGTTAAAGAAGAGTGGATGACAACGAGAAGAGAGTCGTCCAACTTGACAAAAAGGCCAAGAACATCATGTTCCAACTTAGAAGACGATCTGCTCGAAAACGTTGTCAACAAAAAAAACAAGCTAAGGAGGTTTGGGAAGCATTGTTGATCATGCATGAAGGAACTGAAGAGGTCAGAGAAAACAAAGAATCTCTCCTGACATAGCAGTTTGAGATGTTTGCTCATGTTCGAGGAGAAAATGTGACTGCCACCTATGAGAGATTCAACGTTCTGCTCAACTCTCTACGAGCATATGGGAAGATCTATCATAACAAAGATCTGATCATAAAGTTCATGAGAGCCCTACCGAGCAAGAGGGATGCCAAAACCACTGCTATAAGAGAGACAAAGAATCTTCACGAGATGACAGTTCAACAACTATATGGCAATCTCGACATACTTAATCGGAGTCGACTCAACGAGCTAAAACCCTATCAAAAGGAAGAAGGAAGGATAAGGGTGTTGCTTCTCAAGGCAATCGAAAGTGCATCAAAGGTCAACACCGAGATCGACTCTGACGATTATGATGAGGACGATGATGAAGACCTTGCTATATATGCCGGTGAAAAGATTAAGAAGGTTCATGCGCACAAGGCAAACCCAAAGAAAGCCAAAGAAGGTCAAGAATTACAAAGCAGCCCCAGAGAAAATGAATGATCTATGCTACAACCGCAAGAAGCTCGCCACTTCATCGCTAAATCGCAACAAACCTCTAAGAGAAGAACTAAAGAAGAAAACACATGCAAAGAAGGAATACAAAGGCAACAAAAGGCCTCGTAAGAGAGACAAAGGCCCGGTAGCCGGAGGATCGTGGAGTGATTCAAAATAATGACTCCAATGTCGACTCGAGATGATGAAGAACCACAAATGGCTAATCTGCGCCTAATGGCCAAACATGCAAAGGACAAACAAAAATAAAACATACATGATGTAAGTCTCGATGAGGTATTTGACTTCAACTCACCGATGTAGACATAAATGATTTAAGAACCGCTCTGCATGGCATAAACCATCGATCTACATCAATACACGAAGTGGTTCGAAGTTTTGTCTAAGGATCACTCACTTCTTCAAGAGGAGAAGAAGAAAGTTCAAGAAGAGCTTGAAACACCCTTCTAAGTACTAATCTTCTCTCCAAGCTTGAGGCCGAGAATGAGACCTTAAAATGCATAAACACACTCAATGCACAAAGAGAGTCTAATCTAACCTCTAAAATTGAGGAACTAGAAAAGACTATCTCTGCATGGAACAAATCCTCATCATCCATGGACTCCCTGCTCTCTAGTTAGAGAAGTACATTCGATAGAACAGGCGCTTAGGCTTTGGGGACTCCATTTCAGAGCATGGGTGAAAAGACAAAGAAAACTAGCACTAGTAATGCCTCAAGTTTTAGTAGAAGCATTACCTTTGTGAAATCCTCACGTAAGGAAGAACAAGTTCAACCTTGTCTTACTGTCTCCATTCATACTCAAAGGAGTAAAGGATCTCATGATGGCCTGGGATTCATAAAAGAGAAGAGTAACCTAACCTCTACTCACCAACCTCAAGAATCGTAGAGTCAAGCAAGACCAACTCTACTTAATCAACCGAGAAGGTACAAGAGAGGTAAGGCACACTCATCACTATTTATGAAATCCAAGGACACGTGGAAGAATGAGAATCAGTTTAACAGAAGGACAACTAAAGAACCACACAAGTCCAAATGGAGGATGAATCATCATACACACACATGCATGCATCATACTATATGTTTTATATGCAATAAATATGGTCACAAGGCTGCCAAGTGTCATTATAATTCCATGCATGTAAGACCCAAGATTAAACAGACTTGGGTTCCCAAAGGCACTAACAAAGAAGGACCCATGCAAATATGGGTACCAAAATGAAGGTTCAATATTTTGACAGGAAAAGAGCTCCACGATCACTGCATGGTATCTGGACAGTGGATGCTCAAGGCACATGACCGGAACAAAGCCCTTCTATCTAACTACATAGAGAAGGAGGGTCCCTCAGCCATCTTTGGAGACAACGGCTTGGGCAAGACAAGAGGATATGGCTCACCGGCAATGGTGCAAAGATCTTCAAAGAAAGTAGCATATGTGGAAGGTCTCCAACACAACCTTCTAAGCATCACCAACTCGCGACAAGGGTCATCAAGTAACATTCCTCAACAACCAATGTCAAGTTAGAGATTTGAATACATCTCGTCAGTAAAGCTAACCGGACAAGAGAAGGAAATGTCTACACAAGTGAATCTTGGTCAACTAAGCTCGACGAGACAATATGTTTTTGGCAAAAGCATCCAAGAAATGAGTGGCTAGGCGGCATGCATAGACGATTGTCGCACTTAAACTTCAAAAGTATGTCCAAACTGGCATCAAAAGATCTCGTTGCTGGCCTACCTAAGTTCAACTTCGTAAAAGAGAGGCCATACAATGCCTATTAGTTTGGAAAGCAAACCAGAAGCTCATTCAAGAGCAAAACTGTCAACTCTATCGACAAGCCCCTGCAGTTGCTTCACATGGATCTATTTGGGCCAATCCCAACAACTAGTCTTGGAGGAAAAAGATACTCTCTAGTTATAGTCGACGACTACACCAGATTCACATAGGAATTCTTCCTAACTTCAAAGGATGAAACGAGCTCCCAATTAATCAAGATATTTAGACTGATGATGAACGAGAAAGGAGAGAAAATAAAGGCCATAAGGAGTGATCATGGCAGAGAATTCGACTTCTCAGAAATGGACCAGTTTCGCTCGTATAATGGCATCACCATAACTTTTCACTCCACTTAACTCCTCAACAAAATGGAGTATAAAAAAGAAAGAATGTAACCTCGATAGAGGCTAGAAGAACTCTACTAAGAAGCAGCTCATCCGCCTCAATATACTTGGCGTAAGTCGTCAACACCGCATGCTACACGCAGTAATGATCACCGATACACTCTACGATCAAGAAGACGCCCTATTTAACCGTGGAAAGGAAGAAAGCTAAATGTCACTACTTTCATGTTTTCGGCTATGCATGCTACATTCTCAACAATGGAAAGCAAGATTCGACAAAAATTTTAGCCCAAGTCGACGAAGGAATCTTTCTTGGATATGCCATGCAAGAAGGCCTACAAAGTGTTCAACAAGAAGACACTGAGTGTTGAAGTCTCGATCTATATCATCTTTGATGAAACAGACTTAGACAACACAACGCTTCAAGACACTATGACCGATAAGTGCGTATACTATGAATGAAATCGTCGAGCCCAACACTACGATCGTAGAGCTGAGATAAAGGTAATCGCTGAGCAACAAAATGAGATCGTAGAGAGGTCTATGCAAGACAATGAACCTCCACACCAAGAAGAAGAAATAGATCTTGAAGACTTAAGACAAGAAGGCATCAGACGTATGTCCCAACCAAGAATAGAGATGGGCAGAGATCACACTCGTGGATCTAATCATTGGAGATCCGAGTGCTAGAGTCAAAACAAGAGCTGCCACTCAAAATGAATGCTTTTATCTAAGCTTTCTATCTCAAATAGAACCAAAGAAGATAGAGGATGCTATGGAAGACTCTAGTTGGATAGAAGCCATGCAGGAAGAACTCAACCAATTTGAACGAAGCAAAGTATGGAGATTGGTACCAAGACCAAAGAGTCATCCTGTCATTGGAACCAAGTGGGTCTTCAGAAACAAAATGGATGAAGATGGAGTTATAACCAGGAACAAGGCAAGATTAGTGGCAAAGGGCTACTCTCAAGAAGAAGGCATTGACTACGATGAGACATTTGCACATGTTGCCAGACTAGAAGCCATCAGAATCTTTCTTGCCTTTGCTACTCATATGAAGTTCAAAGTCTTTCAGATGGATGTCAAAAGTGCATTCCTAAATGGAGAACTCCAAGAAGAAGTCTATGTAGAGCAACCTCCAGGTTTCATCAATCCATCTCTTTCCAATTATGTTTATAGATTAGACAAAGCCTTATATGGTCTTAAACAAGCACCTAGAGCATGGTATGAAACACTAACTAACTTCTTAAATGAAAATAGGGTTCACTAGAGGTAGAGTAGATACACACACTATTTCTTAGAAAGCATAAAGACAAAGTCTTATTAGTTCAAATATATGTTGATGATATTATTTTTGGTTCCCATCGACTAAAAGTTATGCAAGAGATTCTCTAAGTCGATGCGCAGAGCAAGTTTGAAATGAGCATGATGGGTGAGTGAATTTCTTCCCTCGACCGCAAGTAAAGCGATCGATGAAGGAATTTTCATAAACCAAGCCAAGTACATCAAAGACTTACTCAAGAAGTATGGCATGGAATCGCCTCTCCCATGAAAAAAAACACCAATTGCTCCCGCAACCAAGCTCGATAAAGATGAAAAAGGTAAAAGTATTGATATAACTCAATATAGAGGTATGATAGTTCTCTTTATATCTAATCGCCAAAGAGACTGCATATAATGTTTGCAACATGCATATGTGCTAGATTTTAGGCTAACCCTAAAGAGTCACATTTATCTGTCATTGAAAGAGGATCTTCGTGTATCTCAAGGGTACACCTTACTGGGGCTTTGGTACCCCAAGGAATCCTCATTTGAACTAACAGATACACAGATGTCGATTTTGCAGGATGAAAAATAGATAGAAAGAGTACCAAATGGCACCACAATTGCTAGAAACAGACTTGTGTCCCTGGTTTAGCAAAAAGCAAAACTCAAGTTGTCTACTTCAACCGCAGAAGTTTAATACATTGTCGCGGCAACTCACTGTGTTTCAGATCCTATGGATGAAAAATCAGTTGGCTGACTATGGGTTTGATTTCAAATCTATTCCCATTCACTGTGATAACATAAAGTGCCATAGCAATAACTCATAATCCTGGTATGCATTCTATGACTAAGCATATAGAGATAAGGTATCACTTCATTAGGGATCATGTACAAAATGGAACTATATCTTTATAATATATCCCTACTAAAAATTAACTTGCTGATATCTTTACAAAACCTCTAGATGAATCCAGATTTAATAAGTTAAAAGTGAGCTAGGCATGCTAAATCTACAACCATAAAATATATGCTCTAGATTGTGCTAACCATAACAGATACAAAGGCTGAACTCAAAATCGTAGACATGATCAAGGGAAGTCCACGATCGAGAGGTCAAGAGCAAAACCACCTCAACGATCAAAAGAAAAGACTCAACCATCGTAGAGTAGGCAGCTAAACTCAACGCGACAAAAGCCTCATCAACAAAAAAGAGTGCATCACGTGATGATAAGCTTCAAACACATAAGAATCCTCTCGATAAGCGCCTCAGAACAAACCTAAACCTCGACTCACTCCAAGAGGTTGGCCCTTCCGAAGTTACCTTAAAAGAATGCTATGTTAAAAACTTATCACAAGGATCCTGGATCGCACTCGACGATCGTAGATCGATACGACATAACGAATGTTGGATGATGACTCGACGATCGAGAACGTATACACGACGAATGTCGGATGACTCGACGATCGTAGATCAGACTCGACAAATGCAAAGCACTCAACGATCACAAAACTGCCTCAACGATCGTAGTCCTCCCTAAGGACACCTCAGCTCTGCAGGAGCCAAGGGTAAATCAGTACAATCCCTATCAGTCAAAATCGAAGAGCTAAGAAAAAGACGACACCTATCCCACTAAGCAAAAAGGAGAGAGGGAAGTTGCAAGTACAAATTGAAATTATTTTTTTTGAAATCAGAAGTTCGAAAGATTATCTCTCTCATCCTCTCTCAAAGCAGAAACCCTAAATCAGAAGAAAGTTCTTTCATATCTCACTTCCAACTACAAAATCAATGGCGGCATCAAGTGTTATCTCTGGCTACAGACTCTGTTTTGATGAGTTCAAAATAGCTCAACCCAAGTTCCACAAGACCCTGGCCTTACTGAAGAAGGCAGGTCTCGAAGAAGCCTTGAGCATAGATATATTGATTTATCCAATGTTAGTGAAAGAGTTCTACAAAAATGGAGTATTTGAAAACGACATCATCACTACGAGAGTAAGGGATGTGGTAATCAGACTGAAGGCCGAAGACATCAACCTCGCCCTAGGTCTCAAAAATAAAGGGCATCCATTCTTAGATAGCATAGACTTCCAAGAGGGACTTAGAAGAATGCATCACAAGAAACTCCCCTCTGTGAAAGGGTACAAGAAGAAGGAGTTCCCACAGAGGTATGAATTTCTAGTCGAGTATAGGGAAATGTATACGCTGCAAGAGCCCAGGTCATGACTCTGTGAATGAAGTTCAACTTAGGCTCATGACTGCCATGAGTTATGGAATACAACTCAACTATGGAGCCCTATTGCTCGATTGGATTGGTAAGTGGCTGGTCAACTTAAAGAAGTCAAAAAGCCCTCAGAAGATGCTATACGGGTGATTCATAAGTATCATTCTACAATCAGCCCTGGGTGACAAAATTGGGGATGAAGAAGGAGAAGCTATCAACCCAAATAGACGAATGACCAAGAAATTGTTTGAAAATTGGAAGAGAAACCCAGCTTAGTATGTTTGAATGATGACCGAATCCAGTGGAAGAACTGGGGATCTGAAGGACTCAGAGCTTTCCAAGAAACATGTATGTGGTCAGGGAGATCGAAGAAGAAGAAGAAACCAACAAAGAAGAACCCTCTGTCCTTACTAGAAAGAGTAAGGGCAAGAGGAAGCTAAAGGCTAGACTGGTAGAAGAGCCTCAAGGATCTACCACTGATATACCTATAGAGTCCTCTGATATAGAGACTCTGAGGATGCTAAGAAAAAAGAGTAAGATGAAGCAGATGAGGATCAGGCTACCATATCCCAGATCCTGAAGAAGAACAAAGTTGGTCATAAGTCCAAAAGGCCATCAGTCACCTCAATCGTAGAGTCTCTACTATTCGTAGAGACCAGACCAAGCATGGCAGGCAAGGAAGTCGCTGCTTCAAGCATAGTGCCTGTTGAACAACACAACACTGAGGTTCAAGAATGTCTTAAAGCTGTGGCTAAGCCTAGTAAATCAAGCAGAAAGCTGGTCAAGAAGTACATTCTTGAGAATGAAAAAGTGCTCAAGAAGGAAGATAAGAGCATGGTTACTCAAGAGGACAGTGCTCCAGCTGAGGGGGAGATCCCTAAGATTCTCATGATAGAGAATACACCAGCTAAGGGGGAGATGCCTGAAGCTCAATAAGATGCTCCAATTGAGGGGGAGTTTATGAGCTTACAAGAAGATGATCAAGTTGAGGGGGAGCCTCAAGATATCTCCATGGTCAAAGAAGATGTCCCTGCCAGAAATGAAGAGGAACCAGTAAAAGATCATCAAGAGCCCATTGAGATAATGGAGTCATCCAACGAAGACAGAGAAGAGGAAGAAGATGATGATGACCTTCAGATCATTGGTGTGAGCAGAGATAGGTATAGAAGCTATCTCTACAATCAGATGTTCTCATACCTACCCATGATGCCATATCATCAAGCCCAAATCCTAAACTCTTGGGATCACATGTTCTGGAGCTTCAAAGAGTATCCAGCCATCTCAGTATTGGCTCATGGATTTCCAGGGAGATTCAATTTTGCCAAGAAATTGCTTACCAACAACTCTTCTTCAAAGGATAAACTTGAGGTACTGTCTATCCCAAACCTCTTCAGAGTTAATCAATTACCATCATCCTCATTTAGCTATTTTTATGAATTCCCACAATGGTTGGAAGTGATACTTCATCCACTAAATCAATTTCTAATTGCAGAATCCCATAATTTTGTAATTGAGGAACCAAATACAGTCAACTTTATTTTGCTCCCACAAACCACCAACTCTACGATCCCTGACTCTAGTCCCGTCGTAGAGTCCCAAATAGAAATTGTAGAGCCACATATTCCAAACATAGAAACTCAGTCCCCTCCATCAGACATACCATCCTCCTCTTCCAATGACTATTTTAGTCTTGATCTTGCTCTCTACTCTCTGCAAGATCAATCCCAAAAAAGATCCCCTTCATTCAACAATTCTTAAACCAATGACACTCTTCCAAATTTGCCCACAAAAGATGACTTGAAAGAAGTGTCCAAGAACATGGTCAAGAACATTGAAGAAAGCCTGGACACTCACTCAGACCTCATTCATCTCCGGCTGAATCAAATGATCAATGTTGCAAATAATATCCCTGGCACTCTAAATGTTGAGCTTACAAAGAAGCTGAGGGAAATTATCCAAGAAATTCTTCAAAGCATGAAGGACAGAGATGAGATTCATTTCCAGATAGCTACCAAGTAAAGAGAGGCTGTTCTTGAAATGGAAAAAAATCAAGAAGTCCAAAATAAGCTCATGCTGGAGAATATCATAAACCTGAAAGCTTTAGTCAAAGAATTTCAGAAAGCTTATGTGAATCAGGAACAGCAGACTAATATTGTTCTCACTGCCCTCCGAAATAAAGAAGCTAGATCTGAAATCCAGATCAAGGAAAGTCGAGAGGACATTGCTCAGACACAAAGCCAACTAAACGAGCTTGTCCAAGGAGTAAATCGACTTTCTACAGACATTCAAACCCTTGATGCTGACATAAAGGGGGAGAATAAAGGGAAAGGAGTTCAAGGAGCACAGGGAGATCAGGGCAGAGGAGGTCAAGGAAACCAAGAAAGGGGAAGAGGACAATTTTCACGAAGCCCTCCTGCAAGACAGTTCCACCAATAGACTCCACGATCAAGCAATCAGACTCAATGATATGATCAGCAGGAAGTCTTGATGGCTCAGCCTTTAAGAAGTCAAGGGCCAACTACCAGCTCACCAAATGTGACCACCACAGGCCTAAGAATGCCAATTGGAGATCCAGCATTCATGAATAGGCATAATCATAACCCGATAGTAAGTCCAAGTGAGCTGGAAGAGTTAGCCAGAAGGGATGAAGCTAGCAGAAAAAGAAGGGCTGAGGAGTATGCCAATCCTCCAAGGAAAAGGTCAAAGAAATAGAGATAAGTTGAAACTTTAAATTCTTATTGATGTAAAGTTAAACTGCAATATTTTTTGAACATCAATAAATTCATGCTTATTCTCTAGAAATTTCAGTTGTTCACTGAAATACTAAGTCATGTTTAAAATTCCTGCAAATGCATCTAGACACTAATAATCATGACAACAAATCTCCTTGGTTATGTCAACATCAAATAGGGGGAGATTGTTGGGAGAATGCATATTATGATTTGTTGTTTTAATGTATATACTCATGATTAGTTGTAAAGTCCTTCACGAATCTCCTTGGTTATATCAACATCAAATAGGGGGAGATTGTCGGTTTAGCTGGTTATTATCGGAGATTCGTGGAAGGATTTTCTCGAATCGCTACTCCATTGACTCAGCTGACTCGAAAAGATACAAAGTTCGGTTGGGCGAAGAATGTGAGAAGAGTTTTCAAGAACTTAAGAGAGAGACTATTTCAAAGACTGTTCTGGACAATACCATCCGGCTTAGAGGATTTGTCATCTATAGTGATGCTTGAGCAAAGGGTTGGGATGTGTTCTCATGCAACATAGAAAAGTTATAGCCTATGCCTCATGACAACTCAAAGAATATGAGAGAAATTATCCTACTCATGATCCGGAGTTGGCAAATGTTATTATCTTTGCACTTAAAATTTGGAGGCATTACTTGTATGGGGGAGAAAGTGGAAATCTTTACGGATCATAAAAGCCTCAAATATTTCTTCACTCAAAAGGAACTCAACATGCGACAATGACGTTGGCTTGAACTATTGAAAGATTATGATCATACCATCCAATACCATCACGAAAAGCGAGCGTGGTAGGCGACGATTGAGTAGAAGATCATATGCAAGTATGAGTGCGTTATTGTCAACGCAAAGGCCCATTTTTGTGTGACTTGCAAAGGATGGAGATAGAGTTAAAGACTCGAGGACGCATGTGATGATAGCGAATATCTGAGTAGAACCGACTTTAATCGATAAAGTTAAAGGTGCTCAAGCTATGACACGGAGGCGATGCGTATGAGGAAGAAAGTGCAAGAGGGTTCTATCGCCAAGTAAGAATCGATGAAGAAGGAATACTTGAGTCAACTCGGACTTTGTGTTCCTAACGACCACGATTTAAAGTATAATATCATGATGGAGGTGCACAACACACCATTTGCAATCCATCACGGGAGTACCAAAATGTATCATAATATTAGTCATACATTTTGGTGAAGCAATATGAAGAGAGAGAGATATTTGTTTATCTCAAGGTGTCTAACTTGTTAACGAAAGTTAAAGCGGAGCATCAAGTACCAAAAGGTCCATTGCAACCACTTGAAATTCCGGAATGGAAGTGGGAGCACATTACCATGGATTTCATTCACGGTCTTCCTAAGGTTTCTCAAGGCATTGATGCGATTTGGGTCATTGTTGATAGATTGACCAAGTCTACTCATTTCATACCGATCGAGAAACTTATACACTTGAACGTCTTGCTTTCGTATGTACATAAACGAGATTGTAAAGCTGCATGGTATGCCGGTATCCATAGTTTCGATCGAGACCCAAGATTCACTTCACGATTTTGGGTTAGTTTGCAAAAAGCTATGGGCACAGACTTACGATTTAGCTTTCGGCAAGATATCATCCTCGAGACGGACGGACAATCTGGAGAGGACTATTCAAACTCTTAAAGATCTATTAAGACTCGTGTCCTTGATTTCAAGGGAGTTGGGACAAGTTCTTACCATTGGTGGAGTTTTCCTATAACAACAGATTATCAAGCAAGTATTGGCATGGCTCCATTCAAGTGTTGTATGGAAAAAAGTGTCGTTCTCAAATTATCTTTGGGATGAGGTGGGTGAAGCAATGTTGTTGGGACCAGAGTTGAGTACGTATAACTATGGAAAAGATTCAAACGATCCGAAAACGTATAAAAACCTCACAAAATCGAAAAAGAGTTATCTTGATCTTCATCGAAAGGACGTGGAATTTGATATAGGAGATCGTGTGTTGTTAAGAGTTGCTCCATGGAAAGGAGTTACAAGATTTGGAAAGAGAAAAACTTAATCCTCGATTCATCGGTCCATTTTAATCCTCGATCGAGTAGGAGCGTGGCCTATAGACTCGCTTTTCTGCCAAATATGTCTCGTGTTCATAACATTTTTCACATATCCATGTTACGTAAATATGTGAAAGACCGAACCATATTATTGAGTTAGAAGCCGGACGAAATAGCGAGAAGATTTGACGTATGAAGAGGTTCTGTTCAAATTTTGGATAAGAAGGAACATATTCTACGCTCGAGGTTATACCTCAAGTCAAAGTTTTGTGGAGGAACCACGATGTTGAGGAAATGACTAGGGAGTTAGAATCGAAATGAAATCAAGGTATCCTTACCTCTTGACATACCAGTAACGTAACCTAATTTCGAGGGAAAAATTTCATAAGAAGGGAGGTTGTAAGACCCTGACTTTTATAAATAAAGATGAATTTTCTATAAATATTATTTTTGAATATTATGGAATAATTTGATATAATGTTATAGTTGTGGGTAATATTTATAAATTTTGCAAAAGTATGCAAGTGGTTATATTATATTCGATTGGTCTGGGGAATATTCGGTTTAGCGAGGAATATTCGCATATAACGACTCAATCATTGGTGACCCCACAATGTAATTATTGAAAGCGACAAAAATATTTTATTGAAATAACGGCGGAAGTTTTACCGTTGATCTTGTTGAACTACTCGGTAGTAAAAGTACGATGAATACGTGTGGTTGCATAGTAGATACCATATTGATTATTGATGCTTATGTGAGAAGTCACTCGGTTTGATTCCATTATTGTCGATTAATAATATGAATTATTATAGCGATAATGACGTTTTATTTTATTCGTATTATTAACGTAATAAAAGCGAAACATCTTTTATATAAAAGCAGAATACTTTATTAAAGTTATTCTATAAATAAAATATATTATATTTTATTATGCATAGTGTTTTGCATAGTGTTTTGCATAGTGTTGCATGGTGTTTGCATAATAAAATATTTTTATATAAATAGAATATATTATATTTTATTTAAAAGATTTTGCTTTAAATATGGACCGTCGATTAAAGTAAATCAATCTGGACCGTTCATGGATTAATTACTATGCATTCTATTTTCCTATAAATAGAAGCTCATTCCTTCATTATTTTCTTTTAATTCTTTGAAACTCTAGAGAGAGAAACTATAGAGAGAAAGAAGAAAAGTATTCTCGCTACTTCACTTTGCCAATATTCGGTTCTTCTAAGGTAGGGAATATTATTTGTTTGTATTCCGTAAGGGTGTTATTCTTTTGTATTCATGAAGAGAACTTCTTTTGTTATTCCATTCTTATTTATTACATTGGAATAACTTGTGTATCTGTGAATCCCCTATACTTGGTGATCTTCTTCTTTTATTCCATTCTTCTATTATTCTATTGGAACATCTTGTCGTGTGTTTTACAGGACTTCGTAAAATCTTTATTATTCTGTTGGAACATCCTATTCGTGTGTTTTACACCGGACTGGTTCCGCTTTTTATCATTACGTTGGAATATCCTATCGTGTGTTTTACACACGATCCGGTTCCATCTTTATTATTACATTGGAACATCCCGCTTTGTGAATTTCACACGACTCGGTTCCGTTATTTATTATTCATTGGAATAACACGCTTGTGAGGTCTATCGCATGCATGGTGATTTCTTTTGTTATTCCATTCATTATTATACCCAGTTGGTTAAAACTTTGATTTCTATACTCCATGAAATTAGTAGAATATCCTTGATATTTTCGTTTCATCCGAGATCTTTTCATGGAAATATTCTTACGATCATTCTTGAATTTTACTCTACAAAGCAAAGATCATGTTGACAGTTTGGATGTTATTAGTTCTGAATAACTTAATTCTTGAACTTGTTTTATTGAATTCTTATATCATTGTCATCATCCTCATGTTTATATTTTTTTTAAAGTCATACGTGGCTTTTGTAGAGAGCATGGATGGACTTGGTATGATTATGACCGAGGATTATTCGATTGTAATCATCACCGTAATGTTACAAATGATGTGGTAAAAGTCTTCAAAGGGTAGTAGTGCATTGATGGACGAGTTGTTGGCATGATCATGACCATTAATGAATACACAATTATTCTTGGCCCGTAGTGTATGGATAATTTGTGGTCGTGATACTAAAGAATATCCTTGGCCGTAGTGCAGGGGTGATTCGATGATGTGGATTATTTATTGTCGAGTCCCAATGATAAAAGTGATGAAAAACCTTTTAAATCATAGAAGATAGTAGATTTTATTCTCTACTTGACTCTTTTAATGGATTGCTTGTTCCGCTGCAATTAAACTTGATGTTTATTATATTTTATCAGTTTAACAATGTTGAAGGCTATTGATAATTTATTACGCATTATCTTAGTCATAATATTTCTTCTTGGGCTAGTTGAGCTCACCCTTTCTTTCACTTTGTTTCTCTTGAAATGAGAACATAGTTGGGACGAGTCGGGGAGCGGAGTAATGGTCCGAGGATAGCATTAGTAGTCCTTACTATTACGTGAAATAGTGTGATAATAATTATAATGAGGACTCCTTTTGAGTTTGTATAATATCTAGTAGACAATATTTGTATTCAAACTCACACGTTATATCGTATTATACATGCGATTATATTAGTAAGTTGTATTTAAATTTTGTACCATGTATCGACTACCCAAGATGGGTGATGTATACCTAATTTTGGGGGCGTCACGGTTGGTATCGAGCTTAGGATATGATCCCCGGCTAAGATGTGAGAATAGTACTAGGAGGGAGAGGCGGGAATACCTTCGCTAGTATGACCTACCTAAGTTTATGTGCTATTTTATTGGTGGGTCACGAATATAAAGATAATTGTTACATGTCAATTAATCTTTTGTTTTTGTGGCAAGATCTGAAAATGACATCCGAGAATATTGAGAATAGCAATGGAGCACAAAGCATCGTTGATTCACCACATATCAATAATCGAGGATAATGTGCATCAGAAGGCGACAATCCTCATGCAAACAATAACACTTGACCAAATGATGAATGATCAAATGTTCAGAGGCTTTTATGCAATTTATGCAACAATGAAAGCGAGAGCGACTCTCTGTCCAAAACATAGGTGGAAACACGGAAAACTCTCAAAGCGGTCACCGCTAAACAATTCAAGG
This sequence comes from Panax quinquefolius, assembly GCA_020205615.1. Lineage (NCBI taxonomy): Eukaryota > Viridiplantae > Streptophyta > Magnoliopsida > Apiales > Araliaceae > Panax > Panax quinquefolius. The sequence continues at coordinate 55,196,046 of CM035160.1, forward strand.
ATTTGGGACCACCGGAGTTTAAAGGAGAGCCAAAACCACTTACGGCGGAAGCATGGATAAAGCAGATTACCAAGATATTTGATGTCTTGGGATGCTCCGAGGAGCAAAAGGTTCCTTCACCGCCTTTATGTTCTGAGAGAGAGGCAGACATGGTGGGAATCGATAAGAAACGTACTCAACTTCTTGCATCTTGAATTCGTAAGGTTGTTAGCTTTCATATTCCTAATCAACCTATTATGCGAATTCAAATGACCAAACCATTAAAATCAATCACGGTTATCTCAAGCCATAAAGCTATTCGTTTATTGAAAAAGCGGATGTCAAGCTTTCTTAGCTCATGTCATGATTTAAACAAAATACGCCGATTTTGAGCGATATTTCTATTGTTAATAAATTTCGACGTATTCTCAGAAGAACTTCTGGCCTACCCCAGTGTGAAATTGAATTTTGTATCGACCTTGAACCACAGTACAAAACCTATTTCCAAAGCCCCATATCGAATGGCTCTATTGAACTTCGGGGAGTAAAAAGACCCAACCGCAGGAATTGTTAGACATTGGCTTTATTCGTCCCTAGTACTTCTCCTTGGGGTGCTCATGTTCTATTCGTGAAGAAGAAAGATGGGAGTATACGACTTTGTATTGATTATCGGGAGTTGAATCATGTCACCATCAAAATAGGTATCCATTGCCACGTATTGATGACTGTTTGACCCGATTGCAAGGAGCCAAATTCTTTTCAAAGATTGATCTTCATTAGGATATCACCAATTGAAGATTAAAACCACCGACATTCCAAAGGCGGCTTCGAGACTCCTCGATGACGGCATTATGAATTCCTAGTCATGTCCTTTGGATTGACTAATGCTCTTGCTGCCTTCATGGATATGATGAACCGAGTATTCAAGGAATATTTAGATCACTTTGTGGTCGTCTTTATTGATGACATCCTTATTTATTCCAAAAGCCGTGAAGATCATGAGCAACACTTGAGGCTGACACTCCAAAAGCTTCGTGAATATAAGCTTTATGCCAAGTTGAAGAAATGCGAGTTCTGGCTTGAAGAAGTAGCATTCCTTGGGCACGTGGTATCAAGTCATGGAATATCCGTTGACCCAAGAAAGATTGAAGCTATTCAAAGTGGGAACAACCTAAATCGATGACCGAAATACGAAGCTTCTCGGTTTAAATTTGGTTATTATCGGAGATTCGTGGAAGGATTTTCTCAAATCGCTACTCCATTGACTCGGTGACTCGAAAAGATACAAAGTTCGGTTGGAGCGAAGAATGTGAGAAGAGTTTTCAAGAACTCAAGAGGAGACTTATTTCAAAGAAGACTGTTACGACAATACCATCGCTCGAGAGGATTTGTCATCTCTGATGATGCTTGAGCAAAGGGTTGGGATGTGTTCTCATGCAACATGGAAAAGTTATAGTCTATGCCTCGCGACAACTCAAAGAATATGAGAGGAATTATCCTACTCATGATCCGGAGTTAGCAAAATTTGTTATCTTTGCACTTAAAATTTGGAGGCATTACTTGTATGGGGAGAAAGTGGAAATCTTTACGGATCATAAAAGCCTCAAATATTTCTTCACTCAAAAGGAACTCAACATGCGACAACGACGTTGGCTTGAACTATTGAAAGATTATGATCATACCATCAATACCATCCTCGAAAAGCGAACGTGGTAGGTGGACGCATTGAGTAGAAGATCATATGCAAGTATGAGTGCGCGTTATTGTCAACGCAAAGGCCCATTTTGTGTGACTTGCAAATGATGGAGATAGAGTTAAAGACTCGAGGGACGCATGTGATGATAGCGAATATACTGAGTAGAACCGACTTTAATCGATAAAGTTAAAGTCGCTCAAGCTACTGCACACGGAGGCGATGCGTATGAGGAAGAAAGTGCAAGAGGGTGCTATCTTGGGAAGCAAGAATCGATGAAGAAGGAATACTTGAGTCAACTCCGGACTTTGTGTTCCTAACGACCACGATTTAAAAGTATAATATCATGATGGAGGTGCACAACACACCATTTGCAATCCATCACGGGAGTACCAAAATGTATCATAATATTCGGCCATACATTTTGGTGGAGCAATATGAAGAGAGAGATAGCGTTGTTTATCTCAAGGTGTCTAACTTGTCAACGAGTTAAAGCGGAGCATCAAGTACCAAAAGGTCCATTGCAACCACTTGAAATTCCGAATGGAAGTGGGAGCACATTACCATGGATTTCTGGGGTCTTCCTAAGGTTTCTCAAGGCATTGATGCGATTTGGGTCATTATTGATAGATTGACCAAGTTCTCGCTCATTTCTTACCGACATCTGAAAAACTTATACACTTGAACGTCTTGCTCGTATGTACATAAACGAGATTGTAAGACCGCATGGTATGCCGATATCCATAGTTTACGATCGAGACCCAAGATTCATTTCACGATTTTGGGTTAGTTTGCAAAAAGCTATGGGCTGACTTTACGATTTAGCTCGGCATATCATCCTCGAGCCGGACGGACAATCGGAGAGGACTATTCAAACTCTTGAAGATCTATTAAAATCTGTGTCCTTGATTTCAAGGAGAGTTGGGACAAGTTCTTACCATTGGTGTAGTTTTCCTACAACAACAGTTATCAAGCAAGTATTGGCATGGCTCCATTCGAAGCGTTGTATGGAAGAAAGTGTCGTTCTCTAGTATCTTTGGGATGAGGTGGGTGAAGCAACGTTGTTGGGACCGGAGTTGAGTTAGTGCGTATGACTACGGAAAAGATTCAAACGATCCGACAACGTATAAAAAACCTCACAAAATCGACAAAAGAGTTAAGGCCGATCTTCATCGAAAGGACGTGGAATTCGATATAGGAGATCTTGTGTTGTTAAGAGTTGCTCCATGGAAAGGAGTTACAAGATTTGGAAAGAGAGAAAACTTAATCCTCGATTCATCGGTCCATTTTAATCCTCGATCGAGTAGGAAGCGTGGCCTATAGACTCGCTTTACTGCCAAATATGTCTCGTGTTCATAACATTTTTCACATATCCATGTTACGTAAATATGTGAAAGACCGAACCATATTATTGAGTTAGAACCAGGACAAAATAGCGAGAAGATTTGGCGTATGAAGAGGTTCTGTTCAAATTTTGGATAAGAAGGAACATATTCTACGCTCCAAGGTTATACCTCAAGTCAAAGTTTTGTGGAGGAACCACGATGTTGAGGAAATGACTTGGGAGTTAGAATCTGAAATGAAATCAAGGTATCCTTACCTCTTCGACATACCAGGTACGTAACCTAATTTCGAGGGCGAAATTTCATAAGAAGGGGAGGTTGTAAGACCCCAGCTTTTATAAATAAAGATGAATTTTCTATAAATATTATTTTTGAATATTATGGAATAATTTGATATAATGTTATAGTTGTGGGTAATATTTATAAATTTTGTAAAGTATGCAAGTGGTTATATTATATTCGATTTGGTGGGAATATTCGGTTTAGCGAGGGAATATTAAATACAACTACTCAATCATTGGTGACCCCACAATGTAATTATTGAAAGCGACAAAAATATTTTATTGAAATAACTGGCGGAAGTTTTCTGGTTGATCTTTGTTGAACTACTTCGGTAGTAAAGAAATGCGATGTCGTGTGGTTGCATAGTAGCACACGGTATTGATTATTGATGCTTATGTGAGAAGTCACTCGGTTTGATTCCATTTTTGTCGATTAATAATATGAATTATTATAGCGATAGTGACGTTTTATTTTATTAAGTATTATTAACGTAATAAAAAAGCGAAACATCTTTTATATAAAATGAGAATACTTTATTAAAGTTATTCTATAAATAAAATATATTATATTTTATTATGCATAGTTTTTTGCATAGTGTTTTTGCATAGTGTTGCATAGTGTTTGCATAGTAAAATGTTTTTATATAAATAGAATATATTATATTTTATTTAAAATATTTTGCTTTAAATATGGACCGTCGATTAAAGTAAATCAATCTGGATAGTTCATGGATTAATTACTATGCATTCTATTTTCCTATAAATAAAAGCTCATTCCTTCATTATTTTCTTACGAATTCTTTGAAACTCAGAGAGAACTATAGAGAGAAAGAAGAAAAGTATTACGCTACTTCACTTTGCCAATATTAGGTTCTTCTAAGGTAGGGAATATTATTTGTTGTGCCGTAAGGGGTGTTATTCTTTTGTATTCATGAAGAGAACTTCTTTTGTTATTCCATTCTTATTTATTCTTTTGGAATAACTTTGTATCATGTGAATCCCCTATACTTGGTGATCTTCTTCTTTTATTCCATTCTTCTATTATTACTTTGGAACATCCCGTCAGTGTGTTTTACAGGACACTGGTTAAAATCTTTATTATTCTATTGGAACATCCTATCTCATGTGTTTTTACAGGACTGATTCCGCTTTTATCATTACATTTGGAATATCCTATCTCGTGTGTTTTACACAGGATGCGGTTCCATCTTTATTATTACATTGGAACATCCCGTCGATGTGATTTTCACACGACTTTGGTTCCGTTATTTATTATTACATTGGAATAACTTTTGCTTGTGAGGTCTATCGCATGCATGGTGATTTCTTTTGTTATTCCATTCTTTATTATACCCAGTTGGTTAAAACTTTGATTTCTATACTCCATGAAATTAGTAGAATATCCTTGATATTTGCGTTTCATCCAGTATCTTTTCATGAAAATATTCTTCTGATCATTCTTGAATTTTACTCTACAAAGCAGTATCATTTTGACAGTTTGGATGTTATTAGTTCTGAATAACTTAATTCTTGAACTTGTTTTATTGAATTCTTATATCATTGTCATCATCCTCATGTTTATATTTTTTTAAAGTCATCATGGCTTTTTGTAGAGCATGGAGGGACTTGGTATGATTATGACTAGGGATTATTGATTGTAATCATCACCGTAATGTTACAAATGATGTGGTAAAAGTCTTGATGGGCGTAGTACATTGATGGACGATTGTTGGCATGATCATGACCATTAATGAATACACAATTATTCTTGGGCCGTAGTGCGGGAATAATTGTGGTCGTGATACTAAAGAATATCCTCGGGTCAGTAGTGCGGGGGTGATTGATGATGTGGATTATTTATTAAAGTTGAGTCTCGGCTATAATGATAATGAAAAACCTTTTAAATCATAAAAGATAGTAGATTTTATTTTCTACTTGACTCTTTTAATGGATTGCTTATTCACTTATGATTAAACTTGATGTTTATTATATTTTATCGGTTTAACAATGTTGAAGGCTATTGATAATTTATTACGCATTATCTTAGTCATAATATTTCTTCTCGGGCTAGTTGAGCTCACCCTTTCTTTCACTTTATTCTCTTGAAATGAGAACATAGTTGGGACGAGTCGGGGAGCGGAGTAATGGTCCGAGAGGATAGCATTAGTAGTCCTCACTATTACGTGAAATAGTGTGATAATAATTATAATGAGGACTCCTTTTGAGTTTGTATAATATCTAGTAGACAATATTTGTATTCAAACTCACGCGGTTATGTCGTATTGTATACAGCAGTTATATTAGTAAGTTGTATTTAAATTACGTACCATGTATCGACTACCCAAGATGGGTGATGTATACCTAATTTTGGTGATCACACACTACAGTATTAATTATTGATGTTTACGTGATAAGTCACTCGATTTTGTTGGTATTATTAATGTAATATCTGAGAAAATCTTTTTTATATAAAATAGAATACTTTTATAAAGTTATTCTATAAATAGAATATATTATATTCTATTATGCATAGTGTATGCATAGTGTTTTGCATAGTAAAATCTTTTTATATAAAGCAGAATACTTTTATAAAGTTTTTCTATAAATAGAATATATTATATTTTATTATGCATAGTGTTTTGCATAGTAAAATCTCTTTTATATAAAATAAAATACTTTTATAAAGTTATTTATTTTATTAGACAATAATTAGAATATATTATATTTTATTATGCATAGTATTTGCATAGTACTGCGTAGTGTTTGCATAGTAAAATCTTTTATAAAGTTATTCGTTTTATTAGATTATAAATAGAATATATTATATTTTATTTAAAAGATTTTACTTTAAATATGGACCGTCAGATTAAAGTAAATCAAACTGGACCGTTCATGAGTTAGTTACTTATCTTGATCCATTTTTCTATAAATAGAAGCTCATTCCTTCATTATTTCTTACTTAATTCTTTGAAACTCTAGAGAGAGAAACTATAGAGAAAAAAGAAGAAAAGTGTTCGCTACTTCACTACTTTTATATCCAAAGACTCTTCTTTCTAAGGTAGGGAATATTATTTGTTGTACTCGTAAGGGGTATTCTTTCTTTTATTCATGAAGAGAACTTCATTATTCCATTCTTTATTATTCATTGGAATAACTTTGTATACTGTGGGATACCCTATACTTGGTGAAATTCTTCTCATTATTCCATTCATTATTATTACATTTGAATATATCACATGCATGCGTTTTACTGTAGAACACAGTTAAAATCTTTATTATTATTACATTTGGAATATCATGTATATGCGTTTTACGCCGGACACAGTTCCATCTTTATTATTATTACATTTGGAATATCACATCAGACGCGTTTCTGGCGGGACTGGTTAAATCTTTATTGGTATTCATTGGAATAACAATCATCGCAATCACCGTATGCATGGTGATTTATGTTATTATTACGTTCTTATTATTCTGTTGGAACATCCTGTCTGTGCTTTACGCATGACCTGGTTCCGTTAATTATTATTCTGTTGGAATAACCTGTCTATGCGAAGTACCACATGCATGGTGATTTCTTTTGTTATTCCATTCTTTATTATACTCAGTTGGCTAAAGTTTTGACTTCTATACTCCATGAAATTAGTGGAACTTGATATTTGCGCTTCATCCAGTATCTTTTCATGGAAATATTCTTATGAGCATTCTTGAATTTTACTCTACAAAGCAGTATCATGTTGACAATTTGGACGTTATCAGTTCCTAGATAAATTAATTCTTGAACTTGTTTTATTGAATTCTTATATCATTATCATCATCATCATGCTTATATTATGTTAAAAGTCATCTGTGGCCTGTAGTGCATAGATGGACTTGGTATGATTATGACCATGGATTATTCGATATAATCATAACTATAATGTTATAAATGATGTGGAAAAAGTCCTCATTGGCTCGTAGTGCATTGATGGACAGTTTTTGGTATGATTATGGCTATGGATTCACTTTGGCCGTAGTGCAAAGATGAATTGTTTTATGGAATGATCAGGACCGTTGATGAAAACATAATTATCTTTAGCCGTAGTGCATGGATAATTCGTGGTCGTGATACTAAAGAATATCCTTGGTCATAGTGCAGGGGTGATTCGATGATGTGGATTATTTATTAAGTTGAGTCCCAGCGATAAAAGTGATGAAAAACCTTTTAAATCATAAAAGATAGTAGATTTTATTCTCTACTTGACTCTTTTAATGGATTGCTTGTTCCTTCTTGAGTTAAACTTGATGTTTGTTATATTGTATCAGTTTAACACTATTTAAGGCTAATGATAAATTATTCTGCATTATCTTAGTCATAATATTTCTTACTGGGCTAGTTGAGCTCACCCTTTCTTTCACTGTTCTCTTCAGGAAATGAGAACGTAACTAAGACTAGTCGGGGAAAAGAGTGATGGTCCTAGAAGTTGCATTAGTAGTCCTCACTATTCTGTGAAATAGTGTGATAATAATTGTAATGAGGACTTCTTTTGAGTTTATATACTCTCTAGTAGACAATATTTGTATTCAAACTCACAGTTTATGTTTTGTCATATTGTACACAATAGTTGTATTATTAAGTTGTATTTGAATTCTGTACCATGTATCTGGCGACTCAAGATGGGTGATGTATACCTAATTTTTGGGGCATCACAGTTGGTATCAAAGCTTAGGGATATGATCCCTGGTTGGGATGTGAGACAAGAACTAGGAGGGGAGAGACGGGGAATTCCTTCGCTAGTATGACCTACCTAAGTTTATTTGGTATTTAATTGGTTGGTCAAAGTATAGGGATAATATGTGATATATTAATTAACCCTTGTTTTGTGGCGGTATTTAAAAATGACATCCGAGAATGTTGAGAATAGCAATGGAGTACATGAGACCGTGGAGACACCTCTAATCACCAACCAAGATAATGTGATTAGAGATATCCATGTGGCGATTGAGGAATTAAAAGTTGCACTCAAGCTAGTCGCAAAGGTATCAACTGAGAGTGAGGAAGAAGAGGAACCTGAGGAGGATTTATTAGAAGAACTTATTGATCAAAATGTAGAATTGCAAAATCATATTCATGAGTTAGAAGAAAGTAGGCTGAAGAACGGAAGGTGGTCGTGGAGCAAAGGAATGTAACAATTCAAAATTGTATTACCCGATGTGCGATAGCTGAACAGGAGCGCTCTTTGGTAGAGTATACGCTATTAAAGTTGGAATCTAAGAATTCAAATGTCAAGGAGCAGCTGAAAGAAGAAACAATTGCGCGAGTGAGAATGAAAGATGCATGGGTAAAAGCCACACGACGCGTTGATATTGTGGAAAGAGAAGTCCGATCCAAGAAAGCTAAAATAGATGATATGTATTTCTCTTTTTCGACAGCAATTGGGAGAACCCATCATCGAGTTTTGAATTACCCTATACATTGCGGTCAACCCCAATTCGATATGGATCGAAGGCTAATGATTTAGATCATGGAGCAGGAGTACGACTAAGCAGTTGAGGGTGGAATATGCCCTATAGCGAAAGTCAATTCCAGTGGTAAAGACGACACCAAAGACTGTCCCGAACAAGTCAAATTCGGTAGTTTAAGGGAGAGCATTTTTCGTGACGAGGAATCGAACGAAGTTATCACGGGTTAGTTAATTATAAATTTTTGCGACGTCTATACCTTATTCGATACTGGTTCTACCTATTCTTTTATCTCTCTTGCTTGCGCTCAACGTTTAAATTTAACTCCGGAGAAGTTAGACTTTGATTTATTGGTTGAAACTTCGTTAGTAGAAACCTTCGTTACCTCCACTATTTATAAATCTTGTTGATTCAAATCGACACTTTCACGTTACCTGTCAATCTTGTCTCTTTAAAAATACTTGCCTTTGATGCGATTTTAGGAATCGATTGGTTAACTACTCATCATGCTTTTTGTAAGGTTGTTAGCTTTCATATTCCTAACCAACCTGTTATGCGAATTCAAAGTAACCAAACCACTAAAGTCAATCATTATCATATCAAGCCATAAGTAAAGAGCCACGGTCCTTTTGTTGTTGATTTCCTTGTGTGGAATGCACCGAAGCAAGACTTTCTGTAGGCGACGTCGTGAATGACAATGGCAAGTTGATAGGTATCAATGTGACGTACTATCCAAGTCTTGGATGAGGGTCACAGTTTTGAATGATATTTCTATTGTTAATAAATTTCCTGACGTGTTCTTGAAGACTTCTTAGCCTACCCCTAGAGCGTGAAATCGAATTTTGTATTGACCCCAGTACAAAACCCATTTCTAAAACCCTTAAATATTTCTTCAACTAAAGTGAACGTAACATAAGCCAAAGAGCGTTGGCTCGAAAGTCATTGAAGATTACGATCGTACCATTCAATACCATCGTGGGGGAAAGCAAAGCGTGGTGGCCGACGCGTTGAGTAGAAGATCGTATGCATTTACGAAAAGCGATGTTGTTAACACAAAGGCCCTGTAGACACTCGAAATTTTCTTCTCATTACTTAACATTGCAGGAGGATGATTCATCTTTTAAGAGAAAGCACGAAAGACAATCCAAATCCATCTGGGATACTACCAAAAGTTCAACATCAATCCCGGATCGCAACTGCAGGAGTAACCAAATCAACCCCGAGAGATAGCCGGAAATCATGTTCCAACCCGGAGATAATCCGGGAAAGTCGGTTCGACCTCGGAGATGACCAGAAGGATCAACATCAAAGCCTGGAGATAGCCCCAGGAGGTCAAGCCAACCTCAGAGATAACCCTGAGGATAGTCAAAGTCAACATCAAGTCAACCTCAGAGATAACCCTAAGAAATGACTGCTACAACTGCGCGAAAACCGGAGATAACCTCGGGAGGGGCAAAATGGTCATTTTGCCAGCTTAACTTCACTTCAAATCAAATACACTCATTTCAACTCAAAATACTTCAAAGGAAGTCCCACAAGAGTGATATCTTAACTCCGGAGCGCAGACTACACAAAACGGCTCACCGGATTGCCTAACGGAATCCCGGGAATGCCATTTCGGTCATGGACCCATCTTCCTGGAATCAAAAAAGGTCAAATCATATATCATTGTGTAGCTCTCGAAAAGAGCTTTCCAGAATGGTATGGCACGCTTCCATCAGACTCCCAGATTGAAAGTTATGAGCGGCCAGAAGCGAGCAGTAGCGACGCATTCTTGACACGGCGGGACCCACACGCTTGCCTGGGGCACCCGACGGCCCACAGTACACCTGCTACTAGGTGCCACAGGTAGACCTGTGGCTCCCACCTCTATAAATATGGGGCTTGGGGTGGCCATTTTGGAAGAGAAAAAGACGGGGAAACCCTGCACAATTTGCTCTCGAGACTTGCCATACAAGTGTATTTTCTCACTTTCAAACACACAGTGAGCTCATATATAGCCTCTTTTGTACCCACAAAAAGCCCAAGTGTTTACCCACTCTAAAGATATAGAAGCCCTTTTATCGATCATTTTGTAAGCCTTCTCACACACTTTAGAGTCTTTCTCTTCATCTTGCACACACCCTTCTACACGCGTTGAGAGTCGTGTTGCTTGCTTTTGCGGACTTGATTCGTGGTTTCATTCGATCAGATATATATATATATATATATATATATATATATATATATATATATTGACTAACATTATCGAGTTATGCCTCGATTGAGCCTGAACTTGGCCTCGAGGCGTTCATTGCTTTAATATATATATACTTATATATATTAAGCGTCTGTCGAGTTATGTCTTCAATTGCGATAAGCGATGCTATGTGTTGTAGTATTTTATTCTAATCGATCAAATGATCTTATTACTGATAGGTGTTATATAAAGATAGAACTAAGTTACGAACTATAAGCAGCGCATCAGGCAAGTATCTTACCTTTGCATTTCCTTTATGCAATGGACATGAGTAAGAAGTTTCAGAATTATATTATTATTATGTTTTATTATTAAACCTATTGTGATATATTCTATATCCGATCATTGTTTATCAACATGTTAGTATATGATAATTCAGATATATATATTCTGTTCGTTAATTTCTATATATGGTTATACAAGTGTCCCCACTTGGATAATCATTGTATTTAATCACATGTTAATATATATATATATATAAGCCGTCTAAGCTACTTGATCAGCTAGACACATATTCAAAAATATCATTGAAAAAGTTAAAACTTTTTGTATCCAATCAAATTGTTTTGGTTCGGATTCCAGTCTAAGTATGAACATCCCGATCACAGGAAAACTTTTATGCGCCCAAGGCGGACAGAGTGAACGATCCTATCGTTCTAGCAATGTAGTATTGATCAATACAGGGCCCATGGGAAGTACAACCTAAAGCCCGTAAGTTATGACGGTTTGCAGATGAAGTTCTGCTAAACCTTATTGAAAATTTAAAACAATGTTCATAGTATGTCGACTACCCTATATATATATAGTCTATACGTAGTTTCAAAAATTTGAGATTGAATTGTTATGTTATTATTATCAGTTCAGTTTACTTTATAATTATAAATTCGTTGTAGAAGTGATGTACAAAGAAAACATTTATTTCTTTCAGCTACTTATATTTCTAATTATTATTACTTGCTGGGCACCCAAATGCTCACCCTTGCTTAAATTTAAATGTTTTCAGCTAGGCATGAACAACTCGAAGGTTCAAACAAGAACAAGTGAAAAGGAAAAGCAAATGAACATGTTTAATGGTATCTTTTGTAATAGTTAGACAATATATAGACAATGATATGTATTATATATCATGTAAAGAATTATAGTAAAGGTTATGTGAATTGGGATTAGACTCGATAAATGTAAGATAAGTTTGATATTTATATTATTGTTATTATTATTAGTATTATTATTTCATAGAAATGGTATCGTGAAGCATCGAGTTAGGGTTTCAAGCACTAGAGTTTGGGGGCTTGACAAATATCGTGTTAGGTTGTTTGCATCTACAATGTGTTAGTTTGTATTGTGTTAGTATACAACTTGAGCATGATGAAATATGAACCTTGTTGATAGCCGATGATAAAAATATTGTGAACTGAATGACAATTTGAAGATGAATGGGAAAATGATAGCTTAGTTTAACTTGAGGATATTGTTAACTTGATTTGTTGAAGAAAACCCTGAGTTTCATTGCACAATGTCAGTATGTTGATTTAGCCATGAATTAGTTGAACTGAAAGAATTTGTGGCTTCGGACAAATATAGATCACCCTCTATGGTTTAGTTTATTTCGTGTTTTGAAAATTATTTATTAAAAATTAAAAAATGGAAAAGCTAAAAAAGAATAAATTTTGACTAGTTGTCTTTGTGACCTCTGTTACTCGAATAAGTAAACCCTTAGAAGCGTCTCTACACTCAGCGCTCTAAAACCAAATGGTTTGGGAGTTGTTAGTCTAAAGTTCGCTACAAGGGTAACTTTGAAGAGCCTAATAAAGATTAAAATTGCATAAGTCAAAATAAATAAATATGAATAATCACTTAACTAGTTTAGTTTTGGGGCCTTTTCTATTCAGTTTTTTAGATTCGTAGGGGTGTCTTAACACCTAGTACCCTAAAGCCGACTGGTTTAGGAATATTGGTTGAAAGCTAATTACATGGGTAGCATTGAAAAGCCTAAGAAAACTAGACATTGCACTAGTCAAGTTTGAAAAGAAAAGTGTATAATTAATGATTTTTGAAATAAGGGGTATCTCATCTATAGAGGAGTAATGAATTTCTTATACCTTAAAATATTTGTCTTTGAGCCTTATGAATTTTCAAGTTTGAATAATTTGTGGTGAGATTAAATGTTGATACACACATTGTAGGTTGGAGATAAATTGAATTGATGATATTTTGAGTTTACCTAATGTTTGATTTTGATCATTTATTTTGGTTGAGTTTAAGGATCTTTGAGGCTGATCAAGGTTGTTAATGTCGAATCATGTTTGAGTTGTTCATTTATGTAGTTGGTTATATTCATTCTGTTTGGTGTTTGCAGTGCTTGAGTGTGACGCCCCCAAAATAGGTATACATCACCCATCTTGAGTCGCCAATTACATGGTACAGAATTTAAATACAAACTTAATTATACAACTGTCGTGAAAAGTACGACAAGATATAATCTGGGAGTTTCAACACGAATATTGTCTTCTAGACAATATACAAACTCAAATTCAATATTAATACAATTATTATCACACTATTTTACAGAATAGTGAGGACTACTAAAGTCATTTATCCTGGACCATCACTCCAGTCCCCAACTCGTCCCAGCTACGTTCTCATTTACTGCTTTAATATATATATACTTATATATATTAACTGTCTGTCAAGGTTATGTGCTGACTGCAATAAGCAGTGCTATGTGTTGTAGTATTTTATTCTAATCGATCAAATGATCTTATTACTGATAGGTGTTATATAAAGATAGAACTAAGTTACGAACTATAAGCGGTAGATCGTGCAAGTATCTTACCTTTGCATTTCCTTTTATCTGATGGACATGAGTAAGAAGTTTGTAATTATATTATTATTATGTTTTATTATTAAACCTATTGTGATATATTCTATATCAGATCATTGTTTATCAACATGTTAGTATATGATAATTCGGATATATATATTACATTCGTTAATTTCTATATATGGTTATACAAGTGTCCCCACTTGGATAATCATTATATTTAATCACATGTTAATATATATATATATATAATGAAAATGCAAGCTACTTGATCACTAGACACATATTCAAAAATATCATTGAAAAGTTAAAACTTTTGTATCCAATCATATTGTTTTGGTTGGATTCCGATCTAAGTATGAACATCCCGATCACAGAAAACTTTTATGCGCCCGAAGTAGGACAGAGTGAACGATCCTATCGCTCTAGCAATGTAGTATTGATCAATCTGAGGGCCCATGGGAAGTACAACCTAAAAGCCCAGTAAGTTATGGCGGTTTATTAGATGAAGTTTCGCTAAACCTTATTGAAAATTTAAAACAATGTTCATAGTATGTCGACTACCCTATATATATATAGTCTATAATCGTAGTTTCAAAATTTGAGATTGAATTGTTATGTTATTATTATCGATTCGGTTTACTTTATAATTATAAATTCGTTGTAGAAGTGATGTACAAAGAAAACATTTATTTCTTTCAAACTACTTATATTTCTAATTATTATTACTTCTTTTGGCACCCAAATGCTCACCGCTTAAATTTAAATGTTTTCAGACCAGGTATGAACAACTCAAGGTTCAAACAAGAACAAGTGAAAAGGAAAGCAAGCGAACATGTTTAATGGTATCTTTTGTAATAGTTAGACAATATATGACAATGATATGTATTATATATCATGTAAAGAATTATAGTAAAGGTTGCGTAATTGGGATTGACTTCGATAAATGTAAGATAAGTTTGATATTTATATTATTGTTATTATTATTAGTATTATTCCGCTCATAGAAATGGTATCGTGAAGCATCGAGTTCGGGTTTCAAGTGCAGAGTTTGGGGCTTGACAAATATCGTGTTAGGTTGTTTGCATCTCTGATGTGTTAGTTTGTATTGTGTTAGTATACAACTTGAGCATGATGAAATATGAACCTTGTTGATAGCCGATGATAAAAATATTGTGAAATGAATGACAATTTGAAGATGAATGGGAAAATGATAGCTTAGTTTAACTTCGAGGATATTGTTAACTTGATTTGTTGAAGAAAACCCCACGAGTTTCATTGCACTGATGTCGATTATGTTGATTTAGCCATGAATTAGTTGAACCGAAAGAATTTGTGGCCCCGGACAAATATAGATCACCCTCTATGGTTTAGTTTATTTCGTGTTTTGAAAATTATTTATTAAAAATTAAAAAATGGAAAAGCTAAAAAAGAATAAATTTTGACTAGTTGTCTTTGTGACCTCATGTTACTCGAATAAGTAAACCCTTAGAAGCGTCTCTACACTCAGCGCTCTAAAACCAAATGGTTTGGGAGTTGTTAGTCTAAAGTTCGCTACAAGGGTAACTTTGAAGAGCCTAATAAAGATTAAAATTGCATAAGTCAAAATAAATAAATATGAATAATCACTTAACTAGTTTAGTTTTGGGGCCTTTTTACATTCGGTTTTTAGATTCGTAGGGGTGTCTTAACACCTAGTACCCTAAAGCCGACTGGTTTAGGAATATTGGTTGAAAGCTAATTACATGGGTAGCATTGAAAAGCCTAAGAAAACTAGACATTGCACTAGTCAAGTTTGAAAAGAAAAGTGTATAATTAATGATTTTTGAAATAAGGGGTATCTCATCTATAGAGGAGTAATGAATTTCTTATACCTTAAAATATTTGTCTTTGAGCCTTATGAATTTTCAAGTTTGAATAATTTGTGGTGAGATTAAATGTTGATACACACATTGTAGGTTGGAGATAAATTGAATTGATGATATTTTGAGTTTACCTAATGTTTGATTTTGATCATTTATTTTGGTTGAGTTTAAGGATCTTTGAGGCTGATCAAGGTTGTTAATGTCGAATCATGTTTGAGTTGTTCATTTATGTAGTTGGTTATATTCATTCTGTTTGGTGTTTGCAGTGCTTGAGTGTGACGCCCCCAAAATAGGTATACATCACCCATCTTGAGTCGCCAATTACATGGTACAGAATTTAAATACAAACTTAATTATACAACTCGTCGTGAAAAAAGTACGACAAGATATAATCTGGGAGTTTCAACACGAATATTGTCTTCTAGACAATATACAAACTCAAATTCAATATTAATACAATTATTATCACACTATTTTACAGAATAGTGAGGACTACTAAAGTCATTTATCCTGGACCATCACTCCAGTCCCCAACTCGTCCCAGCTACGTTCTCATTTACTGCTTTAATATATATATATACTATATATATATTAATCTGTCGAGTTATGTCTTCTATCGCAATAAGCAGTGCTATGTGTTGTAGTATTTTATTCTAATCGATCAAATGATCTTATTACTGATAGGTGTTATATAAAGATAGAACTAAGTTACGAACTATAAAAGCAAGATCAAAAAGTATCTTACCTTTGCATTTCCTTTATCTGATGGACATGAGTAAGAAGTTTCGAGAATTATATTATTATTATGTTTTATTATTAAACCTATTGTGATATATTCTATATCCAGATCATTGTTTATCAACATGTTAGTATATGATAATTGGATATATATATTACATTCGATTAATTTCTATATATGGTTATACAAGTGTCCCCACTTGGATAATCATTATATTTAATCACATGTTAATATATATATATATATATATAAGCCGTCTAAGCTTACTTGATCACTAGACACATATTCAAAATATCATTGAAAAGTTAAAACTTTTTGTATCCAATCATATTGTTTTGGTTGGATTCGATCTAAGTATGAACATCCCGATCACGGAGAAAACTTTATCGCTACTTAAGGCAGAATGAGTGAAACGATCTATATCGTTCTAGCAATGTAGTATTGATCAATACAGGCCCATGGGAAG
Source organism: Panax quinquefolius (assembly GCA_020205615.1). Lineage (NCBI taxonomy): Eukaryota > Viridiplantae > Streptophyta > Magnoliopsida > Apiales > Araliaceae > Panax > Panax quinquefolius. The sequence goes on from CM035160.1 coordinate 55,212,914, forward strand.
TACAACCTAAAAAGCAGAGTAAGTTATGACGGTTTGCAGATGAAGTTCTGCTAAACCTTATTGAAAATTTAAAACAATGTTCATAGTATGTCGACTACCCTATATATATATAGTCTATACGTAGTTTCAAAAATTTGAGATTGAATTGTTATGTTATTATTATCAGTTCAGTTTACTTTATAATTATAAATTCGTTGTAGAAGTGATGTACAAAGAAAACATTTATTTCTTTCAGCTACTTATATTTCTAATTATTATTACTTGCTGGGCACCCAAATGCTCACCCTTGCTTAAATTTAAATGTTTTCAGCTAGGCATGAACAACTCGAAGGTTCAGACAAGAACAAGTGAAAAGGAAAGCAAACAGAACATGTTTAATGGTATCTTTTGTAATAGTTAGACAATATATAGACAATGATATGTATTATATATCATGTAAAGAATTATAGTAAAGGTTGCGTAATTGGGATTAGACTCTGATAAATGTAAGATAAGTTTGATATTTATATTATTGTTATTATTATTAGTATTATTCCGCTCATAGAAATGGTATCGTGAAGCATCGAGTTCGGGTTTCAAGTACCCGAGTTTGGGGGCTTGACAAATATCGTGTTAGGTTGTTTGCATCTACAATGTGTTAGTTTGTATTGTGTTAGTATACAACTTGAGCATGATGAAATATGAACCTTGTTGATAGCCGATGATAAAAATATTGTGAACTGAATGACAATTTGAAGATGAATGGGAAAATGATAGCTTAGTTTAACTTGAGGATATTGTTAACTTGATTTGTTGAAGAAAACCCTGAGTTTCATTGCACAATGTCAGTATGTTGATTTAGCCATGAATTAGTTGAACTGAAAGAATTTGTGGCTTCGGACAAATATAGATCACCCTCTATGGTTTAGTTTATTTCGTGTTTTGAAAATTATTTATTAAAAATTAAAAAATGGAAAAGCTAAAAAAGAATAAATTTTGACTAGTTGTCTTTGTGACCTCTGTTACTCGAATAAGTAAACCCTTAGAAGCGTCTCTACACTCGGTAGCTCTAAAACCAAATGGTTTGGGAGTTGTTAGTGAAAGTTCGCCACTGAGGGTAACTTTGAAGAGCCTAATAAAGATTAAAATTGCATAAGTCAAAATAAATAAATATGAATAATCACTTAACTAGTTTAGTTCTGGGGCCTTTTCTATTCAGTTTTTTAGATTCGTAGGGGTGTCTTAACACCTAGTACCCTAAAGCCGACTGGTTTAGGAATATTGGTTGAAAGCTAATTACATGGGTAGCATTGAAAAGCCTAAGAAAACTAGACATTGCACTAGTTAAGTTTGAAAAGAAAAGTGTATAATTAAAGATTTTTGAAATAAGGGGTATCTCATCTATAGAGGAGTAATGAATTTCTTATACCTTAAAATATTTGTCTTTGAGCCTTATGAATTTTCAAGTTTGAATAATTTGTGGTGAGATTAAATGTTGATACACACATTGTAGGTTGGAGATAAATTGAATTGATGATATTTTGAGTTTACCTAATGTTTGATTTTGATCATTTATTTTGGTTGAGTTTAAGGATCTTTGAGGCTGATCAAGGTTGTTAATGTCGAATCATGTTTGAGTTGTTCATTTATGTAGTTGGTTATATTCATTACATTTGGTGTTTTGAAGAGCTTGAGTGTGGCGCCCCAAAATAGGTATACATCACCCATCTTGAGTCGCCAATTACATGATATGTAATTTAAATACAAACTTAATTATACAACCGTCGTGAAAAGTACGACAAGATATAACTGGGAGTTTCAACACGAATATTGTCTTCAGACAATATACAAACTCAAATTCAATATTAATACAATTATTATCACACTATTTTACAGAATAGTGAGGACTACTAAAGTCATTTATCCTGGACCATCACTCCAGTCCCCAACTCGTCCCAGCTACGTTCTCATTTCCTGAAGAGAACAGTGAAATAAAGGGTGAGCTCAACTAACCCTGTACGAAATATTATGACAAAGATAATGTAAAATAAATTATCATTAGCCTTCAACAGTGTTACACTGATAAAATATAACAAACATCAAGTTTAACTGCAGTGGAACAAGCAATCCATTAGAAGAGTCAAGTAGAGAATAAAATCTACTATCTTCTATGATTTAAAAGGTTTTTCATCACTTTTATCGCTGAGACTTAGCTTAATAAATAAACCACATCATCCCTGCACTACGGCCAAGGATATTCATTAGTATCACGACCATAAATTATCCATGCACTACGGACCAAGGATATTTGTGTATTCATCAATGGTCATGATCATGCCAAACTGTCCATCAATGCACTACGACCAATGAGGATTTTTACCACATCATTTGTAACATTACGGTCATGATTATACCGATTAATCCCTAGTCATAATCATACCAAGTCCATCTATGCACTACAAGCCACAGATGACTTTCAACATAATATAAACATAAGGATGATGACAATGATATAAGAATTCAATAAAACAAGTTCAAGAATTAATTTATCCAGGAACCAATAACGTCCAAATTGTCAACATGATACTTCTTTGTGGAGTAAAATTCAAGAATGCTCAGAAGAATATTTCCATGAAAAGATATTGGATGAAGCACAAATATAAAGGATATTCCACTAATTTCATGGAGTATAGAAGTCAAAGCTTTAACCAACTAATTATAAGAGAATATATGAAACTGCAAATGGATTTTCGTCCGCTATGCGGTAATCCACTTAGACAGATCATTTCCACAATTTAATAAGGAATGAATACACAGGATCATTCACCATGGATGTGATAATCCACATAGATAGGTTATTCCAACAGAATAATAAAGAATGGAATAACAGAAGAAATCAACATGCATGCGATAGACCGCACAGATAGGTTATTCCAACAGAATAATAAAGAATGGAACCAGGTCATGCGTAATCCGCACAGACAGGATGTTCCAACAGAATAATAAAGAAGGGAACTAGGTCATGCGTAACCGCCTTGCACGAGGATGTTCCAGCAAGAATAATAAAGAACGGAACCAGGTCATGCGTAAACGCACAGACAGGATGTTCCATTAAAATAATAAAGAATGGAATAATAGAAGAATTTCACCATGTATGCGGTACTTCGCATAGACATGTTATTCCAACATAATGATAAAGAATAGAATAACAAAGTTCTCTTCATGAAGACGAAAGAAATAATAATACTTACGAAAGTACAACAAATAATATCCCTTACCTTAGAAGAATGAAGCTGGATATAGGAGTAGTGAAGTAGCGAGAATACTTTTCTTCTTTCTCTCTATAGTTTCTCTCTCTAGTTTCGATTGAATTAAGTAAGAAATAATGAAGGAATGAGATTCTATTTATAGGAGAATGTCTTGAATAGTAACTAATTCATGAAGCGGTCCAGATTGATTTACTTTTTAATCGGACGATCCATATTGATTTACTATGCGGTATTAATAAAATATTCTAATAAAATAAAATCTTTAAATAAAATATAATATATTCTATTTATAATATAACAAAACGAATAACTTTATAAAAGTATTATGTTTTATATAAAAAAGATTTTACTATACAAACACTATATCAAGTACTTTATGCAAATACTATGTATAATAGAATTTTATATATTCTATTTATAGTCTAATAAAACAAATAATTTTATAAAAGCATTTTGTTTTATATATAAAAATATTTTACTATGCAAACACTATACAAAACACTATGCATAATAGAAAATTATATATTCTATTTATAGTCTAATAAAACAAATAACTTTATAAAAGTATACATTTTTTATATAAAAGATTTTTTATATGCAAATCTTACTATGCACACACTATATAAATACTATGCATAATAGAATATCATATATTCTATTTATAGTATAATAAAATAAATGACTTTATAAAAGTATTCTGTTTTTTATAAAAAGTTTTCTATTTTATTACATTTATAATAATAATAAAATAAAACTTATCACCTTTATTATAATTCACAATATTAATCGATCAGGTCGTTCTCAGGAAAGAGGGGGCTTTCCAATAATGATTTCTCCCTATAGGCGCGCAATTAGGTGACCAAACCTCTCCTTGATAGAACTTCTAGACATTGTCAATATTGCAAATAATAATATTAATAACTCTGTCATCTCAATTATTGATTTAATAATATATAAAATATCGACAATAATTGAATCAAATAACGTGAGATACTATGCAATAATTATTATAGCAATAATTGAACAAAACTGAGTGACTTCTCACGTAAGCATCAATAATCAATACAGTGTGCTACTATGCAACCACGCGTATTACTGTATTTTTAACACCGGGTGTTTCAACAGTTAACGGTAAAACTTTCGCCGTTATTTTCATAAAATATTTTTGTCATTTTCTCAATCCGACAATAATTCCGTTGTGGGGTCCACCAATGATTGTGCCATTGTACAAATATTCCCTACTAAAATGAATATTCCCCGACCAATCGAATATTATATAACAACTTGCGTACTTTGCAAAATTTATAAATATTACCCACAACTATAACATTATATCAAATCCACACCATAATATTTAAAAAAAAATATTTCGAGAAATTTAAATCTTTATTCATAAAATTTGGGGTCTCACAATCTCCCCTCCTTATGAAATTTCTCCCTCGAAATTTACGTACGTACCTAGTATGCCGAAGAGGTAAGGATACCTTGACTTCATTTCAGATTCTAAATTTTGAGGTATAACCTTTGAGTATTGAATATGATCCTTCTTATCCAAGATTTTAACACGTAACTCCTCATACGTTAAACCTTCTGCTATTTCGTCTAGTTCTAATTCAATAACGTGGTTCGGGTCTTCCATATATTTACATAACATCAATACGTGAAAAAAAACGTTATGAACTTGCGACATACTTGGCGGTAAAACGAGTCTATAGACCACAATTCCTACTCGATTAAGGATTTCAAATGGGCCAATAAAATCGAGGGTTGAGATTTCCTCTCTTCATCGATTCTTGCTTCTAGAATAACGCCCTGTTGAACCTTCTTCTTCACATTCATCAACTCTGAATCTGTAGCTTGAGCAACTTTAACTTTATTGATTAAACTCGGTTCTAATCGTATATTTGTTATCTTCACGTGAGACCCTAGAGTCTTTAACTCTATCTTCATCAGTTATAAGTTATATGAAATGGGTTTTTGTGTTAACAACATCACACTCATAAATGCATAATATCTTCTACTCAACGCGTCAGCTACTACGTTCTTTCTTCCACAATAATATTGAATGGTATGATCGTAATCATCAACAGCTCGAGCCAACGTCTTTGGCACATTACTCGTTCGTTTTGGGTGAAGAAAATATTTGAGGGTTTTAGAAATGAGTTTTGTACTAGGGTCAATACAAAATTCGATTTCACGTTCTAGGGGTAGGCTAAGAAGTCTTCAAGAATACATCAGGAAACTTATTAATAATAGAAATATCATTCAAAACTGTGACCCTCATCCAAGACTTGGATAACACGTCACATTGATATCTATCAACTTGCCACCGTTATTCACGATGTCACCTACGGATATTCTAGCTTCGGTGCATTCCATACAAGAAGTCAACAATGAAAGGACCGGGGCTCTTTACTTATGGCTTGATATGACAATGATTGACTTTAGTGGTTTGGTTGCTTGAATTCGCATAATAGGTTGGTTAGGAATATGAAAGCTAACAACCTTATGAAAAGCTTGATGAGTAGGTAACCAATCAATCCCTAAAATCACATCAAAAGCAAGTATTTTCAAAGAGATAAGATCGACAGGTAACGTGAAAGTGTCGATTTGAATCAACAAGATTTATAAACAGTGGAGGTAACGAAGGTTTCTACTAACGAAGTTTCAACTAATAAGTCAAAGTCTAACTTCTCCGGAGTTAAATTTAAACGTTGAGCGCAAGCAAGAGAGATAAAAGAATGGGTAGAACCGGTATCTAATAAGGTATAGACTTCACAAGAATTTATAATTAACTAACCCGTGCTAACTTCGTTCGGGTTACTCGCTCTTTGAGTAGTCACAAAAATGCTCTCCCTGAAACCACCGACTTTGTTTTATCCGTATCCGCCTTTGGTGCCACCGTCCCAGCTGAACTTGACTTTGGTGCACGACAAAATCGGGCTAAGTGACCTTCTTTTCCACAATTATAACATTCTTTGGACTGCATCGCACAGTTTGGACTGATGTGTCCCTCCCCTCCACATTTGTAACATACGACCAGACGGTCGTTCTCCTTCCTTAACAATAGGTGTTGGTGTTGACGTCTTTCCATTATTATTGAATCTCCTCTTCTTGAAACTTTCACTTCTATTATCTTGGCCATAATTACCACCGAAGTGGTTACCATTTCTGGCATGATAATTTCCTCCACGATGGTTATCATTGTTCCGATGGTCGTTGCTGCACTGATGCGATTATTATCGTGTTGTTGGTTCGTTATCCTTTTCGTTGGTTGTCTTGGCTCATTATCACGCTCCAATAAGCTGAGCCCTATTCACTACATCGAATATAAACAAAGTTTTGAGAAATGAGGTATTGGCGTATATCGGGTTTCAAACCTCTTAGAAACATTAGCGTCATTCGCTCCTCATTATCAACCAAATGGGATGCAAACAAGAGATAACTCCTCAAATTTAGCCTCGTCTTTGCGACACGGTCATATTATTTTGCTCCAACTTGATAAACTCCACCTCCTTCATGTATAGCGAATACTTTAGGGAAAGTACTTGTCGTTGAATAGCTCTTGGAACTTCTCCCAAGACATCTTGAGTGCGGCCAGTTGAGTCGTTTACAAATTTCCACCGATGAATCGCCTCCTTCACGCAACATAAAGGTGGCAAAGGAACCTTTTGCTCCTCGGAGTATCCCAAGACATTAAATATCTTGGTGATCTGCTTTAACCACGTCTCGCTTTAAGTGGTTACGGCTTTCCCCAAAAACTACGGTGGTCCCAGCTCCTTGAAGCGCTTAGCGGTGACCAGGCCATGGGTTGCCATTATTTCCACCTATATTTTGAGCAGAGTCTCTCTTACCTGATGTTGTATGAATTGCATAAAGCCTCTGAACATCCCATCGTTCACCATTTCATCGGTGTTATTATTTACCTAAGGATTATTGTCTTCCTGTTGCACATTATCCTGGGTATTAATCTGTGGTGACTCCGCGATCTCATGTGCTTCATTGCTTATCTCAACATTTTTGGATGCCATTTTCCAATACTGCCACAAAACAAGGGTTAATTAAAATATCACATATTATCCCTATACTCTGACTGACCAATTAAATACCAACTAAACTTAGGTAGGTCATACTAGCGAAGGAATTCTCCGTCTCTCCCAACCTAGTTCTTGTCTCACATCTCAGCCAGGGATCATATCCCTAAGCTTTGATACTAATTGTGACGCCCCCAAAATAGGTATACATCACCCATCTTGAGTCGCCAGATACATGGTACAGAATTCAAATACAAACTTAATTATACAACTGTCGTGTAAAGTACAACAAGATATATGCTGCGAGTTTCAACACAAATATTGTCTTCTAGACAATATACAAACTCAAATTCAATATTATTACAATTATTATCACACTATTTCAAAAAATAGTGAGGACTACTAAAGTCATTTATCACGGACCATCACTCCAGGTCCCCAGACTAAATCCCTACGTTCTCATTTCACTGAAGAGAACGGTGAAAGAAAGGGTGAGCTCAACTAGCCCTGTAAGAAATATTATGACTAAGATAATGCAGAATAAATTATCATTAGCCTTCAATAGTGTTAAAATGATAAAATATAACAAACATCAAGTTTAACTGCAGCGGAACAAGCAATCCATTAGAAGAGTAAAGTAGAGAATAAAATCTACTATCTTCTATGATTTAAAAAGTTTTTCATCACTTTTATCATCGAGACTCGACAATAAATAAACCACATCATCCACTTTACTGACGAGGATATTCATTAGTATCACGACCACAAATTTTCCATGCACTACGGGCCGAGGATATTCGTGTATTCATTAATGGTCATGTGATCATGCCAAGCGTCCATCAATGCACTTACGACCGATGAGGATTTTTATCACATCATTTGTAACATTACGGTCATGATTATACCAAGATTAATCCACGGTCATAATCATACCAAGTCCATCTATGCACTACAAGCCACGAGATGACTTTCAACATAATATAAACATGAGGATGATGACAATGATATAAGAATTCAATAAAACAAGTTCAAGAATTAATTTATCCGAGAACCAATAACGTCCAAATTGTCAACATGATACTTCTTTGTGGAGTAAAATTCAAGAATGCTCGGAAGAATATTTCCATGAAAATCTTTGGATGAAGCGCAAATATCAAGGATATTCCACTTATTTCATGGAGTATAGAAGTCAAAGCTTTAACCAATTTGAGTATAAGAGAATATATGAAGCGCAAATGGATTTTAAATCCGCCATGCAGTAATCCACTTAGATGATCATTTCCATAATTTAATAAGGAATGAATACAAAGGATCATTCACCATGGATGTGATAATCCACATAGACAGATTATTCCAACAGAATAATAAAGAATGGAATAACAGAAGAAATCACCATGCATCCGATAGACTACACAGACAGGTTATTTCAACAGAATAATAAAGAATGGAACCAGGTCATGCGTAATCCGCACAGACAGGATGTTCCAACGGAATAATAAAGAACGAAACCAGGTCATGCGTAAATCGCACAGACAGGATGTTCTAACAGAATAATAAAGAACGAAGAACGAAGAATACGTAATGTAGCACTTTTGCAGGCGAGGATGTTCCAACAGAATAATAAAGAATGGAATAACAGAATAATTTCACCATGTATGCGGTACTTCGCATAAACATGTTATTCCAACATAATGATAAAGAATATAATAACAGAAGTTCTCTTCATGAAGACGAAAGAAATAATACCCCTTAAGAGTACAACAAATAATATTCCTTACCTTAGAAGAAACTGGATATAGGAGTAGTGAAGTAGCAGAATACTTTTTTTCTTTCTCTCTATAGTTTCTCTCTCTAGAGTTTCAGTGAATTCGTAATAAATAATGAAGGAATGAGCTTTTATTTATAGGAGAATGGACTGAATAGTAACTAATTCATGAACGGTCCAGATTGATTTACTTTTAATCGGATGGTCCATATTGATTTACTATGCAGTATTAATAAAATATTCTAATAAAACAAAATCTTTTAAATAAAATATAATATATTCTCTAACAAAACGAATAACTTTATAAAAGTATTCTGTTTTATATAAAATAATTTTACTATACAAAACTATGCAGCACTATGCAAATATTATACATAATAGAATATTATATATTCTATTTATAGTCTAATAAAATAAATAACTTTATAAAAGTATTACATTTTATATAAAAAGATTTTACTATGCAAAACACTATGCAGACACTTTATGCATAATAGAATATATATATTCTATTTATAGTCTAATAAAACAAATAACTTTATAAAAGTATTCTATTTTATATAAAAAGATTTTTACTATGCAAATACTATGCGAGACCTTATCACAAAACTATATCATAATAGAATATCATATATTCTATTTATAGTCTAATAAAAAAAATAACTTTATAAAAGTATTACATTTTATATAAAAAGTTTTACATTTTATTACATTTATAATAATAATAAAACCAAACTTATCACCTTTATTATAATTCACAATATTAATCGACCGAAGTCGTTCCCGAAGGAAAGAGAGGGGCTTTCGATAAGGATTTCTTCCTATTGGCGCGCTTGATTAGGTGACTAAACCTCTCCTTGGCAGAACTTCTAAACATTGTTCATATTAAAAATAATAATATTAATAACTCTGTCATCTCAATTATTGATTTAATAATATATAAAATATCGACAATAATTGAATCAAATAACGTGAGATACTATATCTGATAATTATTGTAGCAATAATTGAACAAAATTGAGTGACTTCTCACGTAAACATCAATAATCAATACTGTGTGCTACTATGCAACCACGCGTATTACTGTACTTTTAACACCGGGTGTTTCAACAGTTAACGGTAAAACTTTCGCCGTTATTTTCATAAAATATTTTTGTTATTTTCTCAATCTGACAATAATTTTGTTGTTGGGTCCACCAATGATTGTGCCATTGTACGAATATTCCCTGCTAAAACGAATATTCCCCGACCAATCGAATATTATATAACAACTTGCGTACTTTGTAAAATTTATAAATATTACCCACAACTATAACATTATATCAAATCCACACCATAATATTTAAAAAAAATATTTCGAGAAATTTAAATCTTTATTCATAAAATTTGGGGTCTCACGTTGAGGACAAATAAGTGTTTAAGTTTGGGGGTATTTGATGAGTGGGTAATATACCCATGAATTATGTATTTTTAGACTTAATAATTAGCTTGTTTTAAAGTATTTTAGGATATTTTTACTTGTTTGAATGTTAATTTGCAGGGTAGGGAAAAATCAAGGGTAAATAGGGCATTTCAGCATCATTAATGGCAAAGTGGTAATTCTTCGCAAAGGTGCATCATCGGGGCACTCCTCTACAAGGCAGTCCCAGCGCCGGGGCTCTGGGAGTCAAGAAGTGTTTCTCGGATTTTGTGTCAGGAAAGGAAAAGACAACAGATTTCTACTCTGAATAGGATTTCTATGAAGGCTGACCTAGATAATGCCAAAACCTATATATAGGAGGGAGATTATTGATCAAGGACACACAGAGTTTGAGACAGAGGTTGGAGATTAGACTTGGAGATTGCAAGGGAGCACACAAGGATATCATATTGGAGATTGAAAATTTGAGACAATTATTGTAAGACCCCAACTTTTTATGAATAAAGATTTAATTTCTCTAATTATTATTTTGAATAATAAGATGTTGATTTGATATAATGCTTGAGGAAATTTTTGCAATGTTAAGCAGAATACTTTGTTTTTCCTCCTAGATTACCCTATAAATAGGGGGGTACCCTCCTTCCTAAACACACCTTCAATATCAGAAATTCTTATTTTATAGTATTGTGAGTATTTCTCTTGAGTATAGGGATACTTTGAGTGTAGCTTTATGTGCAAGATTTTCTCAAAATAATATTCAATATTCCAATCAAATCCAGTTTCTACTAAGCTAAAGGATATTATTTTATTTCAATATAAGTAAGAAATATTATTTTCTTTCATACTCCATATTATGAAAGTGAAATTATTTCATTTCATATTCCTAAATTTAAACTTACTATGGTAAGTATTGCTTCTATAATTCTTGAAATGATTAAAAATTCTTTAGGTTTTGCGCTTCATCTAATATCATTTCACTGGAATATTGGTATGAACTTTCTTATTAAATTTTAAACTTTTCATGTCTGGGTACTATTCATACGGTACTATTCATACATACAGATTATTCATGAAAGTACTATTATTCATAAAAGAATTTAATTTTCTTTTTTATCCAAATTATTTTTGATACATAAATATCATTCTTGAATTTTACTTCACAAATAGTTATCATGTTGACAATTTGGACATATTTGAACTCTGGATAAATTGAATTAGAATTTTCTAATATTTATCCTTTATCTTACTTGATTAAATCTTTATATCATTGTTATCATCCTCATGCTTATATTGAAAGTCATCTTTGGCCCGTAGTGCAAAGATGGACTGTTGATTGGTATTATTATGACCAGGAATTATGTATTGGTATAATCATAACCTTTAATGTTACAGATAAGGTTTGTGGTGAAAGTCCTCTTTGGCCGATTGCATAGATAGACAGGTGTTTGGCATGATCATGACCACTGGTGATACTAACTAATATCCTTGGCCCGTAGTGTATGGATAATTTGTTGATTTGAAATATTTATTGAATGATGTTACAGGGTTAAAATATTGATGATGAACTTTTAAATCATAGAAGATAGTAGATATCATGCTCTACTTGACTCTTCTAATGGATTGATGTTTTCGTTGCAGTTATATTCTAAAACTTGTTGTCTATTGTATTCTATCAGATTTTTTCCTGTTAAAGACTAATGATAATTTGTTCTATATTATCTTAGTCATAATATTCTTTATTTGGCTAGTTGAGCTCATCCTTTTCTTTTTTGTTCCATTGCTCTTCTCAAGAGGCGAGAATATAGTTGGGACTAGTCGGGGTGTGGAGTGATGGCTCAAAATAGTTATCATAATAGTCATCACTATTTTGTAAAATAGTGTATCAATCATTATAATGAGGATTTTATTTGAGTTTGGATATTGTCTACAAGATAATATTTGTATTAAAACTCACAACATATGTGCTGTCGTATTTTGCACGACAGTTGTATTAATGAAGTTTGTATTTGATTTCTGTACTATGTATTTGGCGACTCGGAATGGGTTGTGTGGACCTATTTTGGGGGCATCACAATTACTGAGTTTTTATTCTTCTTCTCTATTTGTAACTTAATTGTGATGTTTTCCATGAGATTTTTGTTTTAATTTTCAATATGAACTAATTTACTAATTAAGACTACAATTGAACATTTTATGCTTATAAATTGATTATCTATATTAATCCAATTATTTATTCAAATTGAGTTGTCTATCATATTTTGTGCTTATTGATTAATTATTTGACCAATGATTACCGTGTTACACTAGATGAATTCAGTGGAATATTGTTAGAGTTTATGCCCTAGAGGCCAATTATTTGATATAATTGCTCAACATTTTGATATTATATTTGATTGAATAAATGAATGATTTTATTATGGCTTTATTCTGACGTTATATAAATGTTAACATAATAAAATTCCTTAGAATAGTGATACAAATTATATAGTTTCAAGTATGTGACTTGAACATGAGATTATATAATTATAATTAGTATCATTGCTCTTAAATGTCCCTAGTCGAGTATCATTGTTGATAGGACACCAATGATGCATTGAGACTAGTATGTGGATTGACTGATGACCAAATCTCATTGGTCATAAATATATGAGATATTAAGTCGATGCATAGGTATGTGTTAGAGAACGGTGTACTGGACAGACCCACCATGAGAATTCTATGTGGAGTATCGAAGTGTCATTAGCGATTCTCATAGTGACATTAATGTAATGGTCCTCCGCTGAAATCACTTTATTACTACACGAGAATTTATGTACTTTGATATCATCAAAGGTCACCTTTAATAGGGTGGACTATAAATGTAACGCCCCCAAAATAGGTATACATCACTCATTCTGAGTCGTCAAATACATGGTATAGAAACAAATACAACTTCAGTAATACAATTGTGGTGCAAAATATGACAACACATATACTGTGAGTTTGAATACAACTATTGTCTAATAGAGAGTATACAAACTCAAAAAGAGTCCTCATTATAATTATTGATACACTATTTTACAAAATAGGGAGGACTACTAATACAACTATCCTAAACCATCACTCCATACCCCGGCTAGTTCCTGTTATGTTCTCACCTCCTGAGAAGAAAAATGGAACAAAAAGGAAAAGGGTGAGCTCAACTAGCCCAGTAAAGAATATTATGACTAAGATAATATACAATAATTTATCATTAGTCTTCAACAGGGAAAAATCTGATAAAATATAATAGACAACAAGTTTTAGAGCAACAACTGCAGCGGAACAGCAATCCATTAGAACAGTCAAGTAGGGAAAGAATTCTACTATCTTCTAAGATTTAAAAGTCCATCATCAATATTTTATCCCTGTAACATCAATCAATATACATCTTGAATCAAATATTCATCTTTGCACTACTGAGCCAAAGATATTCATTTATATCACCGGTTTGTCATGTTCATCTCAACACACCTTTCATCTTTTGCACTACGGGCCAAAGATATTCATTAGGTAATCATTCATCTTTACACTACAAGTCAAAGATATTTAGTAATATCATCATTAAGGACTGAGGATGATGAAAAATATCATTAAAAAAAAAGAATCCAGTGAGATAAAAGATCAAAGATTAGGGATTCGTACTTTAGTTTATCCAAGTTCAAAAATACCTTATAATAATCAATTGTGGAGCAAAATTCAAGAATAATGATCAAAACATGGATACAATCAAAGATAGTAACCATAATAGACATCTTGGACAAAAAGGAGAAAATTTCTTTTTTTGGTGAATAGTGTCGTATTCCTGAATAGTGTCGTATACGTGAATAGTAACCCCGACGCAAAAAGGTAGAAATTCCACAATAAAATTCATTCCAATATTTCGGTATAATGATATTGAAAGAATCACATCATTAGGAAGAAAATAACATCTCTTACCTCAAAATAACAGTACTTCTGATCGGAATATCGGTATAAGGCTGAAGGAAACTTGCACTGATGAATAACAACTCACAAAGTATCTAAATACTCACAAAATACACTCGATAATATAGAAAAAGAAAGAGAGAAAACTTATTTCTGGTGTGATTTTTAATTCTAACTAAGCACCCTATTTATAGGAAAATGCTTAGAACGCCATAGCAGACTAACTTGTTACCTGATGGCTTTATCTGTTACAATTCAAGCCGCCACTTTTGAAAATAAATTCCAGCACATTTTATTTCTCAGCAACCAAAAGTGAGGCACCATATTTTTAATAAAAATAATTATTTCAGAAACTTCAATAATTCATAATAAATAACCCTTTTATTAGAAAAATTCGAATCTCATGTCTATTCCATAGGAAATTAAATTCTCTACAACTTTGTAAGTTTACGTTTTTTCAAATTCCAAATGAAAAATGACTGAAATCCACATACAGACGATTTTCAAAACTTCCATTCCGACAAAATACTGATAAAACACCTCAGCAAAAAATCCTTCATTTATAACCATAATAAATATATCCATCATTTATATCCATATAAAATAAATATTTTCTTATCATATAAATCAATAATTAATTATTCACAAATAATATTACAGAATCACAATTATGACAACCAGGTTGTTCCCAGGAAAGAGGGGGCTTTCCGATAAGGATTTCTCCTTATTGGCGCGCAATTAGGTGACCAAACCCCTTTCCTTGACAGAACTTCCTTAGACATTGCCAATAATGCTATCTAATAATATTATTCAAATAATATGAATTATTGATCTGATAATGGGAAATATTGTGCAATGACAATTATTGAAACAACAATAATATAAAATATCAATGTAGCAATTATTGAATCAATAAAATAAAATATTGAGCAATAATTCACCGTAACAATTATTGAGTAGTGCCTTTCTACGTAAGAATCAATAATTCAAAAATCGCATGCGTGCGCCACTGGTCTTCTTTTGAACGCGTATTCATGTATTTTAACCACTTTGGGTATTCCACGGTGTTGTTTGATAATTGAAAGTAGTATATGCACAAGCCAATCATGTTTGATGATAAAGCATATACTTTGTAACAATCTTATTCATTTATTAATAAAAAGTATTAATTTATTAAAGGCTTTTAATTATCTACATGATGTTGTTTTATAATATGTGATAAGCCCATAGTTTTAAGCAATGCTTTTAGAATAATGATGATGATCATTCTAATGAGATCTAAATTCTTAGAAAGCTTAAAACTAAAATAGTTCCCAATCGTTGGATTACTAAATTGGGGATTGGTGAATCCGGATAAATTGTACATACATCGTTGCTTGCTCGTTGGATGAGGATGATTGATCTCATGATCATTTGTGTGGAGACACTAAAACAAGTATGTAGGTGCTTATTAGAGAATAAGTTCCTTTGAGCGTGGCTCGCTAAGGAATACCTAATGGAGTTTTACTTGCTTGTCGATAGAAATTCTGTAGTGATAGTAGTACAAGTGATCCTTGGACTTGAGATCATCATAGTATCTTGTGTATGATGAGTTATACTTTGACTTATTCCTTAAGACCCTTAGGGTATATCAAAGGGTATGCTTGGGTATAATAAGTTATACATTGGAGATAATGTATGATCGATAAAGAATCTACCACTTCTAGTAAAAGAAGAGAAATGCCCTATGTGATTCGATAAATGACAACCCAGTAGTCCTTGGCCAAGGGAGAATGAAATTAGAAAGGAGTTTCTAATTTGCATTATTTGGTGTTGTGCATTTAAGAGTCGAAATACATATAATTAAATAAAATAAGACTTGTGATAATTCCATATCTTATATTTAATTGGGACATTGTATGGTGGGAGGATTGAATTATGCGGTAACTATTTAACTCAAAATGTTCTTTTATGATTAATGTTGAAATCTATATTATACGAAAAGTCGTTAATCATTTAGGGAGGCTTATCCTATTGTAGAATAAATATTATTTATTTAAATAAATTAATAGTTTAATTTATTTATTTAAATAAGATTATAATTGTTCTAATTGATTTATTCACAATAGGTTTAATATGGAGAACCTAAAGGGTCACACCATAAAAGGAAGAATAATTATTTAAGAAGTTAATGGCATAATCGTAATAATAAGTTAAGTATATTTAATTTAATCTATGGTGATAGAATAAATTAAATAACTTAATATTTATAATTTAATATTTTAGAAATATTAAATATAAATTAATAAGAGAGTATTATTATTATTATTATTATTATTATTATATAATTTCTAAAGGAGTTTGAGAATTAATTAATAAAAGTACTCTCATTTATTCTAATAAGTTAGGAGGCTAATTAATTAAAAATTTAATTAATTATTCCTAATAAGATTAGGAGTCTAATTAATTAAAGAGTTTAATTAATTAAAATAAAACCCAATTGCTTAATTGTTAAGGAGGGTTGCTACATCTATAAATAAGAGAAGTCTTATTATGGGTGTGTAGTTGTTGTTAACTTTTTAACAACATACGATAATTTCAATAGTTGGGAGAGTACGCTCATTTTCTATAGAGATAGAAAACTAGGGTTTTGCCAAACATCCATCTTCTTGAATTTTTGTTCTTCCTTGGTGGATTACCTCTAGAGGCCAAACACTTGGGTGGCTAACGTTGATCAAAGGAAGGAACCAAACCCGGTGGATTCAAGTTGAACGCGAAAAGGATTGGAGGTGAACTTTGCACGAAGAAGCTTCGAATCTTCAAGGGTATGATTCTTGTTCTTTCTTTTTCGTTTAATTAATAATTGTGCATAAAGGGTGATCCGGGTATATGGTTTGTAAAATTTTAAAACTCTAATTATCACGTTTCCTTTTTATTTGTGCAATTTGATTGTGTCCATGAATATTACAAACCTAACAGTGGCATCAAAGCCAAACCTTTATGCGAATTATTAATTGTTTTAATTTGATATATATATTGATATGTGTTTAGAACAATTTAATTGGGCATAATTTTTTGTATAAAATTAATTAAAAAAAACGTCAATTCGCGAACTTTATTTTTTTTTTATTAATTCTAGCATTTTAATGCGTCATGATATGATCTTTTACTTAATTCATGAAACTTGTTGAAATTCCATGTTTTGTTTCTTTTTTAAAAGCGATATATATGACGGATAACAAGTATCACTTAGTATTACTAATATATATGGACATCCTTTTTTTTTAACGTGATATGTATCGAGGAGCAAGTGTCACGGATTTCTATAATGCATATACATAAAAAGGATTCATGATTCTCATTCATATGACACGATTATGATATATATATATATATATATATATATATATATATATATATTAATCTTATTTATTTTATTATTAAAATAATAAGTTATTTTAATTTTAAAATAAAAAGTTTATTTTAATCTTAAAATAAAAGGTTTATTTTAATTTTAAAATTAGATTTCATGCTAACTAATTAGAGTTGGAATTGAATTCCATGATAACTAATTGGAGTTGAAATTGGATTCTATATTTCCTTAAATAAAGGAGTTTATTTAGATATGAAATAAGATTTCATATTATTCAAAATAAAAGAGTTTATTTGTGAATAGGAAAGAGAATCCTAATTTTCTTAAATAAAAGAGTTTATTTAGATATGAAATAAGATTTCATATTATTCAAAATAAAGGAGTTTATTTGTGAATAGGAAAGAGAATAAGTATTTCCTTAAATAAAGGAGTTTATTTAGATATAGAATAAGATTTCATATTATTCAAAATGAAAGAGTTTATTTGTGAATAGGAAAAAGAATCAGTGTTTCCTTTAATAAAGTTTTTTTTTTTTACTTGGAATTGGATTCCATAATTAATTAAAATAAAGGAGTTTATTTTGATTAAAGATTTTGATTAAAATAAAATAGTTTATTTTATTCAAAATTGGATAAATTAAAATAAAATAGTTTTATTTTGATTTAAATTTGGATTAAAATAAAAGAGTTTATTTTGATTCAAAATTAGATTTTATATTAACTAAATTTGCCCATTAAATGATATCAATATATATATTAAATGTTTATTATTCATGAGATGAATGTTATTTATTGATGCATATGGTGATGTGTATGATAATAAATGTGATTGATTATGGACTATTGACGATGTGATTGGATTTTATTTTAGTTGGATGCATGAATGTATGAGTTTTATTAAATGAATTCTGTGTACCTCATCTTCTCTAATTTTTCTTAATGTAAATTCTATCTCCCTCTATGTACTTCCCTTATTTGCTTGATCAAGGTTTCTATTTATTTTAAATAGTTTTGTAATAGAAATAGTTAGAATTAATTTTGAAAAATTGGAGATCGAGGGCAAGGAGGCGTTTGAAGACCCGTTTGTAATGGAGCAGGGTTTAAATGTAATAGTTATATTTAAATATTAATTCTTGCACCCCTAGGGTTTGACCTTTTGGTTCACTTGGTGGCTCTAGTGAACCAAACTAGAATAAAAGTTCATAATAAATCCGGGTAGAATATAGTATTCTATATATATGCATGCTAGTATATATATATATATATATATATATATATATATATATATATATATGCAAACATGCTTAGCATGTTAATTAATATGACGCGTATTATATATATATATATATATGTGCATGTGCGCGCTAAACAAGATGAGACAAATTAATAACAAACCCTCAAATATTTTATATTAAGTTGTAACGTTCAAAGATATTTGGAATATCGAGCGTCAGTTTTTTAGCATGATAGAAACAATAGAGTATTGAATATTTAATATGAGTTTGTTGTGCACACACAAGGCAAGTATTAAATATTTAAGATATTATTTTATTACATATGATGTTTATAAGGAATTGAACATTCTTGCTTTGTTGTGCATTTATTTTGACTACACAAGGTTGTAGTTTTCTCTTCACTTATATGAAAATGTTGGGTATGACTTAACTTAAATCATTTTAGTTGGATGTACACATTTAACCATTATAATTTAAGAGGCAAAATCTGAGGAGTTACATAGTTGATGTAATTGAAAAGAGTTGTCTACCTATTTATTTATATATAGTTTGTTTGTGCACACACAGGCTATATACATTTGAAATGGGATCCTTATTCTCACTAGCAAATCTTTAATTAGATTTTCTTAGAACTATATAAGTGAGGTAATATAGTTTGATGAAAATAGTGGGAGATACCAATTTAAAACAAGACCTAATTTATTTTGGTAATTAATAAAAGAATGTATGCTAAAATGTTGTTAATTACAAATTCATTTCTGAGAATTTTACAATGTCTAAATTACTATCACTGCGAAACATATTAAATGCTAAATTAATGGGGCCAAATTAAGCGGATTGGTTAAGGAATTTGAGAATAGTTCTCATGGCATTTTGAAAAGCTATCTTATGTCATAATCGTCTTTCCTGTAATGGTTGCGAGACAATGCCCTCGAGGAAGAGATTGCTACTTTTAAAAAGTGGCAAGATGATGCTGATTGGCTCGATGCATCATGCTCGTATCCATGAGTAACAAGCTTTGACGTCGACTGAAACTATGGATACTCCTACTATATTCCGCACATCAAGTAGTTGATGGTGAGGAAAGTGGGGGACGATAGATATCGGATATCTAAGGATCTCTTCCGATCTAGAATGACAGAGTGACACTCTCAAAGATGCAGATAAAAGTCCTTAACATAATCAATTTGATTGATCGATTAGGACAACTGGTTTTGTCATGGATGGAGAGTTGAGCTAAGATTTGATCTTGCACTCACTCCGGACTCCTTTCACAATTGTTGTGAATTTTTATATGAACAAGCTAGATATCGACCTATTTGATTTGCTTAACATGTTGAAAAATGTTGAAAGTCACTTTCCAACCAAGAAAGACCAAGTCTCTTCTTGGTAGGGGCCAAAGGATCTTCGAAAGAAGAAGCGATTCAAAAAGAAGGTAAATAGAAAGGCAAAAACAAAGGATAATAAGAACAAAACTGATACGGATAGCAAAGGAGTTTGCTTCCACTATAATAAGCTTAGACACTGGAAAGAAACTGCAAGAAGCATTTTACAGAGGCTAACCAGAAGAAGCTTAGTGAAGTTTCGGTTACAAATATAATTTTGTTCATGATTTAAAATAAATTTTTCTTGAAGTCAGTTTCTACTTGGGTATTGGATATCGACTTTGGTTATCATAAATATAGATTTATGAAGGGACCAAGCAGAAGTAGAAAGCTAAACAAATATAAGTAATCATATGTGTGGGAAATGAAGCAAAGGTTGCCACATTAGCCATAGAAACTTATAGTTTAGTAATGCCTACGGGCAAATCTATTAAGTCAATAAGTTGTTATTGTATTCCAGTTCTTGTTAGAAATATTATTTCCATTTTATTGTTGGATAATGAAATCTTTGGTATTATATTTAAGAACAACAATTGTTGTTCTATTTATAATAATAATGTTTTGTATAGATGTGAAATATTACTTAATGGATTTTGTGTACTTGACTTACGTGTAAATATATTTTGCAAATTGAACAAACTAGTATAAGAAAAGGAGATGATCATTCAAAGAGTTGAATATGTGTATTTATTGAAATACATGTATGAATTATTTGAAAGGTCAAAAAGAATTGAGAAGTGAAACAAATTGGCAAAAGTATTAAGATTATTTGATTAGATCGAGGAATAAATACTTGTGCGATAAGTTTCTAGATCATCTCAAATGGTTTTCTTGTAATGGGCGCCTCACGATACACAATAATTGATTGATGTATACGAAAGGAAAAATCATACCTTGTTGGATATAGTGCGGTCCATAATGATTTTACTGACATTTAGAGGTATCCTTACAGGATAATGTCCTAGAAATGTTGCATATATCTACGAAAAGGTAACCTCAAAATCTAGCCCCAAGACTCCATAAAAGTTATGGACGGGGAGGATTCTAATCTTAAGTATGTTAAGATAAAGGGTTGTCAACTTATGTGAAAAGGTTTCAAAGGATAAGCTTGGGACAAAATTTGACAAATCTGATTTGTGGGACATCCTAAAGTAAATTTAGGGTATATGTTCTATAATAATCTACTTAGCAATAGGTGTTTGTTATGAAAACACCGCCTTCTAAGATAAAGGTGTTTATCATTGAAGGGGCTAGTGGGAGGATAATAGATCTTGAAGAGTTCAAGAACCATAAAACACTTATAAGTCGAATAAGAGGAACTTGTAGATGAACTATTGTACCACAATCGAATCGTAAATGCGGAATAGTACCAAAAGATACAGGAGGTATGGATTCATCATGGATGATGATGATGAGTTACGCATCATAGAAGATGATGATCCAGTTACATACGATGAGGGAAGAGTTGTAGACACTCAGAGAAATAGATTGAAGCAAGTTTCTCAAATATGGAACATTCATTTTGATGAGACAATCAAAAGAGTTTTATTTTATCAAAAACAAGAATGAACCTAGTGTGTACAAAAGGGTCAGTGGGAGCATCGTGACATTCCTAGTATTATATGTTGATATACTACGGATAAGGAATGACATACTAATGCTACAATCAGTAAAGATAAAGTTGTCTAAATATTCATCCGTGAATGATTTGGGAAGAGCATCTTAATTGGGGATACAAATCTATATAGATAGATTTAAAATGATGCTCGACTTAACCAAAGAGCGTATATATTCATTTGATGCTAAAGTCGTTTAGCATGGCAAACTCATGGGATGTCTCATGTTGATGAGCCGTGGGTGTATCTCTCTTAATAGTCCCTATAGACTCTAAAAAGAGATCGCATGAGTATGTATCATATCATGTGCAATGATAGAAATATACGAGACACGATGTTGATCGGTTATATTCAGAGAGAAGTTCACTATGAGTCGGTGAAAACATCTTAAAGTACTTAACGGATACTAAGGATGTGATCATATTCATGGTGGGTCTAAATTAAAACTAGAGGGCTTAATGAGACTCAAAGTTTTTTAGGACGAGACCAAGAGGCGACAGAAAATCCACTTTAAGGTAAAAGCGTTACCTTGAAGCGGTGGTGCGAGTGAATTGGAAAGGTTCCAAAACAAAAAAAAAGTTGTTGGTTTAGTGATAAAGACAAAGTATATAGCTGTAAATGAAGCTGCAAGTTGATTATTTGGATAAAAGTTCATTACAGAACTAGGAATAGTTCATAAGTCTCATCTTGGATCTAAACATGTGTTGTGACACTTTCATTTGATTATAGGAATCATTGAAAGATGGGAAATCACTATAGAAATAGTGGACTCTCAAGAACAACATTATATATCCATTAACTAAAGCTTATCCAACAGCAGGATAATCGTCACTTAGAGAAGAAGGGTATGAGATACCATGGCGATTGGCTTTAGTGCAAGTGGGAGATTGAAAGTAGTATGCACACAAACCAATCATGTTTGATGATAAAACATATACTTTGTAACAATCTTATTCATTTATTAATAAAAAGTATTAATTTATTAAAGGCTTTTAATTATCTACGTGATGCTGTTTTATAATATGTGATAAACTCATAGTTTTAAGCAATGCTTTTAGAATAATGATGATGATCATTCTAATGAGATCTAAATTCTTAGAAAGCTTAAAACTAAAATAGTTCCCAATCGTTGGATTACTAAATTGGGGATTGGTGAATCCGGATAGATTGGTACATCGTTACTTGCTCATTGGATGAGGATGATTGATCTCATGATCATTTGTGTGGAACACTAAAGCAAGTATGTAGGTGCTTATTAGAGAATAAGTTCCTTTGAGCATTGGCTCGCTAAGGAATACCTAATGGAGTTTTACTTGCTTGTTAATAGGAATTCTGTAGTGATAGTAGTACAAGTGATCCTTGGACTTGAGATCATCATAGTATCTTGTGTATGATGAGTTATACTTTGACTTATTCCTTAAGACCCTTAGGGTATATCAAAGGGTATGCTTGGGTATAATAAGTTGTACATGGAGATAATGTATGATCGATAAAGAATCTACCACTTCTAGTAAAAGAAAGAAATGTCATATGTGATTCGATAAATGACAACCCAGTAGTCCTTGGCGGCGAGAATGAAATTAGAAAGGAGTTTCTAATTTACATTATTTGGTGTTGTGCATTTAAGAGTCGAAATACATATAATTAAATAAAATAAGACTTGTGGTAATTCCATGTCTTATATTTAATTGGGACATTGTATGGTGGAAGGATTGAATTATCTGAGTAACTATTAACTCAAATGTTCTTTTATGATTAATGTTGAAATCTATATTATACGGAAAGTCGTTAATCGCTAGGGAGGCTTATCCTATTGTAGAATAAATATTATTTATTTAAATAAATTAATAGTTTAATTTATTTATTTAAATAAGATTATAATTGTTCTAATTGATTTATTCACAATAGGTTTAATATGGAGAACCTAAAGGGTCACACCATAAAAGGAAGAATAATTATTTAAGAAGTTAATGGCATAATCATAATAATAAGTTAAGTATATTTAATTTAATCTATGGTGATAGAATAAATTAAATAGCTTAATATTATTATTTAATATTTTAGAAATATTAAATATAAATTAATAAGAGAGTCTTATTATTATTATTATTATTATTATTATATAATTTCTAAAGGATTTTTTGGGAATTAATTAATAAAAGTACTCTCATTTATTCTAATAAGATTAGGAATTAAATTAATTAAAAAGTTTAATTAAAATAAGAAGTAATTAATTAATTAAAAATAAAACCCAATTGCTTAATTGTTAAGGAGGGTTGCCTACATCTATAAAAATAAGAGAAGTCTTATTATGGGTGTGTAGTGGTTGTTAACTTTTTAACAACATACGTAATTCAATAGTTGGGAGAGTACACTCATTTTCTATAGAGATAGAAAACTAGGGTTTTGCCCAAACACCCATCTTCTTGAATTTTGTTCTTCCTTGGTGGATCACCTCAGAGGCCAAACACTTGGGTGGTTGATCAAAGTAACGTTGATCAAGTTGAAGCAAAAGGAATGGAGGTGAACTTGCACGAGGTGGATTCAAGGGTATGAGTTGTTTAATTAATAATTGTGAAAGGGTGATTTATATGGGAGGTGAACTTGTATCACGTTTCGCTTTAAGCAATTTCGAATCTTCAAAGGGTAACTGTGATTCTTCAAACTTTTGTTTTTTCATCCAAATAGTTTTTTACGTTTAATTAATAAATTGTGCATCAAAAAGGATGATCCGGATATATGGTTTGTAAAATATTTTTAAACTATTTTGCAAATTTTGCACATTTCACCCTTAACAAAGCATTTATTTTATTGCAATTTGATTGCGTTTTATATATATAAGTTGGGGTCAAACCTCCCAGATTAATGTGGTTAGTTATGGGTAAAATGCGCAAATATTTTTAATAAGCAAGTGGTTATAAAATATTCATTTTATCGGAGAATATTCGTTTGGTCATGGAATATTCTTACAAATGGGAATATTAAATGACGGTACAAGCGACCTTGTGTGGGCCCCATGAAAAGCGATTGGATGAAGAAAATGACAAGTATAAGTTGTTTATAAATAACTACAGTAGTTGTTACCATTAATCTTGTTGGAATACCACGTGTTTAAAACACACGATGTCTGGCGTTGTTGCACAAGAAGATAGCACGGTATTGCACCAATTATTGATTCTTACGTAAAGAAGGCTTTACTCAATAATTATTACAGAATTAATTTCAAAGATTATTTTATTTTATTGATTCAATAATTGTTGTGTTGATATTTTATATTCTTGTTGTTTCAATAATTGTCACTACAGTATTTTCTATTATCGAAGTAATAATTCATATTATCCGAATAATATTATTAGATAACATTATTGGCAATGTCTAGAAAGTTACATCTAAGGAGAGGTTTGGTCAACTAATTCATGGCCAAGAAGGAGAAATCCTTATTGGAAAGCCCCTCTTTCTCAGGAAGCTGCTGGTTGTCGATGATTGTGATTCGAAATATTATTTGTGAATAATTAATTATTGATTTATATGATGAGAAAATATTCATTTTATGTGGATATAGATGGAGAAAATTTTTAAAATGACAATTGTTGAAAATCGATATTTTATCTTTTCTCGATAAAATAATATTTTATTATATTATTATAATATAATAATGATGATATTTTTACAATGAATGTGGGATATATGAGTATATGAGGAGGAAGAGTATTTTTGTTGCATTAAATGATTAACACATTTTTTGTGTGTCGGTGGACCCCATTTTTTGACTGAAATTTGATTATAACTTGTAAAATCGCCCGTTTGTGGATTTCGGTCAATTTCTGTTTGGAATTTGGAAAAACTTTCTTCTGCAAAGTTGTAGATAATGAAATTTCCTATGAAAAATACATAAGGTTTGAATTTTTCTGATAAAAGGGCTATTTATTATGAATTATTGAAGTTCCGAAATAATTGATTTTTAAAAGTTTTAATTATTTTTATTAATAAAAACGTTTTTTACATTTTGTGGGCATCATTAACATGTGCTAGGGGCTGAATTCAGTTGGCAAAAGTGTGCGTAGGAATTTGGTTAATAAATATTATTAATTTATTTAATTTTCTACTTTGGTGTTCTAAGCAATTTTCTATAAATAGGGTGCTTAGGTTAGAATTGAAAATCACACCAGAAACTAAATTTTTCTCTCTTTCTCTCTCGATATATTGAGCGTATTCTTGTGAGTATTTTGATACTTTGAGTGTTGTTATACGGTGCAAGTTCCCTTCAGCACTATATTTAGTATTCCAGCCAGAAGTACTATTCTTTCGAGGTAAGGGATGTTATTTTTTTCTTAAATGATATTATTTTCTTCAATATCATTATGCCAAAATATTGGTTTGAACTTTTTATCAAATTTGGAACTTTTTGTGTCGGAGTTAATATTCACGTATATGACACTATTTGTAAGGTTTGTAATATTCAAGAACGCAATTAAATTGCATAAATAAGCGAAAACGTGTAAAAATCAGAGTTTAAAATTTTTACAAACCATATATAGGATCACCTTTATGCACAATTATTAATTAAACGAAAAAATGAATAAAAACATACCCTTGAAGATCAGAGCTTCCTCGGTACAAGTTCACCTCAATCCTTTTTAGATTTGACTTGAATCCACGGGTTTGGTTCCTTCCTTTGATCAACGTTAGCCACCCAAGTGTTTGGCCTCTGAGGTGATCCACCAAGGAAGAAGAAGAAGGATTCAAGAAGATGGGTGGTTGACTAAACCCTAGTTTTTCTATCTAAAAGGAGCGTACTCTCCAACCATTGGAATAATAACGTAGTCTTGATATCTGATATAAGACTCCTCTTATAAAGATATCAAGTAACCTATTAAAAAAATAAGGTATTATTTAATTAAACCCTTTTAATTAATTAAAGGGGCTCCCTAATCTTATTAGGGATAATTAATTAAACTTCTTTAACTAATTTTCCTTCCTAATCCAATTAGGAATAAATGAGAATACTTATATTAAATTAATTCCTAGACTCTTTTAGAAATTAAAATAATAATAATAATTATAATAATATTAATAAGACTCCTCTTATTAATTTATATTTAATATTTCTAAACTATTAAATAATAAATATTAAGCTATTTAATTTATTCTATCACCATAGATTAAATTAAATATACATAACATATTATTACGATTATGCCATTAACTTCTTAAATAATTATTCTTCCTTTTATGGTGTGACCCTTTAGGTTCTCCATATTAAACCAGGTTGTGAATAAATCAATTAGAAAAATTCTAATCTTATTTAAATAAATAAATTAAGAAATTAATTTATATAAATAAATAATATTTATTCTACAATAGGGATAAGCCTCCCTAGCGATCAACGACTTTCCGGATAATATAGATTTCAACATTAATCATAAAAGAACCTTTGAGTAAATAGTTCTGATAATTCAATCCTTCCACCATCTACAATGTCCCAATTAAATATAAGACATGGAATTCTTCTGTCCAAGTCTTATTTTATTTAATTATATATATTCGATCCTTAAATGCACAACACTAAATAATGCAAATTAGAAACTCCTTTCTAATTTCATTACGCTTTGGCCAAGGACTACCATAGGGTTGTCATTTATCGAATCACATAGGACATTTTTCGTCTTTTAATAGAAGTGGTAGATTCTTTATTGATCATACTGAAAGTAGTATGCACACAAGCCAATCATGTTTGATGATAAAGCATATACTTTGTAACAATCTTATTCATTTATTAATAAAAAGTATTAATTTATTAAAGGCTTTTAATTATCTACATGATCTTTGTTTTATAATATGTGATAAACCCATAGTTTTAAGCAATGCTTTTAGAATAATGATGATGATCATTCTAATGAGATCTAAATTCTTAGAAAGCTTAAAACTAAAATAGTTCCCAATCATTGGATTACTAAATTGGGGATTAGTGAATCCGGATAGATTGGTACATACGTTGCTTGCTTGCTCGTTGGATGAGGATGATTGATCTCATGATCATTTGTGTGGAGACACAAAAGCAAGTATGTAGGTGCTTATTAGAGAATAAGTTCTTTGAGCATTGGCTCGCTAAGGAATACCTAATGGAGTTTTATTTGCTTCATTAATAGGAATTCATGTAGTGATAGTAGTACAAGTGATCCTTGGACTTGAGATCATCATAGTATCTTGTGTATGATGAGTTATACTTTGACTTATTCCTTAAGACCCTTAGGGTATATCAAAGGGTATGCTTGGGTATAATAAGTTGTACATTGAGATAATGTATGATCAATAAAGAATCTACCACTTCTAATAAAAGAAGAGAAATGTCCTATGTGATTCGATAAATGACAACCCAGTAGTCCTTGGCCAAGGCAGAATGAAATTAGAAGGAGTTTCTAATTTGCATTATTTGGAGTTGTACATTTAAGAATCGAAATACATATAATTAAATAAAATAAGACTTGACAAGAATTTCATGTCTTATATTTAATTGGGACATCAGTATGGTGGAAGGATTGAATTGCATCATGAAGAACTATTTACTCAAAGGTTCTTTTATGATTAATGTTGAAATCTATATTATCCGGAAAGTCGTTGATCGCTAGGGAGGCTTATCCCTATTGTAGAATAAATATTATTTATTTAAATAAATTAATTATTTAATTTATTTATTTAAATAAGATTAGAATTGTTCTAATTGATTTATTCACAACCTGCTTAATATGGAAGAACCTAAAGGGTCACACCATAAAAGGAAGAATAATTATTTAAGAAGTTAATGGCATAATCGTAATAATATGTTAAGTATAATTAATTTAATCTATGGTGATAGAATAAATTAAATAGCTTAATATTTATTATTTAATATTTTAGAAATATTAAATATAAATTAATAAGAGGAGTCTTATTAATATTATTACAATTATTATTATTTTAATTTCTAAAAGAGTTTAGGAATTAATTTAATATAAGTACTCTCATTTATTCCTAATTGGATTAGGAAGGAAAATTAGTTAAAGGAGTTTAATTAATTATCCCTAATAAGATTAGGGAGCTTAATTAATTAAAAGAATTTAATTAATTTAATAAATCCCAATTCCTTAATTGTTAAGGTGGGTTGCCCGCATCTATAAAGAAGAGGAGTCTTATTATGGGTGTAGGTGGTTGTTGACTTTTTCAACGTACGTAATAATTCCAATTTGTTGGAGAGTACGCCCTTTCTATAGAGATAGAAAACTAGGGTTGAGCTAATACCCTTCTTCTTGAATCATTATTATTCCTTGGTGGATCACCTCTAGAGGCCAAACATATGGGTGGCTAACGTTGATCAAAGGAAGGAACAAAACCGGTGGATTCAAGTTAAACGCGAAAGGATTTGGAGGTGAACTTGTACGAGGAAGCCTCGATCTTCAAGGGTATGATTTTATTCTTTATCTTTTCGTTTAATTAATAATTATGCATAAAGGGTGATCCGGGTATATGGTTTGTAAAATTTTTAAACTCTGATTTTTACACGCTTCCACATTATTTTGCAATTTGATTGCGTTCATGAATATTACAAACCTAACAGTGGCATCAAAGCCAAACCTTTATGCGAATTATTAATTATTTTAATTTAATATCTATATTGATATGTGTTTAGAATAATTTAATTGGGCATAATTTTATTGTATAAAATTTATTAAAAAAAATAATAATAATAATAATAATTTCGGTAATCCCGATTTTTTTCCGCCGAGTCAGTTGTTTTTTTTTTTTTTCTTCAAAAGGTACTGATTCGCTGCTATTATTGTCCAACATGGCTGCTATTTGTATCATATATATATATATTATTATATATACTATAACGTGCAGCAGCTATTTAAAAAAAAAAAACATAAAAGCGGTACTTTGGTCCACAGAAATCTGGCAGGAGCTTAAATTTTTTTTGGAGCTTCAAATTTTTTTTTTTTGAGACATGCACGGAAATATATATATATATAATATATTACGAATATATATATATATATATATATATATATATATTCTTAATTATTATA
Source organism: Panax quinquefolius (assembly GCA_020205615.1). Classification (NCBI taxonomy): domain Eukaryota; kingdom Viridiplantae; phylum Streptophyta; class Magnoliopsida; order Apiales; family Araliaceae; genus Panax; species Panax quinquefolius. Next base: position 55,242,976 of record CM035160.1, read on the forward strand.
TAATTAAAATAAAAAGTTTATTTTAATTTTAAAATAAAAGGTTTATTTTAATATTAAAATATAAAGTTTTATTTTAATCTTAATAATTTTATAATTAAAATAAAAAGTTTATTTTAATTTTAAAATTAAAATTCATGCTAACTAATTAGAGTTGGAATTTGATTCCATGATAACTAATTGGAGTTGAAATTGGATTGCCTAATTTCCTTAAATAAAGGAGTTTGTTTAGATATGAAATAAGATTTCATATTATTCAAAATAAAGGAGTTTATTTGTGAATAGGAAAGAGAATCCATGTTTCCATAAATAAAGGAGTTTATTTAAATATGAAATAAGATTTCATATTATTCAAAATAAAAGAGTTTATTTGTGAATAGGAAAAAGAATCGATCTTTCCTTAAATAAAGGAGTTTATTTAGATATGAAATAAGATTTCATATTATTTAAAATAAAGGAGTTTATTTGTGAATAGGAAAGAAAATCCGTGTTTTCTTAAATAAAGGAGTTTATTTAAATATGGAATAAGATTTCATATTATTCAAAATAAAGGAGTTTATTTGTGAATAGGAAAGAATATCCGTGTTTCCTTTAATAAAAGATTTTTTTTTTACATGGAATTGGATTCCATAATTAATTAAAATAAAAGCGTTTATTTTAATTAAAGATTTTATATATATATATATATATATATATATATATGGAATTGGATTCCATAATTAATTAAAATAAAAGAGTTTATTTTGATTAAAGATTTTGATTAAAATAAAATAGTTTATTTTATTCAAAATTGGATAAATTAAAATAAAATAGTTTTATTTTGATTTAAATTTGGATTAAAATAAAGGAGTTTATTTTGATTCAAAATTAGATTTTATACTAACTAAATTTTGCCCATTAAATGATATCAATATATATATTAAATGTTTATTATTCATAAGATGAATGTTATTTATTGATGCATATGATGATGTGTATGATAATAAATGGGATTGATTATGGACTATTGACCAATGTGATTGGATTTTGTTTTAGTTGGATGCATGAATGTATGGGTTTTTATAAATGGGGTCTGCGTACCTCGTCTTCTCTAATTTTTCTTAATGTAAATTATATTCCCCTCCTATGTACTTCCCCTCGATCACGATCAAGGTTTCTATTTATTTTAAATAGTTTTGTAATAGGAATAGTTAGAATTAATTTTGAAAAATTGAGATCAAAGGAGCAAAGGAGCGTGAAGACCCGGTTTGTTATGGAGCAGGGTTTAAATGTAATAGTTATATTTAAATATTATTTCTTGCACCCCTAGAGTTTGACCTTTTGGTTCACTTGGTGGCTCTAGTGAACCAAACTAGAATAAAAGTCCATAATCAATCCGTAGAATATAGTATTCTATATGTGCATGCTTATACTATATATATATTATATATTATGCAAACATGCTTCGCATGTTCATTAATATGACACGTATTTATATATATATATATAAATGCGCTTAAACAAGATGAGACAAATTAATAACAAACCCCTCAATTTTTTATATTAAGTCCTAAGCGTTCAAAGATATTTGGAATATCGAGCGTCAGCTTTTCTAGCATGATAAAATTAATAGAGTATTAAATATTTAATATGAGTTTGTTGTGTCACCACAAGGCAAGTATTAAGTATTTAAGATGTTAATTTATCACATTTGATGCTTATAAAGAAAATTGAACAATATTGTTTTGTTGTGTCACCACAAGGATGATATTTTTTTTTTTGAATATATGGAGTGCTAGGTCGGACTTAACTTGGATAATTTTGATTCGGATGTGCCACCACTTGATCAAAATAATCTAAGAGGCAAAAGAAAAGGAGTTGCATAGTTGATGTAATTGACAAAAGTTGTCTACCTATTTATTTATATATAGTTTGTTGTGTCACCACAAGGCTATATACATTTGAAATGGGATCCTTATTCTCACTAGCAAATCTTTAATTAGATTTTTTGCCGAACTATATAAGTGAGGGTAATATAGTTTGAAGAAAATAGTGGGAGATACCAATTTAAAACAAGACCTAATTTATTTTGGTAATTAATAAAAGAATGTATGTTAAAATGTTGTTAATTACATATTCATTTCTGTAATTTTACAATGTCTAAAATTACTATCATCATGAAGCATATTAGATGCTAAATTAACGGTAGAATCAAACGGATTGGTTAAGGAATTTGAGAATAGTTCTCATGGCTAAAAAGCTATCTTATGTCTTAATACGCCTATCCTCGCAATGGTTGCGCATAATGCCTCCGAGGAAGAGATTGCTACTTTTAGAAAGTGGCAAGATGATGCATGATTGGCTCGATGTATCATGCTCGCATCCATGAGTAACGAGCTTGACATCAAAGATGAAACTATGGATGCTCCTACTATATTCTTGCACATCAAGTAGTTGATGGTGAGGAAAATAGGACCGATAGATATCGAGATATCTAAGGAGCTCTTCCGATCTAGAATGACCGATGACACACTACTGATGCAGATAAAAGTCCTTAACATTATCAATTTGATTGATCAATTAGAGACAACGAGTTTTGTCATGGATGGAGAGTTGAGCCAAGATTTGATCTTGCACTCACTCCGGACTCCTTTCACGATTGTTGTGAATTTTTCATATGAACAAGCTAGATATCAACCTCGCTGATTTGCTTAACATATTGAAAAATGTTTAGAGTCACTTTCCAACCAAGAAAGATCAAGTCTTACTGGTAGGGGCCAAACGATCTTCTGAAAAGAAGAACGATTCAAAGAAGGTAAATGAAAAGGCAAAAACAAAGGATAATAAGATCAAAACTAATACGGATAGCAAAGGAGTTTGCTTCCACTGCAATAAGTATGGACACTGGAAAGAAACTGCGAGAAGCACCTTGCAGTGGCTAACCAAAGAAGCTTAATGAAGTTTCGGTTACAAATAAAATTTTGTTCAAGATTTAAAATAAATTTTTCTTTAAGTCAAGGTTCTACTTGGGTATTGGATACCAGATTTGGTTATCATAAATATAGATTTATGAAGGGACCAAAGTAAGTAGAAAGCTAAACAAAGATAAGTAATCCTATGTGTAGAAAATGAAGCAAAGGTTGCTACATTAGCCATAGAAACTTATAGTTTAGCAATGCCTACAGGAAAATCTATTAAGGCAATAAGTTGTTATTGTATTCTAGTTCTCGTTGAAAACATTATTTCCATTTTATTGTTGGACAATAAAATTTTTGGTATTATAATTAAGAACAATTGTTATTCTATTTATAATAATAATGTTTTGTATAGAACTAGAATATTACTTAATAAATTTTGTATTCTTGACTTACATGAAAATAATTTTGCATATTGAACAAATTAGTATAAGAAAAGGAGATGATCATTCAAAGAGTTGAATGTGTGTATTTGCTGAAATACAAGTGTGAATTATTTGAAAGGTTCAAAGAATTCAGAAGTGAAACAAATTGGCAAAGTATTAAGATTCTTTGATTAAATCAAGGAATAAATACTTGTGCAATAAGTTTCTAGATCATCTCAAATGGTTTTCTCATAATGGACACATCCTGATACGCAATAATTGATTGATGTATCTAAAGGAAAAATCGTACCTTATTGGACATAGTGCTATCCATAATGATTTTATCGACATTCCGAAGATTCTTCTCAGGGTCATGTCCTAGAAATGGTCAGATATCTCTGAAAATGGTAACCTCAAAATCCCACCCCAAGACTCCATAAAAGTTATGGATGGGAGGATTCCTAATCTTAAGTATGTTAAGATAAGGTTGTCCAACTTATGTGAAAGCGGTTTCAAAGGATAAGCTTGGGACAAGATTTGACAAGTACAATTTGTGGGACATCCTAAAGTAAGTTTAGGGTATATGTTCTATAATCCTACTTAGCAAAAGGTGTTTGTTGCGAAACACGCTGCCTTCTAAGATAAATGTGTTTATTATTGAAGGGGCTAGTGGGAGGATAATAGATCTTGAAGAGTTCAAGAACCACAAAACACTATAAGTCAAATAAGAGGAACCTGTAGATAGACCTATTATACCACAACCGAATCGTAAGTCTGGAATAGTACCGAAGATACCTAGGAGGTATGGATTCATCATGGATGATGATGATGAGGTACGCATCATAGAAGATGATGATCCAGAGTTACATACGATGAGGTAAGAGTTCTAGTGTGTACAAAAGGGTCAGTGGGAGCGTCGTGACATTTCTAGTATTATATATTGATATACTACGGATGAGGAATAACATACCAATGCTACAATCAGTAAAGATAAAGTTGTCTAAACATTCCTCCATGAATGATTTGGAAGAGTATCTTAATTGGGGATATAAATCTATATAGATAGATTTAAGAGGATGCTCGACTTAACCCAAGGAACGTATATTCATTTGATGCTAAAGTCGTTTAGCATGGCAAACTCCAAGAGATTTCTCATGTCGATGAGCTATGGAGTGTATCTCTCTTAATAGTCCCCACAGACTCCTGAAAAGAGAGGTCGCATGAGTGACAATCATGTATACAATGAAATATACGAGACCTGATGTTGATCAGTCATATTCTGGAGAAGTTCACTATGAGTCAATGAAAAACATCTTAAAGTGCTTAACCGGCACTAAGGATGTGATCATATTCATGGTGGGTCTTAATTAAAACTAGAGGGCTTAATGGACTCAAGTTTTCGAGATGCAGACAAGACGAGCAGAAAAATCCACTTTAAGGTAAAGGTTACCTTGAGCAATTGGTGCGTTGAATTGGAAAGGTTCCAAACAATGAAAGAGTTCTTTGGTGTAGTGATAAAGACAAAGTATATAGCTATAAATGAAGCTACAAGTTGATTGTTTGGATAAAAGTTCATTACTGAACTAGGAATAGTTCCTAAGTCTCATCTCGGATCTAAACATGTGTTGTGGCACTTTCATTTGATTATTAGAATCATTGAAGATGGGAAATCACTATAGAGATAGTGGACTCTCATGAACAACATTACATATCCATTAACTAAAGCTTATCCAATGGCGCAGGATAATCGTCACTTAGAGAAGAAGAGTATAAGATACCATGGCGATTGGCTTTAGTGCAAGTGGGAGATTGAAAGTAGTATATGCACACAAGCCAATCATGTTTGATGATAAAGCATATACTTTTGTAACAATCTTATTCATTTATTAATAAAAAGTATTAATTTATTAAAGGCTTTTAATTATCTACATGATCTTTGTTTTATAATATGTGATAAACCCATAGTTTTAAGCAATGCTTTTAGAATAATGATGATGATCATTCTAATGAGATCTAAATTCTTAGAAAGCTTAAAACTAAAATAGTTCCCAATCGTTGGATTACTAAATTGGGGATTAGTGAATCAAGAATAGATTGGTACATACGTTCTTGCTTTCATTGGATGAGGATGATTGATCTCATGATCATTTGTGTGGAGACACTAAAGCAAGTATGTAGGTGCTTATTAGAGAATAAGTTCTTTGAATTGGCTTGCTAAGGAATACACCGTCGATAGGAATTTCTGTAGTGATAGTAGTACAAGTGATCCTTGGACTTGAGATCATCATAGTATCTTGTGTATGATGAGTTATACTTTGACTTATTCCTTAAGACCCTTAGGGTATATCAAAGGGTATGCTTGGGTATAATAAGTTGTACATGGAGATAATGTATGATCAATAAAGAATCTACCACTTCTAATAAAAGAAGAAATGTCCTATGTGATTCGATAAATGACAACCCAAGAGTCCTTGTTAAGGCGGAATGAAATTAGAAGGAGTTTCTAATTTGCATTATTTGAGTTGTACATTTAAGAATCGAAATACATATAATTAAATAAAATAAGACTTGTGATAATTCCATGTCTTATATTTAATTGGGACATTGTATATGGTGGAAGGATTGAATTGTGCGGTAACTATTTACTCAATGGTTCTTTAATGATTAATGTTGAAATCTATATTATCCGGAAAGTCGTTGATCGCTAAGGAGGCTTATCCCTATTGTAGAATAAATATTATTTATTTAAATAAATTAATTGTTTAATTTATTTATTTAAATAAGATTAGAATTGTTCTAATTGATTTATTCACAATAGGTTTAATATGGAGAACCTCAAAAGGTCACACACCATAAAAGGAAGAATAATTATTTAAGAAGTTAATGGCATAATCGTAATAATATGTTATGTATATTTAATTTAATCTATGGTGATAGAATAAATTAAATAGCTTAATATTTATTATTTAATATTTTAGAAATATTAAATATAAATTAATAAGAGGAGTCTTATTAATATTATTACAATTATTATTATTTTAATTTCTAAAAGAGTTTAGGATTAATTTAATATAAGTACTCTCATTTATTCCTAATTGGATTAGGAAGGAAAATTAGTTAAAGAAGTTTAATTAATTATCCCTAATAAGATTAGGGAGCTTAATTAATTAAAAGAATTTAATTAATTTAATAAATTCCAATTCCTTAATTGTTAAGGTGGGTTGCCCACATCTATTCACAGAAAAATTAAATTTTAGTTTTTCGTCCAAAATATCTATTATGGATACTAGCTTTGATTGTATCCATATTTTTTATCATTCTTGAATTTTACTCGACTATGATTATTTATGAGGTATTTTTGGACATGGAATAGCTGAAATACGAATCCTTAATATTTATTCTTTTGTTTCACTGGGTTCGTTTTCTTTAAAATATTTTTTCATCATCCTCGGTCCTAAATGATGATATTCTTGAATATCTTTGGTCCGTAGTGCAAAGATGAATGATTTCGATGAATATCTTTGGCGTAGTGAGTGCAAAAGATGAAATATGTGTTTAGATGAACATGACTAATCGATGAATATCTTTGGCCTATAGTGCAAAGATGAATATTTGATTCCAGATATATATTGATTGATGTTACAGGGATAAAATATCGACGATAAACTTTTAAATTCATATATAGAAGATAGTAGATTTCATTCTCTACTTAACTCTTCTAATGAATTATTATTTCCGCTGCGAATATTGATCTGAAACTTGTTGTCTATTGTATTTTATCAAATTTTCCCTGTTAAAGACTAACGATAATTTGTTCTATATTATCTTAGTCATAATATTCTTTACTGGGCTAGTTGAGCTCACCCTTTTTCTTTTTGTTCCATTTTTCTTCTCAGGAGGCGAGAATGTAGCGAAAATCTTAGTCGGGTATGGAATGAAGGTTCTAGAAAGTCGTTTTAGTAGTCCTCACCATTTTTGTAAAATAATGTATCAATAATTGTAATGAGGACTTATTTGGGTAAGAATATTGTCTAGATGGCAATATTTGTATTTAAACTCACAGTTTTTATGTTGTATCAATAAAGTTGTAGTTTTTTCTGTACCATGTATTTTGACGACTCAGAATGGGTGTTGTATACCTATTTTGGGGGTGTCACAATTAGTATTAGAGCTTAGGGATATGATCTCTATCGGAGATCGGGTAATAGAACTAGGAGGGGAGAGACGAGTAAATCCTTCGCTAGTGTGTCCTACCTAACTTATTTGTTGGTCGGTCATAATATTGGGGTATTATGTGATTTGTTAATTTGTTTAATTAACCCTTGTTTTATGGTAGTATTTAAGAATGGCAACTGAGAATGTTAACAGTGGAGTAAATGAAACCGTGGAGACGCCTGTACTCACCAACGAGGAGAAGCGTGCAACAGTGGCAATGTTCCTCTGTGAACAACACCACCGAAAAGAGATGATGAGCGATGGGATATTTAGAAGCTTTTTGCGGTTCATGCAAAATCGAGACGAGGAGACTCGTGTTCAAAATCTGAGGAGGAAATGATAACAATTCACGGTTTGTCACATTAAGCGATTCAAGGAGTTGGGACCACGAGAATGCAGGGAAAGTCGGATCCGATTAAAGCGAAGACGTGGGTCAAACAAATTACCAAGATATTTGATGTCTTGGGATGCGGGAGAACGAAGGTTCCATTCGCCACCTTTATGTTCCGTAATGAGGCGATTCTTGGTGGGAATCTGTGAAGCGTATGAACCAAACCGTGACTTAACATGTCTTGGGAAACATTTCAAACTGTTCAATGACAAGTACTTTCACGAAAGTATTCATCATATGAAGGAGGTAGAGTTTATTAATTTGGAGCGTAATAACATGGCGGTGTCCCAAAGACGAGGTGAAGTTTGCAGAGTTGTCGTGTTTCGCACCTCATTTGGTAGAGAATGAGGAGCGATACGCGGATGTTTACGAGAGGTTTGAAACCCCGGATACGTCAATATCTCATTTCACATAAATTTTCTCTCCATTTAGATGTTGTCAATGTGGGCTCAATTATTAGAGCGAGATAACGAGTACGTTCAACCGAGGGACCACAACCGAGGATCATACCGGAGTATGCGGCGATCATCGAACAACGATAACCAACAGGAGAGAAAAAAAATACGGACAAGAGCGGCAACCACTGGTGGTAATCATAGCCATGAGAATAGAAGAAGCGAGTGGGAAGAGATTTTAAAAGAGGAGATTCAACAATGACAATCTGAAGACGTCAAAGACCAAAGAAGAATCTGGTTCCAAGGGAGGAGAACGACCACCAGTCATATGCTATAAGTGTGAAAAAGAAGGACATATCAGCCCAAACTGTCCACAACAGTTTAAGGTATGTTATAATTGTGGAAAGGAAGGACATATCGCTCAAGATTGCACTGTAGCGAAACCAAGTCCAGCGGGGATGGTGACTCAAAAGCCTGTCCCAGAAAAGTCAAAGTCAACGGTTCCTGGAAGAGAGTTTGTCGTGACTGGTCAACACGCGAGGAACCCAAACGAGGTGATCACGGGTAAGATAATCATAAATTCATGCGAAGTTTATACCTTACTAGATACCGGTGCTACCCATTCATTTATTTTTCCTGCTTGTGCTCAACGTTTAAACTTGACTCCGGAGAAATTAGACTTTGATTTATCTGTAGAGACTCCGTTAGGAGAAACTTTCATCACATCCACTGTTTATAAATCTTGTTTGATCCAAGTTGGCACCATCACATTACCTGTTAACCTTATCTCTTTAAAGATACTTGCATTTGACGTGATTTTAGGGATTGATTGGTTAACTACTCATCATGCCAAAATTGATTGTTTTCGTAAGGTTGTTAGTTTTCATATTATTAACCAACCTGTTGTGCAAATTCAAGCAACTAAGCCATTAAAATCAATCACTGTTATATTAAGTCATAAAGCTATTCGTTTATTAAAAAATGGATGTCAAGCTTTCTTAGCCCATGTTATGGATTTGAATAAAGACACGTCATATTTGAATAATATTCTGTTGTTATTGACTTTCTGGACGTATTTCTGAAGAACTTCCGGCCTACCCCGAGCGTGAAGTTGAATTCTTTATTGATCTTGAACCTGGTACAAAGCCCATTTCTAAAACCCCATATGGAATGGCTCCTATTGAACTTCAGAAGTTAAAGGTCCAACTACAGGAGTTGTTGGACATCGGTTTCATTCGTTCTAGTACATCTCCTTAGGGTGCTCCTATTTTATTCATAAAGAAGAAAGACGGGAGTATGCGACTTTGTATCGACTACCGGGAATTAAACCATGTCACTATCAAGAATAGGTATCCGCTACCTCTTATTGATGACATGTTTGACCAGTTACAAAGAGCATAATTCTTTTCAAAGATAGATATTCGTTCTGGATATCATCAGCTAAAGATTAGAAATGAGGATATTCCAAAGACTGCCTTTAGAACTCGGTACGGGCATTATGAATTCTTAGTCATGTCTTTTGGATTGACTAATGCTCCTTCGACTTTCATGGATATGATGAACCGAGTATTCAAGGAATATTTGGATCAGTTCGTTGTTGTCTTTATTAATGACATCCTCATATATTCCAAAAGTCATGAAGATCATGAGCACCATCTGAAGCTGGTACTCCAAAGGCTTCGTGAAAACAAGTTATATGCCAAGTTAAAGAAATGCGAGTTCTGGCTTGAGGAAGTAGCATTCCTTGGGCGCACGGTGTCAAAACATGGAGTATCTGTGACCCAACAAGAAGATTGAAGCAATACAAAGTTGGGAACAATCAAGTCGGTGGCATCAAGTATGTAGCTTTACAGGCTTAAATGGTTATTATCGGAGATTCGTGGAAGGATTTTCTCGAATCGCTACTCCATTAACTCGGTGACTCGGAAAGATATCAAATTCGTATGGAGCGAGGAAGAATGCGAGAAGAGTTTCAAGAGCTTAAGAGGAGACTCATTTCAAGACTTTTGTTTTGACCATACCATCCGGTTGGATGGATTTGTTATCTCTGATGATGATTGAGTGCAAAGGGCTAGGATGTGTTCTCATGCAACGTGGGAAAGTTATAGCCTTTGCCTCACGACAACTTAAAGAATATGAGAGGAATTATCCTACTCATGATCTAGAGTTAGCGGCGATCATTTTTCGCTAAAGATCCGGAGGCACTATCTATATGGGGAGAAAGTGGAGATATATTCGGACCATAAAAGCCTCAAATATTTCTTCACCCAAAAAGAACTCAACACGCAAGAACGACATTGGCTCGAGCTGTTGAAAAACTACGACCATACCATTCAATACCATCCTGGAAAAGCAAACGTGGTAGCCGACGCATTGAGTATAAGATCATACGCGGGAACGAGTGCGATGTTGTCAACACAAAGGCCCATTTGGTGTGATTTATAAAAGATGAAGATAGAATTCAAGACTCGGGGACCCATCCAATGATATCAAGTATACGTATAGAACCAATTTTAATCGAAAAAGTTAAAGTTGCTCAAGCCACAGACCCGGAGCTGATGCGTATGAAGAAAAAAGTACAAGAAGGTGCTATTCCAGAAGCAAGAATCGATGAAGAATGAATACTTCGAGTCCACTCCAGACTTTGTGTTCCTAATGATTCTGATTTGAAGTACAAGATCATGATGGAGGCACACAATACACCATTTGCAATCCATCCTGGAAGTACCAAAATGTATCGTGATCTTCGACATACATTTTGGTGGAACAATATGAAAAGAGAGATTGCAAAGTTTATCTCGAGGTGTTTAACTTGTCAACATGTAAAGGCGGAGCATCAAGTGCCTAAGGGCCCATTGCAACCACTTGAGATTCTGAAATAGAAGTGGGAGCACATTACCATGGATTTTGTTACGGGTCTTCCCATGGTTTCTCAAGGCATAAATGTTATTTGGATTATTGTTGATAGATTAACCAAGTCTGCTCATTTATTGCCGATATGGGAGACTTATTCCCTTGAACGTCTTGCTCGTATGTACGTAGATGAGATTGTGAGATTGCATGGCATGCCAGTATCCATAGTTTCGAATCGTGACCCAAGATTCACTTCAAGATTTTGGGTTAGCTTACAAAAATCTATGGGCACGGATTTACGATTTAGTTCGGCATACCATCCTCAAACGGACGGGCAATCAGAGAGGACTATTCAAACTCTTGAAGATCTATTAAGACTCTGTGTCCTAGACTTCAAAGGCAGTTGGGATAAGTATTTACCATTGGTGGAATTCTCCTACAACAACAGTTATCAGGTAAGTATAGGTGTGGCTCCATTCAAATCATTGTATGGATGAAAGTGTCGCTCTCCAATATGTTGGAATGAGGTGGGTGAAGCAACATTGTTGGGACCCAAGTTGGTACGTATGACTACAGAAAAGATCCAAATGATTCGACAACGTATACAAAGCAAGACACGGGGATCGACAAAAGAGTTATGCGGATCTTCATCGAAAGGACGTGGAATTTAGTATTGGGGATCATGTATTCGTTGTGTGTTGCTCCATGGAAGGAGTTACAAGATTTGGGAAGAGAGGAAAGCTCAATCCACGATTGGTCCATTTTGATTCTTTGACCGAGTAGGAAATGTGGCCTATAGACTCGCGTTACCTCCAAGTATCTCTCGTGTTCATAATATTTTCATATATCGTACTTTCGTAAATATGTGAAAGACCCAAACCACGTTATTGAGTTAGAACCGGATGAGATAGCCGAAGACTTAACGTACGAAGAGGTACCTGTTAAGATCTTGGATAAAAAGAGCATGTCCTACGCACGAAGGTCATACCACAAGTTAAAGTTTTTTGGAGAAACCATGCTATAGAGGAAATGACATGGGAGTTGGAAACGGAAATGAAAGCAAGGTACCCTCATCTTTTCGAAACACCAGGTACGTACGTCAATTTCGAGGATGAAATTTTATAAGGAGGGGAGGTTGTAAGACCCCAACTTATTATAAATAAAATTTAATTTTCTCTATTTATTATTTTGAAATAGTAAGGTTGATTTGATTAATGTGGTTAGTTATGGGTAAAATGTGAAAATATTTTAAATAAGCAAGTGTTTATAAAATATTCATTTTTATCGGAGAATATTCGTTTGGTCGTGGAATATTCTTCTTTGTGGAGGGAATATTCATACTGACAGTAGCATGACCTTTGTGTGGGCCCCATGTAAAAAAAGCGATTGGAGGAAGAAAACGACAAGTATAAGTTGTTTATAAATAATGACGTAGTTGTTACCGTTAATACTGTTGGAATACCCGGTGGGTAAAACACAGTAATACTTGTTGTTGCACAATAACACACGGTATTGCACCAATTATTGATTCTTACGTAAGAAGGCACTACTCAATAATTGTTATAGTAATTACTGTTCAGTATTTTAATTTATTGATTCAATAATTATTTCGTTGATATTTTATACGGCACTATTCACAGAAAAATTAAATTTTCGTTTTTCGTCCAAAATATCTATTATGGATACTAGCTTTGATTGTATTCATATTTTGATCATTCTTGAATTTTACTCCACTATGATTATTTATGAGGTATTTTTGGACATGGAATAGCTGAAATACGAATCCTTAATATTTATTCTTTTGTTTCACTGGGTTCGTTTTCTTTAAAATATTTTTCATCATCCTCAGTCCTAAATGATGATATTACTGAATATCTTTGGTCTGTAGTGCAAAGATGAATGATTTCTAATGAATATCTTTGGCCGTGAGTGCAAAGATGAGCAGTGTTTAGATGAACATAACTAATCGATGAATATCTTTGGCCTCAGAGTGCAAAGATGAATATTTGATTCCAGATATATATTGATTGATGTTACAGGGATAAAATATCGACGATAAACTTTTAAATTCATATATAGAAGATAGTAGATTTCATTCTCTACTTAACTCTTCTAATGAATTATTATTTCCGCTGCGAATATTGATCTGAAGCTTGTTGTCTATTGTATTTTATCAAATTTTTCCTGTTGAAGACTAACGATAATTTGTTCTATATTATCTTAGTCATAATATTCTTTACTGGGCTAGTTGAGCTCACCCTTTTCCTTTTTGTTCCATTTTTCTTCTCAGGAGGCGAGAATGTAGCGAGTACTAGTCGGGGTATGGAATGAAGGTTCTAGAAAGTCGTTTTAGTAGTCCACACCATTTTTGTAAAATAATATATCAATAATTGTAATGAGGACTTATTTGGGTATGAATATTGTCTAGATGGCAATATTTGTATTTAAACTCACAGTTTTTATGTTGTATCAATAAAGTTATAGTTATTTCTGTACCACGTATTTTGACGACTCAGAATGGGTGTTGTATACCTATTTTGGGGTGTGTCACACCCTTCTATGGAGCGATACGTTACAATACATGATCCCCAATATTAAATTTCACGTCCTTTCGATGAAGATCCGCATAATTCTTTTGTCGATCCTGTGCCGTTTATATACGTTGTCGAATCGTTTGGATCTTTTCTGTAGTTATACGTACCAATTCTGGTCCCAACAACATTGCTTCACCCACCTCGTCCCAACATACTGGAGAATGACATTTTCGTCCATATAATGCTTCAAATGGAGCCATGCCTATACTTGCTTGATAACTGTTGTTGTAGGAGAATTCCACCAATGGTAGGTACTTATCCCAACTCCCTTTGAAATCTAGGACATGAGTCTTAATAGATCTTGAGTTTGAATAGTCCTCTCTGATTGTCCGTCCATTTGAGGATGGTTTGCCGAACTGAATCGTAAATCCGTGCCTATAGCTTTCTGCAAGCTAACCCAAAATCGTGAAGTGAATCTTGGGTCACGATCCGAAACTATGGATACTAGCATGCCATGCAATCTCACAATCTCATCTACGTACATACGAGCAAGACGTTCAAGGGAATAAGTCTCTCGTATAGGCAAAAAATGGGCAGACTTGGTTAATCTATCAACATTGACCCAAATCGCATTTATGCCTTGAGAAACCTTGGGAAGACCCGTAACGAAATCCATAGTAATGTGTTCCCACTTCCATTTTGGAATCTCAAGTGGTTGCAATAGACCCTTTGGCACTTGATGCTCTGCCTTTACACATTGACAAGTTAAACACCTCGAGATAAACTTCGCGATCTCTCTCTTCATATTGTTCCACCAAAATGTATGTCAAAGATCATGATACATTTTGGTACTACCAGATGGATTGAAAAACGGTGTGTTGTGTGCCTCCATCATGATTCTATGCTTCAAGTCAGAATCGTTAGGAACACAAAGTCTAGAGTTGACTCGAAGTATTCCTTCTTCATCGATTCTTGCTTCTAGAATAGCACCTTCTTGCACTTTCTTCTTCATACACATCAGCTCCATATCTATAGCTTGAGCAGTTTTAACTTTATCGATTAAAGTCAGTTCTACTCGTATGCTAGATATCATTAGGTGGGTACTTGGAGCCTTTACCTCTATCTCCATCCTTTGCAAGTCATACAAAATGGACCTTTATGTTAACAACATTGCACTCGTACCCGCATATGATCTTCTACTCAATGCGTCAACTACCATGTTTGCTTTTCCAAGATGATATTGGATGGTATGGTCATAATCTTTCAACAACTCGAGCCAACGTCGTTGCCGCATGTTCAGTTCCTTTTGGGTGAAGAAATATTTGAGGCTTTTATGATCTGTATAGATCTCCACTTTCTCCCCATATAAGTAGTGTCTCCAGATCTTCAATGCGAAAACGACTGCTGCCAACTCCAAATCATGAGTAGGATAATTCCTCGCATATTCTTTGAGTTTTCGTGAGGCATAGGCTATGACTTTCCCATGTTGCATGAGAACACATCCTAACCCTTTGCCTGAAGCATCGCTGTAGATAACAAATCCATCCGAACCAGATGGTATTTTCAGAACAGGTGTCGAAATGAGTCTCCTCTTGAGTTCTTGAAAACTCTTGTCACAATCCTCGTTCCAACCAAATTTTGTATCTTTACGAGTCAGCTAAGTTAACGGAGTAGCGATTCGAGAAAATCCTTCCACGAATCTTCGATAGTAACCAGCTAAGCCCAGAAAGCTACGTACTTTGGTCACCGACTTTGGTTGCTCCCAACTTTGTATTGCTTCAATCTTCACCGGGTCGACAGATACTCCATGTTTTGACACCACGTGCCCAAGGAATGCTACTTCCTCAAGCCAGAACTCACATTTCTTCAACTTGGCATATAGCTTGTTATCAGTACCAGCTTCAAATGGTGCTCATGATCTTCACGGCTTTTGGAATAGATGAGGATGTCATCAATAAAGACAACAACGAACTGATCCAAATATTCTTTGAACACACGGTTCATCATATCCATAAAAGCAACAAGAGCATTAGTCAATCCAAAAGACATGACTAAGAATTTATAATGCCCGTACCGAGTTCTGAAGGCAGTCTTTTGGAATATCCTCAGTTTTAATCTTCAGCTGATGATATCTAGAACGAATATCTATCTTTGAAAAGAATTGTGTTCCTTGCAACTAGTCGAACAAGTCATCAATGCGAGGTACCGGATACCTATTCTTGATGGTGACATGGTTCAATTCTTGGTAGTCAATATAAAGTCTCATACTCCTGTCTTTCTTCTTTACGAATAACACAGGAGCACCCCAAGGAGATGTACTAGGACGAATGAAACTGATGTTCAACAACTCCTGAAGTTGGACCTTTAACTCCTGAAGTTCAATAGGAGCCATTCGATATGGGGTTTTAGAAATGGGCTTTGTACCCGGTTCAAGGTCAATAAAGAATTCAACTTCACGTTCTGGGGATAGATCGGGAAGTTCTTCAGAAAATACATCAGGAAATTCACTAACAATAGAAATATTATTCAAATCTGACGTGTTTTTGTTCAAGTCCGTGACATGGGCTAAGAAAGCTTGACATCCATTTTTCAATAAACGAATAACTCTATGGTTTGATATGACAGTGATTGACTTTAGTGGTTTGGTTATTTGAATTCGCATAATAGGTTGGTTAGGAATATGAAAACTAACAACCTTACGAAAATAATCAATTTTAGCATGATGCGTGGTTAACCAATCAATCCCTAAAATCACATCAAATGCAAGAATTTTCAACGAAATAAGATTTGCAGGTAATGTGATGGTACCAACTTGAATCAAGCAAGATTTATAAACAGTAGATGTAATGAAAGTTTCTCCTAACGGAGTCTCAACAGATAAGTCAAGGTCTAATTTCTCCAGAGTCAAGTTTAAACGTTGAGCACAAGCAGGAGAGATAAAAGAATGGGTAGAACCGGTATCTAATAAGGTATAAACTTTGCAAGAGTTTATGATTAGGTTACCCGTGATCACCTCGTTTGGGTTCCTCGCATTTTGGGCAGTCACGACAAACGCCCTTCCAGGAACCACCGACTTTGACTTGTCTGGGATAGCCTTTGGAGTCACCATCCTCGTTGAACTTGGTTTTGCAACTAGAAAATCTCTAGCTATATGACCTTCCTTTCCACAGTTATAAGAGACCTTGGATTATTGTGGGCAATTTGGGCTGATGTGTCCCTCTTTCCCGCATTTATAACAAACGACCGGTGCTCGTTCTCCTCCCCTAGAAACAGTTGATGTTTGTACTGACGTCTTCACGTTATCATTGTTGTACCTTCTCTTCTTGAAATCTCCTCCCGACTTGCTTCTTCTATTTTCATGGCCACGATTACCACCAGAGTAGTTACCGCTTTTGTCCGAATGTTTTCCTCCCCGGTGGTTGGCATTGCTCCGATGACCGCTGCCACCGGTATAACATTATTTGTGGTCCCTCGGTTGAACATACTCATTATCTCGCTCTAATAATTGAGCCCTGTTTACAACATCTGAATATAAAGAAAATTTATGAGAGATAAGATATTGCCGAATCTCGGGTTTTAGACCTCTCAGAAACATCTGCGTCATTTGTTCCTCATTCTCTACCAAATGAGGTGCAAACCTAGATAACTCTGTGAACTTCGCCTCATACTGGGACAACATCATGTTGTTTTGTTCCAGTCTGATAAACTCTACCTCCTTCATATGACGAATACTTTCAGGAAATTACTTATCATTGAACAGCTTCTGAAACGTTTCCCAAGACATGTTGAATGCGGCAGGCTGGGTACGCTTCACAGACTCCCACTAGTAGTCTACCTCACCACGGAACATAAAGGTGGCGAAAGGAACCTTCTGTTCCTCCGTGCATCCCAAGACATCGAATATCTTGGTAATTTGCTTGATCAACGCGTTTCGCGCTTTAATCGGATCCGCGCTTTCCCACAAATTTCGGTGGTCCCAACTCCTTGAGGCGCTTGGTTGTGACAAGTCACAGATTGCATATCATCATTCCACCAGTATTTTGTGCACGAAGTCTCCACAAATCGATTTTTTGCATGAACCGCAAAAAGCTTCTAAAAATCCCATCATTCATCATTTGTTCGGTAGTGTTGTTTACAGGAGGAATATTGCCTTCCTGTTGCACGTTCCCCTTGGTGGTGATTAAAGGTGTCTCCACGGTCTGATTCACTCCATTGTTAATATTTCCAGCTGCCATTCTCAAATACTGCCACAAAACAAGGGTTAATTGACATGTCACATGTTATCCCTATACTCTGACCGACCAAATAAATACCAAATAAACTTAGTCAGGTCATACTAGTGAAGGAATTCCCCGTCTCTCCCCTTTTAGTTCTTGTCTCACATCTCAGCCAGGGATCATATCCCTAAGCTTTGATACCAAATGTGATGCTTCCAAAATAGGTATACATCACCCATTCTGAGTCGCCAAATACATGGTACAGAAACAAATACCACTTTAGAAATACAATTGTCGTGCAAAATACGACAACACATATACTATGAGTTTGAATACAACTATTGTCTAATAGAGAGTATACAAACTCAAAAGGAGTCCTCATTACAATTATTAATACACTATTTTACAAAATAGTGAGGACTACTAATACAACTATCCTGAACCATCACTCCATACCCCGGCTAGTTCCTGCTATGTTCTCACCTCCTAAGAAGAAAAATGGAACAAAAAGGAAAAGGGTGAGCTCAACTAGCCCAGTAAAAGAATATTATGACTAAGATAATATACAACAATTTATCATTAGTCTTCAACAAGGAAAAATCTGATAAAATATAATAGACAATAAGTTTTAGATCAACAATCAGAATGAAACAACAATCCATTAGAAGAGTCGAGTAGAGAAAGAATTCTACTATCTTCTAAGATTTAAAAGTCCATCATCAAAATTTTATTCTCTGAATAACATCAATCAATATACATCTTGAATCAAATATTCATCTTTTTACACTACAGCCAAAGATATTCATTTGTATCACCGGTTGGTCATGTTCATCTCAACACTGCTCATCTTTGCACCACTGCCAAAGATATTCATTAGGTAATCATTCATCTTTTGACTCTGGGCCAAAGATATTTAGTAATATCATCATTTAGGACTGAGGATGATGAAAAATATCTTAAAGAAAACGAATCCAGTGAGATAAAAGATCAAAGATTAGGGATTCGTACTTTAGTTTATCCAAGTTCAAAAAAACCTTATAATAATCAATTGTGGAGCAAAATTCAAGAATAAAGATCAAAACATGGATACAATCAAAGATAGTAACCATAATAGACATCTTGGACAAAAAGGAGAAAATTTATTTTTTTCTGTGAATAGTGTCATATTCGTGAATAGTGCCGTATACGTGAATAGTAATCCCGACACAAAAAGGTAGAAATTCCATAATAAAATCCATACAAATATTTCGGTATAATGATATTGAAAGAATCACATCATTAGGAAGAAAATAACATCCCTTACCTCAAAATAACAGTACTTCTGATCGGAATATCGGTATAAGGCTTAAGAAAACTTGCACTGATGAATAACAACTCACAAAGTATCAAAATATTCACAAAATACGCTTGATAATATAGAGAGAGAAAGAGAGAAAACTTGTTTCTGGTATGATTTTAAATTCTAACTAAGCACCCTATTTATAGGAAAATGCTTAGAAACATATATAGAGATTAACTCGCTACCTAATGGCTTTACCTGTTACTATTCAAGCCCGCCACTTTTGAAAATAAATTCCAGCACATTTTATTTCTCAGCAACCAAAAGTGGGGCCCACCATATTTTTAATAAAAATATTTATTTCTAAAACTTCAATAATTCATAATAAATAACCCTTTTATCAGAAAAATTTGAATCTCATGTCTATTCCATAGGAAATTAAATTCTCTACAACTTTGTAAGTTTACGTTTTTCCAAATTCCAAATGAAAAATGACTGAAATCCACATACGAACGATTTTCAAAACTTCCATTCCGATAAAATACTGATAAAACACCTCAGCAATAAAATCCTTCATTTATAACCACAATAAATATATCCATCATTTATATCCACATAAAATAAATATTTTTTTATCATATAAATTAATAATTAATTATTCACAAATAATATTACAGAATCACAATTATGACAATGACGTGTCGTTCCTGGAAAGGGGCTTTCGATAAGGATTTTTCCTTATCAAGGCAGCAATTAGGTGACCAAACCCCTTTCCTAGATGAACTTTCTTAGACATTGTCAATAATGCTATCTAATAATATTATTCAAATAATATGAATTATTAATCTGATAATAAGAAATACTATGCAATGACAATTATTGAAACAACAATAATATAAAATATGAATGTAGCAATTATTGAATCAATAAAATAAAATATTGAACAATAATTACTGTAACAATTATTGAGTAGTGCCTTCTTACGTAAGAATCAATAATTCAAAATCATGTAATACTGCGTGCATCTTTGTAACCACGCCAGACATCAGATTTTAACCAACCGGTATTCCAACAATGTGTTAATTCAGAATAACCACGTCGTTATTTATAAAAACTCAAACTTGTCATTTTCTTCATCCGACCGTTTTCCGTTATGGGACCCACAAATGGAAGCATGGCCTCCCATGTACGAAAGTTTCCTTGAGCACTTCCCAAAGAT
Source organism: Panax quinquefolius (assembly GCA_020205615.1). Lineage (NCBI taxonomy): Eukaryota > Viridiplantae > Streptophyta > Magnoliopsida > Apiales > Araliaceae > Panax > Panax quinquefolius. The sequence goes on from CM035160.1 coordinate 55,263,395, forward strand.
TCTAATTTCTAAAACAGTTTTTGACTATACCTTTATATAGGTATCACTGTGAGGTGTTGTCCACTGATAGGACATTTGTCACATTACGGTTAGGACACGAGTCACAGTTGGTATATATTTGTATCCAAACTCACAGCATATGTGTTGTTGTATTTTGTACGACAATTGTTGTAATAAAGTTGTAGTTGTTTTCAGTACCATGTATTTGGCGACTCAGAATAGGTTGGGTGAAATGGACCTATTTTGGGGTTGTCACATTTGGTATCAGATCTTAGGGATATGGTCTCTGGCGGGATCGGAAAATATAACTAGGAGGGGAGAGATGAGTAAATCCTTCGCTAGTGTGTCCTACCTAAGCTTATTTGTTGGTCGGTCATAATATTGGGATATTATGTGATATGTTAATTTGTTTAATTAACCCTTGTTTTATGGCAGTATTTGAGAATGCCTGCTGAGAATGTTAACAATGGAGTGAATGAGACCGTGGGGATACCTCAAATCACCAACCAGGATAATGTGATGTCGGTGAAGAAGGAATTAGAGAAATTATTGTGGTGAGTGAAGAATTGATAGTTGCACGAGAGAGTCGATGAGAGGTAACAAATTTGAGAGTGAGGAAGAAGAGGAAGAAGAGGTACACGAGGAGAATTTATTAGAGGTATTATATGATCAAAATGTAGAATTGTAAAATCGTATTCATGAGTTAGAAGAAGCGAAAGTGAAGAAACGGTGATCGTGGAGCAAAAGGATCGCAACAATTCAAGTTTGTGTTACCCGATATGTGATGCTTAAGCAGAAGAATTCTTTGGCGAGTATAAGATGATAAAAGTGGAATCGAAATTTGAAAGAAGAAAAAAAATTGAGCAGTAAGAATGAGTGATGCATGGGGAAAAAGCCCACGACGCACGTTGATATTGTGGAAAGAGATGTCCGATCTAAGAAGGCTAAAATAGATGATATGTATTTCTCTTTTTGAAAGAATTGGGAGAACCCAACATCGAGTTTTGAATTACCCACATACAGAGAGAGGTCGACTGAATTCGATATGGATCAAAGATTGATGATTCAGATCATGAATCGAGAGTCTGACGAAGCAGTTGAAGGTGGAATATGCCCTATAGAAAAGTATATTCCAATGGTAGTGATGACACCAAATTGCCTGCAGACAATCAAAGCCAGAAAGTAGTTCGAGGGATAGCGGTTGTCATGACTTCCCAACAAGTGAGGAACCCAAATGAAGTTATCACGGGAGATGAGCAATGGAGAAATCATGGTGACTGGGGAGATAGAATCTGAAATGAAAGCAAGGTATTCTCAACTTTTTGAAATACAGTGCACGTAAATTTCGGGATGAAATTTCATAAATGAGGAGATTGTAAGACCGAATTTTATGAAATAAAAGTATTCAATTTTTCTTATAATTACTATTAGGTAAATGGTTAAATTGATAAAAGTTAAAGTTAAGGGTGATATATGAATTTTTTTTTTTTCAAAATACACAAGTGGTTATAAAATATTCATTGTTGTCGGGGAATATTCGTTTAGTCGTGGAATATTCTTTTACGTCGGGGAATATTAAATGCGGTAGCGTGACCATTTTGGGTCCCATAATTGAGAATAAGCATCGGATGAAGAAAAGCGACAAATTTGAGTTTTTATAAATAACGGCGTAGTTATTATTCAATTAACTTTGTTGGAATACACGGTGGTTAAAATACTGATGTCATTAGTTGCGCGATATGCTGCGGTATTGCAATGATATTTTTTCAATTATTGATTCTTACGTGAGAAGGCCACTACTCGATAATTATTACGATAATTCTTTATTCGATATTTTATTTTATTGAATCAATAATTCTTTGCGTTGATATTTTATATTATTGTTGTTTTGATAATTGTCCTTTTACATGATATCTCCATTATCGGATCAATAATTCATATTATTTGAATAATATTATTAGATAGCATTATTGGCAATGTCTAGAAAGTTACATCGAGGAGAGGTTTGGTCACCTAATTTTGCGCGCCCGATGAGGAGAAATCCTTATTGGAAAGCCCCTCTTTCACAGGAGCTGCTGGTTGTCATTATTGTGATTACGTAATATTATTTGTGAATAATTAATTATTAATTTATATGATAATGAAATATTTATTTGATGTGGATATAAATGATGGATTTATTTATGTGGTTATAAATGAAGGAATTAATGTTGAGGTATTTTTATCGGTATTTTGTCGGATTGGAGGTATTAAAAGATCAAATCGGTGTTCTTGACTTTATTGTGTGAGTTATAATTTTTAATCGTAGAATTGGATCGTTGTGATTTTTGGATATGTTATACATATATAAGTTGAGTATATGTTCACAAATTTTGAGCCGTTTAAAATGAATGAATGATTTGTTATGAATTTTAAGAGGTGATTGATTAGGAAATTAGGTTTATAAATGATTTTGGTGGAAAATTCTAGAAATGGGTGGTCCCCACTTTTTGGTTTTTGGGAAGATGGCTGATTTTTGGTGGGTGGAATAGTAGTAGGTAAAGCCATCAAGTAGCGAGGTCAAAATCTGCTTGGCGTGCTAACATTTTTCTATAAATAGAGGCTAAGTTAGAATTAAAAATCACACCAGAATTCATAAGTTTTCTCTCTTTCTCTCTCTAGATTATCGAGTGTATTTTGTGAGTATTTAGATACTTGGTGAGTTGCTATTCATCGATCAAGTTTCCTTGTTGTCATATCAGATATCCGGTCGAAAGTCTTTGCTCTTTTGAGGTAAGGGATAGTAAGGGATTTTAAGGGTTGTTATGTTTTTCAGTTTCGTAATTTTTCTGACCTTCAAAAATTCTGGAAAAATTTGAAATGATAATTTGATGAGTTTTCTTGATTGTGTCCAAAAATGGCGATTTTTGGATGTATAGATTAAGAGTTGTGAATTTTATGAGAAAAACTATTTTAAAAGTAAAGCTTATAACTCCTTGTGGTTAACTCCAAAATTGGTGAAATTTTTATTGGGAGTACATGTATATGATAGAAGTATACTCTTTAAATTTTGGAATTTTTGGATAAAAGTACAATTTTTGATAAATATCTAAATATTAATTTATTTTGGCCATATATGAAAAATAGTAAATGATTTTTAAAAATTACGAGAAAAATATATATTGATATGGGACTATATTCTACTAAATCTAGAGAAAAGAAAATTTGTTTGTCTTGATTTGGTATTTTTCATGAAAATGGACTAGTTATGAGTAAATGAATTAAATATGTTATGTGAAGTAAGAAAATTTGAAAATAGGATTTTATGGCTTGAGAATCCTATATGAGGTATATCATGATTTTTTGATGAGGTTTTGGTTATTGGTGATGAAATCTTATGAGTTTGGAATTTTAGGATGATTAAATGCATTATTTAGTAAAGTGTAAACAATTAAAATAAATTGTTTATAAGTTTAAGAAATGTTATTTCAATATCATTATCTTAGAAATATTGGTATGGATTTTATTGTGGAATTTCTACCTTTTTGTGTCGGGTTTACTATTCATGAGTTCTTATTCATGAGTTACTATTATTCATGAGTTACTATTTACAAAGTTACTATTCATGGAGTTACTATTCACGAGTTCTTATTCATGACAAAATTGGTTTCTTTTTCTAACCAAATTATAGTTGATTTATGAATATTACTCTTGAGATTAAATCTAGATGTTTTGATTATATTGATTTTACTATTATATATAACATTTTATAACCCTAATGATGATATTTCTCTTTGACTTGAGTGTAAAGATGGGTAGATTTTTGGTATGATCATGACTATGGGTTCCCTTTGGCGATGGTCTGCAAAGTTGAATTGTTGGTGGTATGATCATGACCATTGAATTTATAATTGAATATCTTTAGCTTAAGTGCAAAGGTGAAATGATCAACATGGTTATAATTATTGTTTATATAAATTTGAAATGATTATATATTTCTTTGAGATATTAATATATTTGGCAAAATATGAATATGAGCTGATGAATATATTTGCATGTATGGTGCAAATATGAGCTGTTGATGAATATATTTGGCTTTGTAGTGCAAATATGGCTGTTGAGGAATATCTTTGGCTATAGTGCAAAGATGAATTGTTGATGAATATCTTTGGCCCGTAGTGCAAAGATGACACATTGTTGAATATCTTTGGCTTTGTAGTGCAAAGATGGTGCATTGATGAATATCTTTGGTAGTAGTCTGAAGATGAAATTATTAGTATGATTATAAGCGAGAACTGTGATTTGGTATAACCATGATCTTTGATGTTTCGAGGTAAAGACATGTGATGAAAATTATCTTAAATCACGGATGCGAAGAGGAATTTAGAATTACAATTATGATTATGAGTTATTCATATAATTGTGGAAAGGAGGCTGTTGATTAATGTTACGAGGATAAAACATTGTTGGTGGACTTTTAATGTGGAGAAGATAATAGACTTTATATGGTCTATTTGACTCTTCTAATGGATTGCTCGTTCATTTGCAACTATGGTTGAAAAATTTTATCATCTACCGTATGTTCTAAATCTACGATTTATTCTTATTGAAGGCTATTGATAATTTATTTATCTTTAGTCATGATATTCTTTCTTGAGCTAGTTGTGCTCACCCTTACATTTCAAAATTCCTTTCCGGTGTCTGAGTGTCTCTATTTGGGTCGGCGGGAGTATGAGGGGAATAGAGCGGTGGTCATCATTTAGTAGTTATATTTGATGAATCCAATAGGTGAAGGCGAACCCAGCGTTGGAAGGGTGTTTTGCCACTATCATACAAGATGTCTAATGTCATACTGACCTCGTGTCATTATAAAAGCGGGGTTGTGCACATCCACTTCTTTGAGTATATTTCTGAGCACTACTATATAATCTTGGTGTTTGTTTGAAGTATAATTCACGATTAGAGGCAGTGGAGATAATGATATGTCAAGAGAAGACTCACCATTGGAAAGAATATGATAGTAATCTTCTTGTTTTTTCTTTGGGGTCTATTAGGTGACCGAGGATAATTACGTGGACATATGATATCTATCATAACTTTGGAAGCATGGCCTCCATGTCTGAAGGTTTCCTTGAGCACTTCCCAAAGATTCTAATTTCTAAAACAGTTTTTGACTATACCTTTATGTAGGTATCATTGTGAGGTCTTTGTCCTTGATGGGACATTTGTCACATTACGGTTGGGACACGAGTCGCGGTTGGTATATATTTGTATCAAACTCATGACATATGTGTTGTTGTGTTTTTTACGACAATTGTTGTAATAAAGTTGTAGTTGTTTTACGTACCATGTATTTGGCGACTCGAGAATAGGTTGGGTGAAATGGACCTATTTTGGGGTTGTCACATTTGGTATCGAGCTTAGGGATATGGTCTCTGGCGGGATCGGGGAATATAACTAGGAGGGGAGATGAGTAAATCCTTAGCTAGTGTGTCTACCTAAGCTTATTTGTTGGTCGGTCGTAATATCGGGATATTATGTGATCGTTAATTTGTTTAATTAACCCTTATTTTATGGAAGTATTTGAGATGGGCTGCTTTGAGAATGTTAACAATGGAGTGAATGAGGCCAGTGGGGATACCTCTAATCACCAACCAGGATAATGTGATGTCGGTGAAGAAGGAATTAGAAATCCATTGTGGTGAGTGAAGAATTGATAGTTGCACCGAGATGGTCATGAGTAAGCGGTGAGAGTGAGGAAGAAGAGGAAGAAGAGGTACACGAGGAGAATTTATTAGAGGTATTATATGATCAAAATGTAGAATTGCAAAATCGTATTCATGAGTTAGAAGAAGCGAAATTTGAAGAAGCGACGGTGATCGTGGAGCAAAAGGATGCAACAATTCAAACTTGTGTTACCCGATATGTGATGCTTGAGCGAAGCATTCTTTGGCGAGTATAAGATGATAAAAATTTGGAATTTGGTGAAAGAAGAAAAAAAAAAGCGAGCAGTAAGAGTGAGTGATGCATGGGGAAAAAGCGCACGACGCATTGATATTGTGGAAAGAGATGTCCAGATCTAAGAAGGCTAAAATAGATGATATGTATTTCTCTTTTTGGAATGACAATTGGGAGAACCCAACATCGAGTTTTGAATTACCTATACTGAGGCGGTCAACTGAATTCGATATGGATCGAAGATTGATGATTCGGATCATGAATCGAGAATCTGACGAAAGCGAGTTGAGGGTGGAATATACCCTATAGAAAAGTATATTCAAGCGGTAGTGATGACACCAAATGCTGCCCCAGACAAGTCAAAGCCATGTAGTTCGAGGGATAGCGGTTGTCATGACTTCCCAACAAGTGAGGAACCCAAATGAAGTTATCACGGGAGATGAGCAATGGAGAAATCATGGTGGCCAGGGAGATAGAATCGGAATGAAAGCAAGGTATTCTCAACTTTTGAAATACCGAAGTACGTAAATTTTGGGATGAAATTTCATAAGGAGGGAGATTGTAAGACCCGAATTTTATGAAATAAAAGTATTCAATTTTTCTTATAATTACTATTCGGTAAATGGTTAAATTGATAAAAGTTAAAGTTAAAGGGTGATATATGATTTTTTTTTTTCAAAATACATGAGTGGTTATAAAATATTCATTGTTGTCGGGGAATATTCGTTTAGTGGTGGAATATTCTTTTTACGTAGGGAATATTAAATGCAATGAGTATGACCATTTGTGGGCCCATAATAGAATAATTATCGGATGAAGAAAGCGACAAATTTGAGTTTTTATAAATAACTTGGCGTAGTTATTCTGAATTAACCTTTGTTGGAATACACGGTGGTTAAAATACGATGTCTGGCGTGGTTGCGCGATGATAGCACTTTGCGGTATTACCGGTATTTTTTCAATTATTGATTCTTACGTGAGAAGGCACTACTCGATAATTATTACGATAATTCTTATTCGATATTTTATTTTATTGAATCAATAATTCTTTGCGTTGATATTTTATATTATTGTTGTTTTGATAATTGTCCTTTGCCTGATATCTCCATTATCGGATCGATAATTCATATTATTTGAATAATATTATTAGATAGCATTATTGGCAATGTCTAGAAAGTTACATCGAGGAGAGGTTTGGTCACCTAATTTGCTTGGCGCGATGAGGAGAAATCCTTATCGAAAGCCCCCCTCTTTCACAGGAGCTGCTTGGTTGTCATTATTGTGATTACGTAATATTATTTGTGAATAATTAATTATTGATTTATATGATAATGAAATATTTATTTGATGTGGATATAAATGATGGATTTATTTATGTGGTTATAAATGAAGGAATTAATGTTGAGGTATTTTATCGATTATTTTGTCGGATTGGAGGTATTAAAAGATCAAATCGGTGTTCTTACTGACTTTATTGTGTGAGTTATAATTTTTAATCGTAGTTGGATCGTTGTGATTTTTGGATATGTTATACATATATAAGTTGAGTATATGTTCACAAATTTTGAGCCGAATTAAAAATGAGCGAATGATTTGTTATGAATTTTAAGAGGTGATTGATTAGGAAATTAGGTTTATAAATGATTTTGGTGGAAAATTCTAGAAATGGGTGGGCCCCACTTTTTGGTTGTTGGGGAAGATGGCTGATTTTTTGGTGGGTGGAATAGTAGCGAGGTAAAGCCATCGGGGTGCTTGGTCGAAATCTGCTTGGCGTCTTTAACATTTTCCTATAAATAGAGGCTAAGTTAGAATTGAAAATCACACGAGAATTCATAAGTTTTCTCTCTTTTCTCTCTAGATTATCGAGTGTATTTTGTGAGTATTTAGATACTTGGTGAGTTGTTATTATTCATCGGTGCAAGTTTCCTTGACGTCATATCAGATATCCGATTAAAAGTCTTTGCTGCTTTTTTTGAGGTAAGGGATAGTAAGGGATTTTAAGGGTTGTTATGTTTTTCAGTTTCGTAATTTTTCTGCCTTCAAAAATTCTGGGAAAAATTTGAAATGATAATTTGATGAGTTTTCTTGATTGTGTCCAAAAATGGCGATTTTTGGATGTATAGATTAAGAGTTGTGAATTTTATGAGAAAAACTATTTTAAAAGTAACCGCTTATAACTCCTTGTGGTTAACTCCAAAATTGGTGAAATTTTTATTGGGAGTACATGTATATGATAGAAGTATACTCTGTAAATTTTGGAATTTTTGGATAAAAGTACAATTTTTGATAAATATCTAAATATTAAATTTATTTTGGCCATATGAAAAATAGTAAATGATTTTTAAAATTACGAGAAAAATATATGTTGATATGGGACTATATTCTACTAAATCTCGAGAAAAGAAAATTTGTTTTGTCTTGATTTGGTATTTTTCATGAAAATGGACTAGTTATGAGTAAATGAATTAAATATGTTATGTGAAGTAAGAAAATTGGAAAATAGGATTTTATGGCTTGAGAATCCTATATGAGGTATATCTGATTTTTGATGAGGGTTTTGGTTATTGGTGATGAAATCTTATGAGTTTGGAATTTTAGGATGATTAAATGCATTATTTAGTAAAGTGTAAACAATTAAAATAAATTGTTTATAAGTTTAAGAAATGTTATTTCAATATCATTATCTAGAAATATTGGTATGGATTTTATTGTGGAATTTCTACCTTTTTTGTGTCGGGTTTACTATTCATGAGTTCTTATTATTCACGAGTTACTATTCATGAGTTCTTTATTCTGAAGTTACTATTCATGAGTTCTTATTCACGAGTTACTATTCATGACAAAATTGGTTTCTTTTTTTCTAACCAAATTATAGTTGATTTATGAATATTACTCTTGAGATTAAATCTAGATGTTTTGATTATATTGATTTTTCTATTATATATAACATTTTATAACCCTAATGATGATATTTCTCTTTGACTTGAGTGTAAAGATGGGTAGATTTTTGGTATGATCATGACTATGGGTTCCCTTTGGCGATAGTGCAAAGTTGAATTGTTATTTGGTATGATCATGACCATTGAATTTATAATTGAATATCTTTAGCTTAAGTGCAAAGGTGAAATGATCAACATGGTTATAATTATTGTTATATAAATTACGAAATGATTATATATTTCTTTGAGATATTATATATTTGGCACAGAGTTTGAATATGAACTGTTGATGAATATATTTGGCACTGTAGTGCAAATATGAGCTGTTGATGAATATATTTGGCTGTAGTGCAAATAGATGTTGAGGAATATCTTTGGCTTGTAGTGCAAAGATGAATTGTTGATGAATATCTTTGGCCCGTAGTGCAAAGATGATTTTGTTATTGAATATCTTTGGCTGTAGTGCAAAGATGGTGCATTGATGAATATCTTTGGTAGTAGTGCAAAGATGAAATTATTAGTATGATTATAAGCGAGAACTGTGATTTGGTATAACCATGATCTTTGATGTTTTCGGGGTAAAGGCATGTGATGAAAATTATCTTAAATCACGGATGCGAAGAGGAATTTAGAATTACAATTATGATTATGAGTTATTCATATAATTGTGGAAAGGAAGCTGTTGATTAATGTTACGAGGATAAAACATTGTTGGTGGACTTTTAATGTGGAGAAGATAATAGACTTTATGGTCTATTTGACTCTTCTAATGGATTGCTCGTTTCATTGCAACTATGGTTGAAAATTTTTATCATCTACCATATGTTCTAAATCTACGATTTATTCTTTGTTGAAGGCTATTGATAATTTATTTATCTTTAGTCATGATATTCTTTTCTTGAGCTAGTTGTGCTCACCCTTACATTTCAAAATTCCTTTAGGTGTAATGAGTGTATTTGGGTTGAGGGGGGTAACAAAGGGAATAGAGCGGTGGTCATCATTTAGTAGTTATATTTGATGAATCAAATAGGGTGAAAGCGAACCCAGCGTTGGAAGGGTGTTTTGCCACTATCATACAAGATGTCTAATGTCATACAACCTCGTGTCATTATAAGATGTGCGAGGGTTGTGCACATCCCTTCTTTGAGTATATTTCTGAGCACTACTATATAATCTTGGTGTTTGTTTGAAGTATAATTCACGATTAGAGACAGTGGAGATAATGATATGTCAAGAGAAGACTCACCATTGGAAAGAATATGATAGTAATCTTCTTGTTTTTCTTTGGGGTCTATTAGGTCAACCAAGGATAATTATGTGGACATATGATATCTATCATAACCTGGAAGCATGGCCTCCCATATACGAAGGTTTCCTTGAGCACTTCCCAAAGATTCTAATTTCTAAAATAGTTTTTGACTATACCTTTATGTAGGTATCACTGTGAGGTGCTGTCCACTGATGGGACATTTGTCACATTACGGTTGGGACACGAGTCATGAGTTGGTATATATTTGTATCAAACTCACAACATATGTGTTGTTGTATTTTTTGCACGACAATTGTTGTAATAAAGTTGTAGTTGTTTTACGTACCATGTATTTGGCGACTCGAGAATAGGTTGGGTGGAATGGACCTATTTTGGGGTTGTCCATCATCTCTTATATTACAATCTTTTCTCTCCCTCACTCTCTCTATATCCCCTCTTCAATATCTCCTTCACCCTTTTTCTCTCCCCTCACCAATCTCTTTTTTCTCGATATATCCTTTACTCACGCAATATTTCTCCGGGCCTCCACCTAAAATCATTCCCAATCTTTAGTTTTTCCTACCCCTCCGCATATCCCCCATCATTCTCCTCTCTCTCTATCTTTCCTCCTTCATTTCCATTATCCCCTCTCGCTCACCCTCTTCTCCAACCCCTCACTTTTTGTGTATCTTAATTAATATCTTTCTCACATTTAATCTCTCCTCCCTCAACCCTCCCTCCATCATTCCTTCCTCCTTCCTCCTATCCCTATCTTCCTTTCTTTCTCTCCATGTTTTTAGATTTTTTTGATCAATTTCTCTGTCTCTCACTTTAACCTTCTCATATCTTTTCCTCGCACCTCTATTCATCTTCACCTTCTCAGCTTTTTTAATCTTTATCCATCATCCACATCAATTCATCAACATAAGCCACTGTGTGAACCGGGCCCCAATAAGTATATTGGACTTTTCTCTCTTTACTCTAAAAGGTTAACCTATTACTTTTTTGAAATCTACCATACTTATCCTAATCCTCCATCTACACTCTTCAATTTATCCGATATGGGATTCATATGAAATATCTGATCATCTCTCACCTTTCATTTGAATACCCATCACAAGTATCATACTTGAGTATTCTCATCATTAAGCACACCTTCTTTGAATCCTTGAGATCTCTAATTAATTCCTCTGACTCTAATACTACTCCACCACGCCTTCTCCATCAAGCGTGTCTCCTTAGCTTTCCTAGAGCCATCCAAGGCCTGCTTCCACCCGATTCAAATATCTTCACCTTTTGAGTCCTTCAAGAGCTTTGCTTGACTCTTAATATTACTCCACCACGTCCCGGCAAACGTGTCTCACTTTAATCTCCCTAGAGCCTTCCTAAGCCCGCTCCACAGAGACTCAAATCATCCTCCTGCTCCACCCATCAGGCCTTGCGAATTTACCCTCGCACCTTAGAGTTGTTCTTGGGCCCATCGAACCATGAGCTCTGATACCATTTTGTAGCAGAATTGTACGATCCATCCCACATCAATTCATCACTTAAGACGCAAGACACTGCAGGTTTTGCCCAATAAATATATTGGACCACCTCTTTACCTAAAAGGTTAAGTATTAGAGTCGAAAGCACTGTGTTTTATCAAGGCGCAGTGTAGTATTAGAGTCGAAGTTGAGAGCTCTCAAGGATTCAAAGAAGGTGTGCTTAATGATGAGAATACTCAAGTATAATACTTGTGATGGGTATTCAAGTGAAAGGTGGAGATTGTTGGGATATTTCACATGAATCCCACATCGGATAAATTCAAGAGTGTAGATGGTTTAATAAGTATGGTAGAGCCTCAACCTAATAGGTTAACCTTTTAGGTAAGGAGGTGGTCCAACATACGATTGGGTCTGCTTCACACAAAAAAGGCCGCTAGATGATGAATTGATGTGGGATGGATCGTACAATTCCGCTTCAAATGGTATCAGAGCTTATGGTTCGATGGGCCCAAGAACAAACTCCAAGGTGCGAGGGGAGTGCGAGGGTAAAATTCGCAGGCCTCGTGGGGGTGGAGCCAAATAAAGTCCAAGTATCAACTCCAAAGTGTGAGGGGAGTGCGCGAAGGTACAATTCGCAGGCCTCGTGAGTGGAGTAAATTGAGTTGAATCAAGTGGAGCACGGGATGATTTGAGTCGGGTGGAGCGGGCTTAGGAAGGCTCTAGGGAAGTTGCTGAGACACGTTTGCCCCGGACGTGGTGGAGTAATATATATTAGAGTCAAGCAAAGCTCTTGAAGGACTCAAAGGTGAAGTATTTGAATCGGGTGGAGCAGGGCTCGGATGGCTCTAGGAAAACCGGCCGAGAGACACTTCTTCTTTGGCGTGGTGTAGTATTAGAGTCGAGCAGAGAGCTCTTGAAGGATTCAAAGAAGGTGTGCTTAATGATGAGAATACTCAAGTATAATACTTGTGATGGGTATTCAAGTGAAAGGTGGAGATTGTTGAGATATTTCACATAAATCCCACATCGGATAAATTCAAGAGTGTAGATGGGTTAATAAGTATGGTAGAGCCTCAACCTAATAAGTTAATCTTTTAGGTAAGGAGGTGGTCCAACATACGTATTGGGCCCGTCTACACAGGTGTGCACTACTAGGTGATGAATTGATGTGGGATGGATCGTCACAATTTGCTAGTAAAGGTGCAAAAACCCTCGATGATGTTTACGGATGTCCCACTTCCACCCTAAACTAATTTTTTTCCAAAAGTACTCTTAACGTTACATTTTGGGTCACTTGTGCCTCGCGCTTTAATGTAATACAAACCAGTTAAAATCATGACGTCTTGAAGCTTAATTATAAAATATATTTTAAATAAAACAATATATATCATTTAATCAAAACAAAATGCTAAAATTCAAAATAAAAAAACATAATTTTTAAAAATGACTTTTTTTAAAAAAATGTAATTTTTAAAATGTAATTTTCTAAAAAATAGATTTTTTAAAAAATAGATTTTTTAAAATGATTTTTTTAAAAATAGAATTTTTTTAAAAACAAACTTTTTAAAAACCGGAACTTTTTAAAAGCAGCTTTTTTAAAAAAAAAATAGAATTTTTTAAAAATGTTTTTAAAAAAAATAGAATTTTTAAAATAGATTTGTTTAAAAAAAATGTAATTTTTAAAAATAGATTTTGTTTAAAACAAACTTTTTAAAAAAGCGAAAGTGATTTTTTTAAAAAAATAGAATTTGCTTAAAACAAACTTTTTTTAAAAAGGAACTTTTCAAAAGCGCTTTTTTTAAAAAATAGATTTTTTAAAATGTTTTTTTTTTTTAAAATGTAATTTTAAAAAATAGAATTTTTTTAAAAACAACTTTTTTAGAAAACTAAAGCGATTTTTAAAAAAAAATAGAATTTTTTAAAAACAAACTTTTTAAAAAAAACTAACTTTTTAAAAGCAGTTTTTAAAAAAAATAGAATTTTTTAAAAAATGACTTTTTAAAACAATGTAATTTTTAAAAAATGATTTGTTTAAAAAATAGAATTTTAAAAAATAGAATTTTTTTAAAACAAACTTTTTTAAAAAACTAAAGCGATTTTTTTAAAAAATAGAATTTGCTTAAAACAAACTTTTTTAAAAAAACGGAACTTTTTAAAAGCGTTTTTTTTAAAAATAGTTTTTTTTAAAAAATGTAATTTTAAAAAATAGAATTTTTTAAAACAACCTTTTTTAAAAACGAAAAGTGATTTTTTAAAAAAATAGAATTTTTTAAAAACAAACTTTTTAAAAATCGGAACTTTTTAAAAGCGCTTTTTTTAAAAAATAGAATTTTTTAAAAAATGAATTTTTTTAAAAAAAGTAATTTTTTAAAAAAAACCGATTTTTTTAAAATGATGTAAATATGTTATGTTTTTTTTTTTTTTGAATTTTAGCATTTTTATTTTGATTAAATGATATATATTGTTTTATTTAAAATATATTTTATAATTAAGCCTGCCACGTCATCAGATTTTAACCCTGTTTGTATTCTTTTAACGGCAGGGGCACAAGCGACCCAAAAATGTAACGTTAATAGTACTTTTGGAAAAAAAAATTAGTTTAGGGTGGAAGTGGGACATCCGTGTAAACATCAGGGGTTTTTTGCGCCTTTGCCCAATTCCGCTACACTGCTATATCTCATACTCTCTCTTCTTCCTTTCCCTCTTTTTTCATCTCTCCCCTACTAAGAGAATGATTTGGAATAGGGAGAGGAATATGTTTCTTATCTACTTAGACGGGGGATTAGTCATGCTCTCTCCGTTCCTTAATATAGGTCGTTTTAGAAAAATATTTTTGTTCCTAAATATAAGTAATAAATATAACTTTAGTTCTCTCACTATTTTTTGTCTAATAAATAACACTATTTTTTTAATACAAGAGCAATATAGACAATTGATAGTATATTTAATGTTTTATAATCATTTTTTTAATACTTATGCACCATTCTAAAACGACCTATATTAAGAAACGGACGGAGTATTATTTATTGTATTAGATGGCCCATTAATCAAACTGCCCCTGGGAATTGGTTATTCATTAATCTACTAGTCGGGTAGAGGATACCAATCCCAACCACTCATTAGTGAAGGAAATGCTTTCATCCTAACTTTCTTTCGGATTTGAGTGGAGCAAAAAGAGTGTGAATGAAGGGTGTGGTCGGTTTCATGAAAAGAGTATAGCCCTTCCGGGACAAGAAACCCATATCCCTCTAATAGTAGCACATTGTGAAGAAGTCCATCCCTCAAATAGTATCTCTCACCCCCTCTCTCTTACTTTTAATCTCCCCCATCTTTAAGGATTTAGGTTTTTGTAGGGTTTATCAAATTTGAAGAAACTTTGGTTGATTGGTGAGTGAAGAAGTGGCCACCAAGGAATCTTAAGATTTTAAACTTAAACTTCAATTTTGACATTGGTTCATTAGTGAAGTTGTATATTTAAGTTAATTGCTAAAGTAAATTATTTTATTCTAGTAAATTATTAAAGTTAATTATTTATTTAAGCTAATTAATGGGACTAATTATTTATTTATAGTAATGTGTATTGAGTTTTATTTATTTTGTACATTATACTTTAGTTGTATTATATTTATTCAAGAAGTTACACTTAAAGGACTTCAAATACAATCAAATATGTTAAGGAAAATTATTAAAACTGCATTCAATCCTCTTTCGATCATAATTCTATCAAAAAAAATTGTGATACAATCAAATACGTTAAAAAAATATTAAAACTGCAATCAATCCTTTTTCTTCTTTGGATCATGATTCTATCAAAAAAATTCGAGTACTTGTTATTACGCCACGCATTCCGATAACTTGGCCGGAATTGTATTAAAGGTTACTTTTGTTGACTTAAATATATTTGGGGAAACCTTCTTGTTATTAATTTTTGTAGCTTAGGATTGATTTTGTATGTTCACGATGTTCCTCTTCATTCTCTAACCCAGAACTATTGGTGCCCTCTTCCATCATTAACGGAGTTTTTTCCCTATTTGTTACGCTCTCTTACCAATACGTTTAGAACTTGAAAAAAAACTCTAGAAAAATGAAACGAAATTATGATATTTAATTTAGCAAAAAAAATTTTTTAAATGAAATGAAATCTAGTCGAAAGCGCATACTTGTCGCATTCTGCATCGCCGCCCGTGAAAATGAAATTTCTTGCACTGTTTCCCATTTCCATGCACCTAAACACCAAAAGGCAACAACAACAAAGTATTGAAGATTGCTTATCCTTCAAAGTTTCATCATCTATCTGTTTTACAAATGAATGGATAAAACAACGAAAGAGTAAATAATCAAAAGTTTCTGCGACAGAACTCAGCCATCTATTGTTACAACATGATGTCTACTTGTTGATCACTAAAACTCGGCAACATCAACAACTACTTTGAGGACATGAACATCTAATCCTTTAGGCTTGAACAAGTGTGTTCAAGGCCTTTCCAGATGTACAAGTTATGAGTTAGATGAATCGGTTAAAGAATTGAATGTCGACTGATGTTGGTAAACTGAAGGTGTAGATTTGCATTTCCTTCTGCTACCTAAATTGCAAACTACAAATGACAATCTAATCAAACAATCCTTCGTCATGCCAAATATCAACTAAAAAATCTACCATCTCCTGCAAAATATCAGTCAATTCAAATTAGCAATATTCCCAGAAAAAAAATACAGAATAATCTGAAACTATAATTCTTAATACCGACAAAATCATTAATTTTATATTAGATGCACAAATCCGTGATAAGTTTAAGTAAATAGGAAAATAAATAAAATGTGTTAGTTATGTGTTTCTTCTTTTTTTCTTTCCATTATAGATGTATCTATTTTCTTCCACGATGGTTATTTAATGCTTTTTACTTGATTTCCTTTCACAATTTTCAATGTTAGGATGCTAGAGGCGAAATGGCGGGTAGAAATTAAAGGATGCCTTATTAAACATGGATTTTCTCTTTAAAAGAGAGAATAGATATCGAATTAGCATACACAACTTTTATACAATTAGATAATCCTTTAATCTGGTCATATAAGTTCCCCACTATATATGAAGCGCAATCACTCAAAGAAACAGAGCCATCATGACAAGACAGTAAGCTGAGACAACGACATTTATATAGGGGAAACGACACATTTACCCCCTCGTGTTTTACCTCAACGACAAAGAATATTCATGTGGTTCATAAACAGTATTATAACTTCCATGCATTCTAGACTGTTGGGTGTGGTCCTCACCCATGAAAGAAATTCAAGTTGAAAAATGATTTACTTGCTAGTTTGGTTGGTGATCAAGACAAGTAATGTGATCCCTAATTTGATTAGAATAATAAATTATTTCCAATCCATAATAGGAATGGATTAGGAAAAGTACTATACTATAAATAAGACTATGAGGAAGTCTTATTATTATGAGAGAAACTCGGTAGCAAGAATGTGCCGAGAGAATAAATTAAGAAGATTACAATTTGTTGATAGTGGGATTTCGCCGCCATCTCCGTTCAATTGAAAGCTTGCAGACTTTATTACTTGGACATGCTTGTCAAGTCGTCGACTAGTCGTCGCCTAGGCGACGACTAGGCGTCAAGTCGGTAAAAAATTTCGAGGCGGTGGGACGACTTGGTGGGAAAGCAGAAAGGCGCGCGCTCAGACACCGACTCGGACGCACCCAGTAAATAAAACCTAATCGATCGCTCTCGGAACTTCAGTTATCAATCATCAGAGGAGAAGGAGAAACGAAAAGAGAAAAACAGAGATTACGTCGACCCAAACGATCGATCGCAAGTCGCAACTGACTCCAAACAATCGCAAGTCACAAGTCGCAAACGAGTGAGAGATAGAGAAACGAACCTGCTTCGGCGGCAACGACTGACTTCGGCGCGACGACCGACTTCGGCGGCGACGACTGACTCCGACGGAGACGACTAACTCCGGCGGCGACGACGTGACAGTTTACGTGTATGGAGCTCTTCTCAGTTCTTCTCTTCTTTTTCTACCCTGCTTCTCGTCAAACCCATCCTCTGATTTAAGATAAATAAACTTCTAGATTTTGTTTTATTTATTTCCTACTTTTTGTTCAGTTGAAGAGGGGAGTGAGAGTCGTCATTAAGTAAAAGTTAATATTTGGAGAAACAAAAAGTGAAGCAAAGTTATTGATTATGTATTAATTTAACTACGATTCTTTTTGCAAGTGTCAAGCAACAATTTAATATTTTATTTTAATTTTTTAAAAATAGTACTTTTTGATCACAAATTAAGTTGAGGGATTGATTGATCAATTAGGATTGTGTTTTATTACTATGTTGTAAAATGTCATGCATTCTGGTAATATAAAGCAGAAAGAGAAGTTATCAACTAGGATTACATTTTAGTCCTTTTTCTTTTGTAGTTCTTGATTATAAATAAATTTATGATGTCATCTATGTTTAGTTGTTTACTTGTTTTGTTATTACAATTTTACAAATTACAATGTCTTGTTTATTTGTTTAATTGTATTTTTGTAGAATTATAGATATTTTCATTATGAATTTTTATGACTTTGTTTTCATTTCTATATTATGTTTGTTTTTGGCAATGTCACAATGAACATGTCTTTATCTTATAAAGGATGGTTGTCTAATTTTATGATATGATATCATGATTATATGCTTGTATATACCTTTATTTTAACAATACTTGTTTACTTGTTTTATCATAAATTATTGAATTCTTAGTATTGAAATTTATATAATTTTATATGTATAAAATTTACATTGTTAACGACTTGTGGACTTGCGGACGACTAGTCGGGCGCTTTGTCGACTAAGCGCTTAAGCTCCCGGCTACCTCTTTGCCTCGACTTAACGCCTTGATAACTATGGCTTGGAGTGTTTTGGGTGATGAAGTTAATTAGATTTCTCAACCTAATTAAAGGTAAATTTGTACTTTCTCAATTTATTGTGCCGAGAGAATAAATTGAGAGGATTACAGCTTGTTGCTAGTGAGATTTCACCGCCATCTCCGTTTAATTGAAAGCTTGAAGACTTTATTGCAGACTTTATTACTTAAGAGTGTTTTGGGTGGTGAAGTTAATTAGATTTCTCAATCTAATTAATGTGGTCTTTCTAATTTGGGCAATTAAACATCGCAACAGATGGCGCAAGATGGGTTGACTGGAACATGATCCATAGCCAGCGGTGGCTATGGATCATCTCTCTCTCTCTCTCTCTCTCTCTCTCTCTCTCTCTATATATATATATATATATATATATATAGATATAGATATAGATATATATGTGTATGTGTGTGTGTGTGTGTGTATGGATCATGTCTCTCTCTCTCTCTCTCTCTCTCTCTCTCTCTCTATATATATATATATATATATATATATATATATATATATATATATATATACGTGTGTGTGTGTGTGTGTGTTTGTATGCGTCTGTAAGTGAGTGTGTGAATATGTATGTTAAGGTACAATGCTTTGTAAAAATATCTTACAGTTAAAGGGATTGGCTCACTGAAAGGATCACAAGTTGAGAGCAAGTCTTCATAAGTCATTGACCAGCTGCACGAAAAAGATTGTGGCAGTTATCTTTCACTGATAGATTATGAGTTCAAACAAATGTTGGAGTATAAATAGTCAGTAAAGTTAGTGTTAAAAACCTCACTTTCAAGAATGTGTGTTTGGCAAGGCACCAATGAACTTTGTTTTCTTGGGAAATTTCGCCCTATTGTATTTTAACAAGACCCAATTATCTAAGCAGAGTATCAACTTAAATGCTCAACTAAAAAATGTTTCTGACTTTTGAGAAGTGCATCTTTGACTTTAGAGGCTGTAAGAAGCAGAGATGCCTATGTCGTCCATAGCTGCATAAAACACATCTGAATCTCTCTCCAGACAAGTAGAGCATGGCTTAGAGTCCACTGACAAAATGCAACACTCAACTTTTGTAGAAACCCGTACAAGTTACAGGCTAAAGTTCAGGGAGATCCTTAAAGTTTCTCCATAATTTGGAGCCACAACTTGAACCCATAATATGGAATCAAATGTTCAAAAATTGTCCCTATTTTCTCTGAAGATACAAAAGCACATTAAAAGTATTCTATTTTTTCTATTTTCTCCAGAAATAAATTTGAAATACTGTAGCTAATAACTTTGAATTTTGCATGAGTAAAATGCAATTTTTACATTGATATTCAAAAGATGGGAGATAAGATAATTCCCCAAATTTTATTTGGGTTGAATGTATGAGTCTAAATCATAACCAACTACCCATAATAAAAAGACTATTTCATAATTTGGATAAACTTGTTTCATTAAAACTCTTGCCACACAAATTCCCCAAACTAGCTCAATTTCTTGAGAAAATGGTAATATTAGTGGAGGTTCAACATGAGTAATTAAATCCAATGAGACGCACATGGTTCATGGAAATAATATGCTCAACTTGGGTACAAAAGATTAATGTCCAAACAAAATACCAAATCATATACTGAACCTCAAATTACTAGAGTCGTGCTTAAATGATGTATTTGTAGGTACCTTGGATTTACAGAATATTTTTGAAACAATCCAAAATCCTAGAATTTAGCAACAGGGGAACAGAAACACATCCATGTCAAAGTAACACACACATACACATGCATATCCAGAGGCGAAGCCATGTAATAAATGTGGGGTTAATTGACCCCACTCAAATTTTGGTACCACTTAAAAAAAAATTTGATACAAAGCAGTTAGCCTTTTTTTGACACAATTTTGACCCCACATAATAGTTAAATTTTTTTAATATTATACAAAGCAGTCAACAACTCAACATGACAACACCTACCGCCTAAAAGAGAGAGAGAGAACTTTAGTCTGATAGTGATAGACAGATAGAGCGATAGCCGATAGTCTCTCGAGAAGGGCAAACCGGCATTAACAAAGAGAGAAAGAGAGAACTTTAGGCTACGATTGACGAAGACTGGAAGTGGAAGACGAAGAGTCGAAGACCCGTGTCTTGGCCGTCATGATCGTGGTCGTCGATGCTGATTGCGCATCGCTCGAGCCCTGAGACTAACTCGCCATTCTTGATTCTTCACTCTCAGGTCCGGAACTCCCTCTCCTCTCTAATTATTGCAGATAATTCGTCATTAATTGATGACTTGATGTTCTATTTGGAGCTTTCTCATGGGAATACTTCTAGATCTATATATTTTCGTTATCCTCGAATTTCTTGTCATTTCCTTGCATACTTATTCTTCACTAATAGGAGTACTGAGTACAAAAGTTCAGTTCATGAAATTGGCAATTTAGCACAACTTTTTTTTTTGTTGTAATTAAGTTCATAATATCTTTAATTCTTTAAAATATTAATATGGACAAATTTGTATTCGTAAAAGCTTCGCATTTGAAGAATCATGTTCTAATAAAAAATCGAGAAAAGAATGATGATAAAGTAGATTTGGGAAATCTTGAAAGCGCACCTGGGTTGCGAAAAGAAAATATCAAAGTATCATCCTAATATTCAAGATGAAGTAAGAAGAGCATTCATGCTAAAGGGTCCTTGTCAGCCTCTCAAACATAACTTCCCACAGACACAAATTGGGGGATACTTACGTAGATCTAATCCTCTTGGCTTAAAGAATATGGAAATTGGTTGGAGTATAGCATAGCTATTGATGCAGCATTTTGCTTATGTTGCTATCTATTTTAAATGAGGACCTTTGAAAAACAAGTGGGTGGTGATTCTTTCAATACTAACGGCTTCACAACATGGAACAAGAAAGAGAGATTTGATATTCATGTTGGAGGGCCTAATAGTGCTCATAATCAAGTTTGGAGTAAATGTCAAGATTTGATGAAACCAAAGCAAAACATTCAGAATGTTTTTATTAAACAATCTGAACAAACGAGACTTGAATATCGAATTCGCTTAAATGCATCACTTGATTGCATAAGATTTCTTTTGCATCAAGGGTTATCCTTTCGTGGTCATGATGAAGATGAGGATTCAAGTAATAGAGGAAATTTCTTACAGCTTCTACAATTTCTTGCTAATCACAATGAAAATATCAACAATGTTGTGTTGCAAAATGCTCCAAAAAATCTGAAATTGGTGTCAAGTGATATTCAGAAAGATATTATAAATTGTGTTGCAATAGAAACTACCATTGCTATCATTAGTGATATTGGAGATGATATGTTTGCAAAATTAGTTGATGAGTCTAGTGATATTTCAATCAAAGAACAGATGGCCATAGCTTTACGCTATGTGGATAGAAAGGGATGTGTTGTTGAACGTTTTGTTGGTATAGTTCATGTTACTAGTACCACTGCTTCATTACTTAAAGAAGCAATTGAGACCTTTTTCTCAAGTCACGGACTAAGTTTATCAAGAATATGTGGTCAAGGGTACGATGGAGCCAGTAACATGCGAGGTGAATTTAATGGTCTCAAAACCTTAATCATGAATGAGAATCCTTTTGCATTTTATGTTCATTGTTTTGCTCATCAACTCCAATTAACTATTGTAGCTGTTGCTAGTAAGCATAAACACATTGCTTGGTTTTTTAACAAGGTTTCTGAGTTGTTAAATGTGGTTGGAGCATCATGCAAGCGTCGAGATAGTCTTCGAGAGAAAGAAGCTTCTAGAGTCGGGAAAGCATTGATGAATAATGAACTTCAAAGTGGGAAAGGCTTGCATCAAGAAACTAGTCTTAAACGGGCAGGTGACACACGTTGGGGATCACATTATGAGACACTTTTGAACTTGATTCTTATGTTCTCCTCAGTGATTGATGTACTTGAGGAGGTTTTTGGATGATGGTTTGGTATACCAACAAAAAGGTATTGCTTTTGGTTTATTAGAGTCATTGCAATCATTTGGTTTTGCATTTGATCTAATATTGATGAGAAAGATATTGGGAATTACAAATGAATTATCACAAGCATGCAAAGAAAGGATCAAGATATTGTAAATACTATGGAATTAGTTAAAGTGTCTAAGCAACTATTGAAGGTTATGAGAGATGAGGGATGGGAGAAACTACTTGATGAAGTTTGTTTATTTTGCAACAAACACAAAATTGACATTATAGATATGAATGCTCTATTTCATGGGAGAACAAGTCGAAAATCTCAAGGTATTACAAATTTTCACCATTATTATGTTGAGATATTTTGTACTGTTTTGGATTGGCAACTTCAAGAATTAAATGATCGTTTTACGGAAGCAAGTACTGACTTGTTTTTATCAGTGGCATGCTTAAATCCTAGTGATTGTTTCGCTCATTTTGATAAGGACAAATTGATTCATCTCGCTAGCATTTATTCAAATGACTTTTCTCCAATGGATCTTATGAAACTTGATAGTCAACTAGATAATTACATTTCGATATGCTTGGACAAATCAAGAGTTTTGGAAGTTCAAGGATTAGTTGTCTTGCAAGAAAGCTCGTAGGTACTAAGAAACATATCAGATTTTCTTTAGTATATCGGCTTCTAAAGTTGGCATTAATCTTACATTGCATTCTTCTTTGTTGAAAGAGCTTTTTTCGCGATGAAGATAATTAAGAGTAGGTTCATAATTCTATAGCGGATCAACGGTGATGAATGATTGCTTAATTACATACATCAAGAAGGATGTATTTGATTGCATTGACAATGAAAATAATATGCAACGATTTCAACGAATGAAAACACGAAGAGGGCAATTGTAATTATTATATTCTAATTCTACTAGTTATTTTTGTGGATAAGTTTGATGGATACAACAATGACATATTATATTTTTGTGGCTATATATTTGAGTCGTTTTTTGTTACTATAATTATCAATTTTAATTTATTATTCGATACTCTAATTATCGAATTTAATCGCTAATCAATCCTCGGCTTCGCCTTTAATGCATATCATATCAGATACTGCTCCATCGTCAGAAACTTAAGTTTTCTCCAACCTAACTCCATACTTTAAATTGGATAGAGTTAACATCTTACTACAATATCAAGAGTTTAATAGTTAATACGAACTATATAGGATTAAGGAAATTAGTATATATTCGTCATTTGATTGACATCCTTCTATTGGACCAAGTGGAATCTTCTTTCCGGATAACTACCTCTAACGCAAGTTTGTAAGCCAATTCCTTGTATAAGAGATTGGTTATTAGAAAACTCCTCTTCATCAGTAAAATCAACCTTAGCCATCATTTTGGTTCAAGATTACTTTTACATTATTAAGCGCTTGAAGATGATATGTATATAGATGAAATTAATTGTAAATACAAGGGATGCATTTTCTAAAGACATAAATGTGTTTTTATATGTGTCCATAAGAGAGAGAAAGATTAAGGAACTGTTTTTGGTTGGAAATGAAAAAAAAAATCCCGACAAGTGGTCCACGATGAAACATATGTTTGAAGTTTATTTTAAATTCAAGGTTTCAATCTTTATCATCAAATACAAAAGACTAACTAGAGTGTGTGTGTGAGAGAGAGAGAGACAAATAGATGCAGCAGTTCCCCTTTAACAAGGTTCTCCACCTAGTTACTGTGACAAGTGATCACCCAAGATCTCTCCTAAACTCCTTTGTAGAGTTTCTGATATACTTCTTTCTTTTAGGCTTTACATAAGAAAATATTTCACATTGAGTGTGTTGAATATTGGCTCCCATTTTGGTTTGTCAGTGGGAACCCCAATAAATGCATGTACATCAAAGTCTTGGAATAAGGAGATTTCACAGTCTTCTTGTCAAAGCAAATCTTCTTAATTTGTGAAATCTCCTATGGGATCCACCTATCAGCAAAGTTTTCAAACTTTGCTCCTTAATTTAAGGGAGTGTGTCTCCTGAGTTTGTTCTATAAATAGAATGCTCTGATGAGCAACTAAAATACACCATCAGTTGAAGAGCAAAGCATCCGAGTGAGTAGAAAAGCTCAGTTAGAGCATTCTGAGTGTGAGGGTGTAGAGAGTTTATTTTTCAATTGAGAGTTTGTAATCTCCATATTATTTTCATAATGATTTTCTGAGATCTCTCTCCGTGATTTTTTCCAGTTAAGTTTCCACGTATAATTATGGTGTTATTATTTTATATCTCATACAGGAGTGTGTTTATGTTTATCTTATTGTATTTGTGTGAGCATGATTTCTAAACAATTGGTATCAAAGCTTTTGGTTCACGTCGTTGGTGTCTAGGAAAGTGGTTCAAAAGACAACGCTTTTAAGAAAGGTTGTTATTTAATTAGTCACCGTTGCAAAAGCACGGAGAGACTCCCACCCGACTTACACTTACCCGGCCAACTGGTACCATCTGTTTATTGAGAAAACTCGCATGTCATAAATACAAAGACGACAAACACAAGTATGAGGCACAATGTTGAACCATTTGATGGAAAGTCAAATTTCAGTTTTTGATAAAGTACGGTCAAAGATGTATTGGTTCTGACAAAGGCAATAGAAGGGAATGAGAAGAAACCAACAAATATGACAGAAGAAAAATGGGCAAAACTTGAAGCAAAGGTCGTTGCAACAATCAGATTGAGTTTGGCGCCACAAATCAAATATCAGGTTTTAACATAAACCTCTCTGAAGAGCTTGTGGGAGAAACTTGAGAAAGTTTACAAGTCGAAGTATAAGTCAAATCGATTATATTTGAAGAAGAAATTGTACCGGCTTCGAATGGAAGAAGGTTCAGATTTGACAAATCATATTAATGAGTTTAATAGATTGGTGACCCAGCTGACCAGTATAGATGTGAAGCTGGACGAAGAAGATAAAGTCTTATTACTTCTTGTCTCTTTACCATATTCATACTCAACTCTCCATAATACTCTCCTTGTAGGGAAAGAAAAGCTTGCAGTTGACGATGTGATGTCAGCAGTCCTGGACAAGAATAAGTTCGCAAACATTACTTCCAGAGATCAAGGAGACAGTCTTCTTGTATTTTCATATGGGCGTGGAAAGGGTCCTAATCGGAAGAAGAATTCCGACAAGGAACGAGGAAGGTCTCAGTCGAGACCAGACAAGAAGGATAAATCTCAAATTGAGTGTATCATTGCCACGAAAAGGGCACTACAAAAATCAGTGTCCATTGTTGAAGAAAGAAAACAAGAAGAAAGGTAAGTAGATTGATAATTCTGCTAATGTTGCTGAGCAATGTGTGCAGCGATGGAGAGCTATACACAGTAACAGAAAATGAAGCTTCACAAGGTGATCTCTTATCTAACAGTAGCAACCTTATAGATTGGTACATGGACTCCGGTTGTTCTTTTCATATGTCCCCTCATAGGGATTGGTTTGATACTTTTGCATCCTGCAATGGCGGTACATTTCTATAGGTTAACAATGCAACCTGCAAAGCTGCTGGGATAGGCACCATTGAAATTAAAATGTTTGACGGTGTCGTCAGAATATTAGGTGATGTAAGGTATATTCCAAAATTGAAGAAGAGCTTGCTATCGGTTGAAGTACATGACTATATAGGCTGTAGTATCTCAGTCAGAGATGGTGTCATGAAAATTACCAAGGGTTCAATGGTAATTATGAAAGGCCAAAAAAAGGGCACCCTCTATAAGTTGATAGGAGGCACAGTTACTGGTGGAGCAGCAATTTCTGTATAGGATAATTCCAACAGTGATGGCACATAATTATGGTACATACGACTTGGTCATTTGAGTGAAGGTGGAATAAAAAAACTTCACAAAAGGCAGTTGTTGAAAGGTGTCAAAACGTGCAGTTTAGAATTTTGCAAGTTTTGCATGTACGGCAAACAACAGAGGGTAAGCTTCAAGGCAAGAGCACATACCAGTAAGAATGTACTTGATTATGTACATTCAGATGTTTGGGGCCCGATCAAGCATACATCAATGGGTGGAGCCCATTATTTTGTCAGCTTCATAGATGACTACTCCAGAAAGGTGTGGGGTGTATTTTATGAAGCAGAAGTCTGAGGTTTTCAGAATCTTTAAGCAGTGAAAAACTAAAGTAGAAAATCAGACCGGAAATATGCTAAAGTATTTTAGATCAGATAATTATGGAATACAAGGACATGTCATTCCTATAGTTCTGCCAAGATGAAGGTATCACTAGACACTTCTCAGTTAAAAGAACTCCAGAGAAAAATAGGGATGCAGAGAGGATGAACAGAACTCTATTGGAACGCATACCCGGATGTATAAGGTCGAATGCGTTTTAAGAGAATTTAAGAATTTTAATGGGTCCATTATATGATAAACGACAATCTGTTATATGATAAATCGATTTCCTTGATTTGGAATTGATTACAAAATCCTCAAGAGGTATGGAGTGGGAAAAACCAAACTTGATTTTTTGTGATGAAAATCTTTGGTTGTCGATGGCAAGAGTTATGTTTCATCTGTGGTGTTGAATGAGAAAAACGAACAAGTCCAAACTGCAGCAAGTGAGTTAGGTAAGATCAAGATATATGATCATCTTTTTCCTTTAGGCTTTACATAAGAACATATTTCACATTGAGTTGTTGTGTTGAATCCAATGAAAATTCGAGGATGACTCCCATTTTGGTTTGTCAGACTTGGGAGTTAGGAACCCCAATAAATTTAAAATGTAAACATCAAGAAAAAAGTCTTGGAATAAGGAGATTCAAGCCGGGTTAATGGCAGGATTCTCTTGGAACCAACTACAATGAGAAGCAAATATTCTTAATTTGTTCCATGAAATCTCCTAGTAGAAAAGGGAGCCAACCTTATCGAACCAAGGAAAGAGGGTTTAAAGTTTTCAAACTTTGCTCCTTAATTTAAGGGAGTATGTCTCGATATTAATCGGTTGAAGTTTGTTCTATAAATAGAATGCTCTGATGAGCAACTAAAATACACCATCAGTTGAGGAGCAAAGAATCCGAGAGAGTAGAAAAGCTCAGTTAGAGTTGAGAGTTTGTAATCTCCATATTATTTTCTTAGTGATTTTATGAGATCTCTCCCCGTGGTTTTTTTCAGTTGGGTTTCCACGTAAAATTCTGATATTATTAATTTATATCTCATACAGTAGTCTGTTTGTGTTTATCATATTGTATTTGTGTGAGCCTGATTTCTCAACAGTGTATTACATTCCCCAGCTAATTCCTAGTTAAAATCTCCATTCTGAACTCTCTTATGGTAATAAACCAAGCTAACCTTTCGATGCTTCCAAACTATTACAGATTATAGCTCCCCACTCTATGATATACCAACAGTAATTCAATTATTTCTGAATCTATATATAGAAAACCTATTCTTTGGAGGAAGTTTATTGCTGCAATGATATAGAAACTTGGGCTGACATGAGTTACGTGGATTCAAGCAAGCAACACCTTTATGCAAATAATACTGTCTTCCAGTACTTCACATTTGTTGTACCACACTGCATAATGGCAGCTTTCTATTATTTTTTGTAACCTATATAACTATACAAATCGTTATTGTGAATGCAACTGGTTCCATCAGGAAGTGGAAAGTATTCAGGAAACAGGGCATACTACAACTACAGCAAGGAGATGTATATTATATTTCAAACAAATATAAAACATCACTGCATCAAAAAAAAATTATACATCAAATTAAAATTAGTGGCACTAAGAAAATGTTGTTGGCTAAAGGTGTGTACCTTATAATTGGATCTTTTGATGTCCTCTGCGATCTTTGAGATGGATCTCCAATCCATTTTCTTCTGCTCTCATGCCAAGCAATTACAGCTACGTAATACATTTCACAGATTACTATTATGCTGTATTATTTTTAGAGGTCACGTAAAAGCTTAAAAGTAACTAAATATCTATATGCAAATTTGTTTCTCCTATCATTCTGTAATTACCACAATATCTGGCCAAATTCGTAGCCATTGCAAACAATATTAGACTTCCAAAGTCTCTTGTATTGGTCCAACCATGTTGCGCGAGATTGTCCAATATCAATTACTTTACCCTCAAAACTCAAAAGTACTTAGGTGGGTCCACTAATTTTAAGAAGAAAAATGATTCACTATTGCACTTATGTGGGGTCCACTATGGGTAAAAATGGAACTTAACTTGTACTCTCTCATCTACTTTAAGTTTCTTAATTTGTGTTGAAAGTGTATTTAAAACAATTTTTTGTGGAACACAGGGAGTAATTGACAATCTAAGATGACAAGGAGAAAGTTCTCAATGAAAGCTGCAAATATAGTCCCAACCCTCTAATACAAAGCTGAAAATGCTGCAGCATGGCATCCTAACATTCACTTTGTCATCTCTTACGCAATGTCTCTGCGATGACACCACCAAAATAATTCATCATTAAACATTTCACAAAAAAACTTTGTTCAGGATGACCAAGCACGTAGTTCGATTTGCAGGAAAGTGGAGAAGAGAGATAAATAGGAAGGGGAACGAGATTGGATACATCAGTAATCATCCAGTTTTCTATAGTCAATTTCCCAGGAATTTACGAGGCAAACAGAAAATGTTACTGGCAATTGAATTCGTGTTGGGAGGGTGTAATGATGGTAATTTGGCAAAAAGATCTTGTTGCTTTTATAGGAAAAATCTTGAGGAAAGCAAACTAAATATGATCATGGAAGTCTAGTAAGAGAGCGGTTGATAAGTCCATGAAATCTGATCTGTTATGCAAGTACATTACTGCAAAATCTTAGCAACTTTAACTCAAATACGCCAAATAAATTAGCTTTGATGATTCTTTAATGCAATTATCGAAACAGGGAAAATCTTATGCTGTGATACTACTATTTTATCTAACAATTATTACCATGATTAATAAACACAGGACTGCTTCCACCATTATCTGCAGGATTTTTCGATTCGTTTCTCAGTGTGGTACATCCCACAGGTCGCTTCTCGTTGGATCGTGAACTTCCTGTATCGACTTCCGTCATATTTAGACTAAACATATCAATAGAAGTTTCTTGTTAGAAGTACTTTAAATCTTGTTTATTCAATAAATGTGAAATGTGGATAGATCTTGAAGAGAACATCTGCTCTTCGCAAAATACATTCTCTGAGATACACTGATGAAAGGTGGTGGAAAACTAATCAAAGTGAATAATTGTATTGTTCACTTGTACCAAAACCAACTGCTACTTGTTCACATATTTTGAATGTTATCAAAAATCACACAAACAAGTATGGGAAAAAATAACCTTGGATGATTCTGGGCGCAAAAAAAATTATGGGGAAGAACAAGAGCGCTAGACTATTAGTCATGACTCCAGCTTCCTTAAGAACAATCAATGCAAGAGATATTTTCTAACAACACCACAATTTTTAGCATAATTGTTTGGTAATCACCCTCATTACCATGACATATAATCTTGTTAATAGTCATCTATTATATTGGAAGATTGTACAATTGCAAGGCATTCTTCATTATAATATATTTAAGAGCCTTTAATTGCTTTCTTTTGATAGTACCAACCACCAAACACTCAATTTTGACCATGATCCCTTTTCTGTGAATCCATATTTGATTAAAAGAAATAAACTTTTGGAAGTTGACCCCAATTTTTTCGTTAAAAATCAAACCCTGCACAATACAGTGTCAACCACTTCATAGACTCAAAGGCAATGTTAAATAAACTCAATTCAACAATGCATTTTAATATTTTATCCAAAACTAGTTGGAGTACAGGCTAATTCAAAGATAATATTTACATTACAACTCTTAAGAATCATGTCTTTCAATACCCATCTTTTCACATGTATTACCATTAATCTAAACTAAACTTGTCAATATAAATAAATAAATAATCTTCACTGTAACATCACATTAGCAGGTTAACAACAAAACTCAACAGATACTTAGAAAAATTACTTAATTAATTTTCAATATTAATAATTTAAACTTAAATAAACATAGGTTCTGCAAAATGAGAAAGAAAATCAAAATCAATCAAATTCTTGATAAACTCTAAATGAAAGAAAAACCCCATTAAAACCCACAAATCCTTTTGCCCAAACCTGGCAATGTATTAACAATTAAGAACAATATATAATTTATGAAGACACAAAAAAAAAAAAAAAAAAGAAAAAGAAAGAGACATACCTTATTGTGGGTATTTCTTTGAAGAAGCAGAGATACAAATAGAAGAAAGATTTAAGATGGAGGATTAGAGAGAATATATAGCAGCCAGAATCGTTTGGAATTATTTGAAGTCATTTTCTTTGTAAGTTTCTTGGTTTGTTCGCTACCAGTTTTCATTGTGATTGATTTCTTATTAATCTAAACTGAAAGCGGTATTTTCTATTGCTGACGTGGATGAGAAAGGTTAATAAGTGGATAAGCTCTCTCCTCATGTTTGTGATGACAGAAATACCCCTACCTAATCCAAAAAAATCCAAGATCCACATTAAATGTGGAAAATGACTATGGAATAATGGGAAATGAGAAATTATAACTCGAGTAATATTTTTGGGTATTTCTAACAACTTGAATTTAATATATGAGGAACATAAAACACATATTCTTATTTCAGGGGTCTCATTTATAAAATTTATAAACTTATCTTTAATCTTCTTATAACTTTGATGAATTATGGCATTTTGTCAAGGTTAGACTCAAATATGTAACCTTAGTAAACTAGTTTACAGATTTGGCTCAAAAAACATGCATGAAATAGAATTTTTGTCAAGCACCACAAATCTTAAATGTGAGGATCCGGGTAAGGATGTGATTTTAAAAAATTCCGAGGACGGAATTTTTATAAGAAGACAAGTGTGATAACCCGAGTAAAACCTGGATTGTCCAGAATTTAAGTTTAAAGAATTAGTTATTAATAAAATAAATTTTTGTTAATACTATTATATGCTATGTGTTTATTAATCGTTCTAGAACCTAGGATGATTATAAGTCGGGAGAATTCTGGCTACGAGCTAGACTGAACGAATAAGAATTTTCAAGATGAAAATAAAAAATTTCCGGAAATAAAAATTTTTCTGGAAAAAAAGACGAAATAAGCACTATTCACCCGACGAAATCTAAGGGTTAGGGTTTGAATAACCTAAGCCTTTCCGAGAGTTCGATATGTCGAAATGACATTCTGTCAAAAGATTTGACGATAATATATCGTGAAAATGTAAGTAAGCCGATAAAAGTTTTTCTCGAAAAACGCACAGAAATCGGACGAAATAAAAATGACGAAAAGTATTGTTATGTACTTTTCATTCGTTTAACTACGTTAGGGGAAAACGTGAAGGAAAACTGTGACGCCCCCAAAATTAGGCATACATCACCCATCTTGAGTCGCCAGTTACATGGTACAAAATTCAAATACAACTTAATAATACAACTGTCATGTACAATACGACAAAACATAAACTGTGAGTTTGAATATAAATATTGTCTACTAGAGAGTATACAAACTCAAAAGGAGTCCTCATTACAATTATTATCACACTATTTCATAGAATAGTGAGGACTACTAATGCACCATCTAGGACCATCACTCCGTTCCTCGACTCGTTCCAACTATATTCTCATTTCGAAGAGAGAATAGTAAAGGAAAGGGTGAGCTCAACTAGCCAAGAAGAAATATTATGACTAAGATAATGCGAGAATAAATTATCATTAGCCTAAAACAAAGATGTTAAAGCGATCAATATAACAAAAATCAAGTTTAAGCTGCGGTGAACAAGCAATCCATTAAAAGAGTCAAGTAGAGAATAAAATCTACTATCTTTTATGATTTAAAAGGTTTTCATCACTTTTATCACGGGACTCGATTTTTAATAAATAATCCACATCATCGAATCACCTACATCACTACTGCCGAGGATATTCTTTAGTATCACAACCACAATTATCCATGTACTACTACGGGCAAGAATATTTGTGTATTCATTAATGGTCATGATCATGCCAACAATCGGCCCATCAATGCACTACGGCCAATGAGGACTTTTACCACATCATTTGTAACATTACTACCATGATTTACAAGAATAATCCACGGTCATAATCATACCAAGTCCATCTATGCACTACAGCCACGGATGACTTTCAACAAAATATAAACATGAGGATGATGACAATGATATAAGAATTCAATAAAACAAGTTCAAGAATTAATTTATTCAAGAACCAATAACGCCCAAATTGTCAACATGATCTTTGCTTTGTAGAGTAAAATTCAAGAATGCTCAAGAATATTTTCATGAAAAGATAATGGATGAAGCGCAATTATCGAGGATATTCCACTAATTTCATGGAGTATAGAAGTCAAAACTTTAATCAACCGAGTATAATAAAGAATGGAATAACAAAAGAAATCACCACGCATGCGGTATTGCGCATGATGAGTTATTCAACAGAATATTAAATAACGGAACCGGTCAAAGTAAATTCGCACAAGCAGGATGTTCCAACAGAATAATAAAGAATGGAATAACAATGAAATCACCATGGATGCGGACTTGCGATGTAGACGGTTTATTCCAATGTAATACTAATAAAGGCGAGAATAAGTCCGCCAGAAACGCATGCATAAGATATTCCAACAAAATAATAATAAAGATGGAACTGGTCCGTACAGAAAACGCATGCATACGTGATATTCCAAAGAATAATAAAGACGGAATCGTGTCCCGGTAAAACGCCTTGCACGTGATATTCCAAGCCAGAATAGTAAAAGGCGGAATAATAGAAGAATGTCACCAAGTATAGGTAGCTCAGATATCTGAGTTATTCCAATGAGAATAATAAAGAATGGAATAACATAAGTTCTCTTCATGAATACAAAAGAAATAATACCCTTACCGTAAAAAGCTGGATATAAGAGTAGGGAAGTAGCGAGAATACTTTTTATAGTTTTCTATAATTTCTCTCTCTAGAGTTTTAGTGAATTCGTAAGAAATAATAAAGGAATGAGCTTCTATTTATAGAAGAATGGATTGCATAGTAACTAATTCATGAACGGTCCAGATTGATTTAATTTTAAACGGACGGTCCAGATTGATTTAATAAAATTTTTTAATAAAACAAAATTTTTTAAATATAATATATATTATATATTATATAAATCACATGGCTAAAAAAAATGTCACGGGATGTGTAAGACCCCGAAATTTTTTAAATAAAAAGGAATTTCTTTTATTTATTATTTTGAAATAGTAAGGGTCAATTTGATTAATGTGGATAGTTATGGGTAAAATACGCAAATATTTCGAATAAGCAAGTGGTTATAAAATATTCATTATCATGGGGAATATTCGTTTGGTCGTGGAATATTAAATCTTTGTCGAGGAATATTAAATGACGACAGACGCAGATCTTTTGTGGGCCCCATAACGAAAAAGCGATTGGATGAAGAAAGCGACAAATATAAGTTGTTTATAAATATCTAGCGTAGTTATTCACAGATTATCTTGTTGGAATACGGTGGTTAAAACACACTAATCTACGCGTTGTTGAACAAGAAGTAGCTGCGGTATTGCACCAATTATTGATTCTTACGTAAGAAGGCACTACTCAATAATTATTACTGAGAATTACTTTATCAAGTATTTTATTTTATTGATTTAATAATTGTTGCGTTGATATTTTATATTCTTTGTTATTTCAATAATTGTCATTACACAAGTATTTTCCATTATCGAAGCAATAATTCATATTATCGAATAATATTATTAGATAACATTATTGACAATGTCTAGAAAGTTACATCAAGGAGAGGTTTGGTCACCTAATTGCGCTACCAAGTAAGAGAAATTCTTATTGGAAAGCCCTCTTTCCCGGAACCGCTTTTGGTTGTCAATATTGTGATTCTGTAATATTATTTGTGAATAATTAATTATTGATTCATATGATGAGGAAAATATTGATTTTATGTGGATATAGATGGAGAAAAATTTTAAAATGACAATTGTTGAAAATTAATATTTTATCTTTTTACGATAAAATAATTCATTTAAATATATTATTTTAATAATATATTAATGGTGATATTTTTACAACGAATGTGGGATATATGAGTATATGAGGAGGAAGAGTATTTTTGTGGCATTAAATGATTAACACATGTTTTTGTGTGTGGTGGACCCATTTCTCGATTGAAATTTGATTATAGCTTTGTAAAATCGTCTGTTTGTGGATTTTGATCAATTTTTGTTTGGAATTTGGAAAAACTTTCTTCCGCAAAGTTGTAGAGAATTGAATTTCCTATAAAAATACGCGAGATTCAAATTTTACGATAAAAGAGCTATTTATTGTGAATTATTGAAGTTCAAGTTAGAAATAATTGATTTTGGAAGTTTAAAATATTTTTAATTACAAAAACGTTTTTTCCATTTTTTGAAACTCATTTAACATGTGTTAGGGTGGCGGAGTTCAGATTCTTGGATGCGTAGGAAGTTGTAGAAAAATTATAATATTAATTTATTAAATTTTCTACTTTGGTGTTTCAAGCATTTTCCTATAAATATGGTGCTTAGGTTAGAATTGAAATCACACCGAAGTAAAAGTTTTTTCTCTCTATATTATCGAGCGTATTCTTGTGAGTATTTTGAGTATACTTTGAGTATTGCTATACTGGTGCAAGTTTAAGTCATAGCTTTATATCCAGGTGTTTCAACTAGAAAATCATCTCTTCGAGGTAAGGGATGTTATTTTCTTCTCAAATGATATTATTTCTTCAATATCATTATCTTTGAAATATTGGTTGGAACTTTTTATCAAATTTGGAACTTTTTTCATATGGGGTTACTATTCATGAGTTCTTATTCACGAAAGTACTATTCATGAAGCGTGAAGATGTTTTTTTGTGGAATTTCTATCTTTTGGTGTGGAGTTCTTATTCACGTGTATGCAAGACTATTCACGAATCAAAGACTATTCACCAAAAATGAAAATTTTTCTTTTCGTCAAAATATCTATTCGGATACTAGCTTTGATTGTATCCATGTTTTGATCATTCTTGAATTTTACACCCCTATGATTATTTTTGAGGTATTTTTGGACGTGGATAAAACAAAGTGAATCCTTAATCCTTAATCCTTGTCATTTTGTTTCTTTGGATTCGTTTTTTAAAATATTTTCATCATCTTGATCTTAAATGATGATATTATTGAATATCTTTGGCTGTAGTGTGAGAGATGAATGATTTTCGAAGAATATCTTTGGTCAGTAGTGCAAAGATGAACAGTGTTTAGATGAACATGACTAATTAATCGATGAATATCTTTGGCTGTAGTGCAAAGATGAATATTTGATTCCGGATGTATATTGATTGATGTTACACGGATAAAATATCGACGATGAACTTTTAAATTCATATATAGAAGATAGTAGTTTGCATTCTCTACTTAACTCTTCTAATGAATTATTATTTCACGCGAATATTGATTTAAAATTTGTTGTCTATTGTATTCTATTAGATTTTTCCTCGTTGAAGACTAACGATAATTTGTTGTATATTATCTTAGTCATAATATTCTTTCTTGGGCTAGTTGAGCTCACCCTTTTCCTTGTTGTTCCATTTTTCTTCTCAAGAGGCGAGAATGTAGCGAAGTACTTAGTGGGGTATGGAATGAAGGTTCTAGAGAGAGTTGCTTAGTAGTCCTCACCATTTTTGTAAAATAATGTATCAATAATTATGATGGGGATTTATTTGTGTGTGGATATTGTCTGCAGATGGCAATATCTCGTATTTAAACTCACAGTTTATATGTTGTAATAATAAAGTTGTAGTTATTTTGTACCATGTATTTGGCGACTCGAGAATGGGTTGGATGGAATGGACCTATTTTGGGGCGTCACGGTTGGTATCGAGCTTTAGCGATATGATCTCTGGCGGAGATCTGGGGAATAGAACTAGGAGGGAGAGCGAGTAAATCCTTCGCTAGTGTGTCCTACCTAAGCTTATTTGTTAGTTGGTCGGTATATAGGGATATTATATGATATATTGATTTCCTTAATTAACCCTTGTTTTATGGCGGTATTTGAGAATGTCGAATGAGAATATTAATGATTGGAGTAAATGAGACCGAGTGGAGATGCTGTACTTTTACCAACGAGGAGAGCGCGCAACAGTGGCAATGTACCTCCCTATGAACAACACCAACCGAAGCGATGATGATGAGCGAGGGATGTTTAGAAGCTTTTTGTAGTTCATGCAAAATCGAGAACGAGGAGACTCGTGTTCAAAATACAGGAGGAAATGATAGTAATTCATGGGTGGTCGCACAAGCGATTCAAAGAGTTGGGACCACCGTAATTGGGAAAGCGGATCCGATTAAGGCGGAGACGTGGGTCAAACAAATTACCAAGATATTCGATGTCTTGGGATGCACGGAGGAACAGAAAGTTCCATTCGCTACTTTTATGTTCCGTGGTGAGGCTGATTACTGGTGGGAATCTGTGAAGCGTACCCATCCAGCTGCACTCAACATGTCATGGGAGACGTTTTAGAAACAGTTCAATGACAAGTACTTCCACGAAAGTATTCGTATATGAAGGAAGTGGAGTTTATTAGACTAGAAAGCGAGAATAACATGACGGTGTCCCGAAGACGAGGCGAAGTTCGCGGAGTTATCAGTTGCACCTCATTTGGTGGAGAATGAGGAGCGTATGACGCGGATGTTTCGAGAGGTTTGAAACCCGACATACGTCGATATCTCATTCTCATAAATTTCTCTCTATTCGGATGTTGTCAGCGAGGGTGGCTCGGTTGTTAGAGCGAGATAACGAGTACGTTCAACCGGGGACCATAACCAGGATCATACCAAGATAGCGAGCCATCGAATAACGATAACCGGTGGAGAAAGAAGAATACGGACAAAAGCGGTAACCACTCTGGTGGTAATCGTGGCCATGAAAATAGAAGAAGCGAGTCGGGAAGAGATTTTAAAAAGAGGAGATTCAACAACGACCATGTGAAGACGTCAACACCAAAGAAGAATGGTTTAAAGGAGGAGAAAGACCACCGGTCGTATATGTTACAAATGCTTGGAAAGAGGGACATATCCCCAATTGCCCACAACAGTTTAAGGTATGCTATAATTGTGGAAAGGAAGGACATATCGCTCGGGATTGTACGGTAGCAAAGCCCAGTCCAGCGGGAATGGTGACTCAAAAGGATGTTCCGAAAAAGTCAAAGTCAACGATTCTGGAAGAGCGTTTGTTGTGATTGGGGTCAAAATCGAGAACCCGAACGAAGTTAGCGGGTTAGTTAATTATAAATTCTTGCGAAGTTTATACCTTACTAGAATCTTGGGTTCTACCCATTCTTTTATCTCTCTTGCTTGCGCTCAAGGTTTGAACTTGACTACGGAGAAATTAGACTTTGACCTATTTATGGAGACTCGTTAAGAGAAACTTTCATTACATCCGTTGTTTAGAAATCTTGCTTGATTCAGTTGGCACTATCACATTACCGTTAACCTTATTTCTAGAGATATTTGCTTTTGATGTGATTTTAAGGTTAACTACTCATCATGTCAAAATTGATTTCTTTCGTAAGGTTGTTAGTTTTCATATTCCTAAGCAACCCGATATTGAATTCAACAATCAAACCATTGTAGTCAAACATTTTCATATCAAGCCATGAAGTCATTCGTTTATTACGGATGTCGAGTTTTCTTAGTCCATGTTATAGATTTGAATAAAGACACGTCGATTTGAATAATATTCTGTTGTTATTGATTTTTCCGACGTATTTCTGAAGAATTTCTTGGCTTACTCCCAAAGATCGATATTAAATTTTGTATCGACTTTGAATCCGGTACAAAACTCATTTCTAAAATCTCATATCGAATGGCTCTATTGAACTTCAAGAGTTAAAAATTCAACTATAAATTTGGTACGAGCCTTTATCTGGTGAATTCCTTTGTGGGAATGCAAAGCCGAACTCTCCGTAGGGGACGCCATATTAAATGCGATAGTAAAGCGATAGGTGTCATTGTAATGTGTTATCCAAGGTTGGGATATGAGTCACGATTGAGAACAACCTAAGTCGGTAATCGAAATACGTAGCTTTACGGGCTTAGTTGGTTATTATCGGAGATTCGTTGAAGGATATTCTCGAATCGCTATTCCATTAACCTTGGTGACTCAGAGAGATACAAAATTCGAATGGAGCAAGGAATGTGGGAAGAGCTTTGAAGAACTCAAGAGGAGACTCATTTCAAAGACATGTTACGACCATGCCATCTTGGAAAAGCGAACGTGGTAGGCGGCGTGTTGAGTAGAAGATCGTTATACAATACACGAGTACGATATTGTCAAAGACATTTTGAATAATTTACAAATAATAGAGATGGAGATGAAAACTCTAGTTACCCACGTGATGATATCTGAGTATAATCGACTTTAATCGATAAAGTTAAAGTCATTCAAGATGGCTGGGTGATGAATTTGAAGAAGGAGGTGCAAGAAGTTGTTATTTCAAAAGCGAGAGAATCGGTGAGGTGAGGAAATCTCAAACCTTGATTTATTAATCCATTTAAAATTCTCGATCGAATAGGAGCTGTGGCCTATAGACTCGCTTTTACCGCCAAGTATGACGCGTGTTCATAACGCGTTTTCACGTATCGATGTTACGTAAATATGTGAGCGACCCGAACCATGTCATTAAGTTAGAGGCCGAGACGAGATAACCAAGACTTAACGATATGAAGAGGTACTGTCAAGATTTTGGATAGGAATGAGCATGTCCTACGTCACGAAGGTCATACCACAAGTTAAAGTTTTGTGGAGAAACCATGCTATTGAGGAAATGACACGGGAGTTGGAAAGCGGAAATGAAAGTGAGGTATTCTCATCTTTTGAAAACACTGAGTACGTCACATCAATTTCGAGGATGAAATTTCATAAGGAGGGAGGTTGTAAGACCCGAAATTTTTTAAATAAAAAGGAATTTCCTTTATTTATTATTTTGAAATAGTAAAGGGTCGATTTGATTAATGTGGATAGTTATGGGTAAAATCACGCAAATATTTGAATAAGCAAGTGGTTATAAAATATTCATTATCATCGGGGAATATTCGTTTGGTGGTCGTGGAATATTAAATGCTTTGTTGGGAATATTAAATGCGATGGCCTTGATCTTTTATGGGCCCCATAACGAAAAGCGATTGGATGAAGAAAATGACAAATATAAGTTGTTTATAAATAACAGGCGTAGTTGGCTGTAGTGCAAAGATGAATGATTTAGAAGAATATCTTTGGTAGTAGTGCAAAGATGAGCAGTGTTTAGATGAACAACGCAACGGTGATGAATATCTTTGGCTGTAGTGCAAAGATGAATATTTGATTCGGATGTATATTGATTGATGTTACGAGGATAAAATATCGACGATGAACTTTTAAATTCATATATAGAAGATAGTAGTTTGCATTCTCTACTTAACTCTTCTAATGAATTATTATTTCAATTGCGAATATTGATTTAAAATTTGTTGTCTATTGTATTCTATTAGATTTTTCCTGTTGAAGACTAACGATAATTTGTTGTATATTATCTTAGTCATAATATTCTTCTTGGGCTAGTTGAGCTCACCCTTTTCCTTGTTGTTCCATTTTTCTTCTCAAGAGGCGAGAATGTAGCGAAAGTCTTAGTGGAGGTATAGAATGAAGGTTCAGAGAGAGTTGCTTAGTAGTCCTCACCATTTTGTAAAATAATGTATCAATAATTATGATGGGGATTTATTTGCGTGTGGATATTGTCAGATGGCAATATCTCGTATTTAAACTCACAGTTTATATGTTGTAATAATAAAGTTGTAGTTATTTCTGTACCATGTATTTGGCGACTCAGAATGGGTTGGATGGAATGGACCTATTTTGGGGGCGTCACAGGATGATTCCCCGTGAATTACACCTGTTCACTCCACTTAATTATATATATATATATAATAAGTATATATATTATATATTATATATACCTATCCCGTGTATAAACCCCCCCATTTTTCGTGAATCCACAGGATTCTCATGAATCCAATAAATATATATATATACATATTATAAATATATTACTTATATATATATATATATACTGAATAACTTTCTATCGATTATTTTAAAAAATGGGTAAATGGGGGGTCCATAAATTCAACAAATACTGTAGCAATAATTGAATAAAACTGAGTGACTTCTCACGTAAGCATCAATAATCAATACTGGTAGTGCTCTCTTATGCAACCACAGCGTATTCTTGTACTTTTAACACCGGGTGTTTCAACAGTTAACGGTAAAACTTCCGCCGTTATTTTTATAAAAAGATATTTTTTCGTTTCTCAATCCGACAATAATTCCGTTGTGGGGTCCACCAATGATTGTGCCGTCGTACAAATATTCTTTGTTAAAACGAATATTCCCCGACCAAACGAATATTATATAACAACTTGCGTACTTTGCAAAATTTATAAATATTACCCACAACTATAACATTATATCAATTTTATTCCATAATATTTAAAAATGATATTTATAGAAAATTCATTTTTATTTCTAAAAGTTGGGGTCTTACAAAAACGCTTATCAGTTTTTCGGAGTTCCGAAGAATGCGTAAAAGTTAAACTGTAGAGGAAAGACGAAATATTCAAAAAATATTTGGATTTCGAGAATCGCAGTTTTTCAAACTATCGGACGAATTCCGCAAGACGGAAGCACTAAGCTTCCAAGTGACTTTGGGGGTGAAATGACTATTTTGCCCCTAGCCTTGAAAATCTACAAAAGGAAGCTTATTTTCATTTGTTGGTGATTTTCAAAATCACCAACACTTTTGAGAGAGAGAGATTTTGGATGAGGAGGAAAAGGAAGAGGAAAAGTTAGCCCGAGTGCACGCTTTTTTCGACGGGAGAAGATTAAAGAAGAGAGGTAATCCGAAACCTAACCATAAGTAAATTTTCTTTAAGTTTTCTATGTTTAAAACATAGCTTAACGAGAATAAGAAGTTAAAGATGTTAATAATGATTTCATATGGTTGAAATTATGAGAAAACGAAGAAATAAGAATTAGAAGTTTAGTTTATAAAATTCTTAAGAAAGTATAAGATTCGTAATGAATTAGGACGATCCGAATGAATCATATAAATGATTCGGTGAAATTAGTAAGGAATTGTGTTTTATAACACCAAATTCCAAGGAAAAGTGAAATCGTAATCAAAATATCGATTAAAAAAAGAACGAGACGGGAACTTGTTTGTTGGTTGTTTGTGGGAAACCACTCAGAGTACCATATGGACTGCTAGCAGAGACACAATGTGTGCTGAGTCCTAGAAAGGTTATAAGAAGAAGATAATAATGTAAATCATCAAAGATGATGATCGTATGAGTAAGATATCTCCGTATGTCATGAAGCCGTAAAGCAGTAGAAGAAAGATGGTAGCGTAAACTTAGATTACAAGAACGTGAACCCTAAGAAGTAAAGTTAAGTTTAAACCAATAAGTAAGTCAAGTATATGACTAATTGGTGTATGTGTTATTTCCTTATGTATTATATAGAAATTGGAATAAGCAGTTCAGCATAAACTGTAGCTGTGTGTAAGGCAAGTTTCCTAACTTCATTCATTTTATATGAATGCTAGTTTCTTAAACTTCTCAGATGTTGAACTTGAGAAGTCTTGTCTATGTGCAAATGTGCGATATTTTTACAAGGTGGTAGAATGTATGAGGCCTTGAGCCATAATTTGAACACTTCGGTGTTTCTATGAGATAAAATGTTCTGTGATTGAACAGTTCAATATGTGTATGTTCTGTTTATACATGAACCGTTATTGTTAAGTCTGTGCTAATGATTCTAGCCAGACATGATGTGTATGGAAAAGGTAGAAGAATGAAAGTATTTCAAAGTGTAGGTGACTAATGTTTTAAAATGATAGGAATCGAGATGTATTCCTATTGTTCAAGCTGTTTCATAACTTTGTTCGGTTATGGAAGTCTTAAAAGAATGTTTAAATTCTTGAAGTTGTTTGTTCAACTGTTATGACTTGCTAAGCAATTGAATGCTCACACTTGCTTTAAATAAAAACATTTTCAGCAAACGATGTTAGAAAAAGAACTTAAGGATCCCGTAAAGATCAAGTTGACCGGTATCCAGACGAAGTGCCATTCAGTATGTGAATGAGCTAGAGAAGATCAAGCCAAGACT
The DNA here is from genome assembly GCA_020205615.1 of Panax quinquefolius. NCBI lineage: Eukaryota > Viridiplantae > Streptophyta > Magnoliopsida > Apiales > Araliaceae > Panax > Panax quinquefolius. The sequence goes on from CM035160.1 coordinate 55,306,098, forward strand.
TGTAATGTAGAATAGTGTAATTGAACTATAGATTAGTTTAATGAACTGATATGTATCCTTGGTGGCGGATGAAAGTCACTCTTGTAAGATGTAAAGAATAATGTAATTATCATTATTTGTAATGAATAAGGTTATAAGGTATTAGAACCTGGGATTTGAGAATGTATGTTGTTATATTTAGCTATATAATGATGTATGTTTGGAATGAGATGGAATCGTGACGTACTAAATTCGAGTGTGAAGATAGACCGAATTTCAGGGCATTACATTAAATGACCTAAACATTATTTATATATTGAGCACATAGAAAAATACTATGTTCGTCAAATTTTAATTGTCCTAGTTTAAAAGTCACGCTCGTTGACGCTGGGAAACAAAAAATAATTTCAACAATGTTACTATCACATAAAAAAAGCTCACATAATGCTCACATATACACACATGCATACTGTGGGGACCCGCCTGACATGTGGGGCCCACAAATATGCATGTGTATGTACGTGAGCATTATGTGAGTCTTTTTTTGTGATAGTAACATTATTTAAATAATTATAATCCTCTTTCAGATTGTTGTTTTCCTTATCTTATGTCTTTTTTTTTTCTTACCCTTTCTATTTTGATTTGATTAAAGGGTGAGATTTTAGGAAAAGACCGACATTTAGTCGACTTATTTTACCAAAATTTGATTTTTATGATTGGATCGAATGAGACAGTCGCCAGTTGATATGGTTTAAATGGATGTACCAACTCATCCGGATTTGAAATTTTCGCAATATAACCCAATATGTAACTCCGTAGCATTGGTGAAAGTTTTATTGGAAAATCGTTTTGGATGATCATGTATGCAATAAAGTGCGCCAAAAAGAGGTCAGATCATCATCGGGCACGAAAGTTATCTCGATGAATCCGTCACAAAATGATTTTCACTATCATAGGATCTTAAATCCGAATTCTTGGGACGAACCCCTCAAGCTCGTTTTAAGATCCAATATTACATGTACAGCGATTTGCAATATTTAAACATTGCATTTAAACCAAAAGGTCCATTATGGGAATCTACATAAGATTTATTCAGTAGATCTCAACCTGAGGATTCCTAGGCTCATATTGATATGCTTATATATATATATATACAACATCCTAGACTTGATATTATGTGATTTCATCGGTTAAAATCCCTATATCTAGCCATTAGGACCTCCTCACCTCTAGATATAGATCTAGGGCTCTATAGAGTGACTGGGACTGATTAAAATCAGTAAAACATCTAGATCTACCATAGATCTAAACCAATCTAGTATATGGGTTAGAGAATCATACTTCATAACCGCTCAAAATGTTAGATTTGGCTAAATCTAGGTAGATCTAGTCAAATAACTGATTTACAACTGATATGCACAATATAACCGATAGAAACTCAGTATACGATATATATATATATATATATATGTAAAACAACAAATTTAACCGGTATAAAATGTTATATCTACATAAAAACTGGTATTTATAACAACAGTTATAAAGAAAGTGGCTAAAATGAGTGTTTTTTACCTTGGGGTCTCGTGAACCAGCTTCTTTTGGCTTGGATTCAACTTATATCACTCAAAACTTATAATATGTATATGATATGAGATTAAACAACGAAAATGTGATATAGAAATGCTAATCCGAAGCTCTTTCTCTAGCTTTCTATTCTTTTTTTGTGTTATGTGGATTATGAGCTTCTGTTGCTGCTTATGCCAACCGAAGTCAGCCGCAGGTGTACATGAGACTGGAGTAGGTACACCTGAGGCTGGGCCCCACTGTAAGACCCCAACTTATTCTTAATGAAATTTAATTTTCTCTATTTATTATTTTGAAATAGTAAGGGTTGATTTGATTAATGTGGATAGTTAGGGGTAAAATACGCAAATATTTCAAAATAAGCAAGTGGTTATAAAATATTCATTGTTGTCAGAGAATATTCGTTTGTTCGTGGAATATTTGTACTATCGGGGAATATTATACGATGCAAGGTAGCGACCATGTATGTAGGCCCCATAACGGAAAGCGATTGGATGAAGAAAGCGACAAATATAAGTTGGTTAAAAATAACTTGGCGTAGTTATTCACAGATTAATCTTTGTTAAAATACTAAATTGGTTAAAACACGATAGATTGCGGTATTGCACCAATTATTGATTCTTACGTGAAGAATGCACTACTCAATAATGGTTACGATAATTAATTATTCGGTATTTTATTGAGTTAATAATTCTTTGCGTTGATATTTTATATTCTTCGTTATTTCAATAATTGTCATTACACAATATTTTTCATTATCGAAGCAATAATTCATATTATCCGAATAATATTATTAGATAACATTATTGGCAATGTCTAGAAAGTTACATCTAAGGAGAGGTTTGGTCACCTAATTTGGCGCCAAGAAGAAGAAATTCTTATTGGAAAGCCCCTCTTTCTGAGGCGCACTGGTTGTCAATATTGTGATTACGTAATATTATTTGTGAATAATTAATTATTGATTCATATGATGAGGAAAATATTGATTTTATGTGGATATAGATGGAGAAAAATTTTAATGTGACAATTGTTGAAAATTGAAATTTTATCTTTTTTCGATAAGATAATGTATTATTATATTTTAATAATATAATAATGGTGATATTTTTACAACGAATGTGGGATATATGAGTATCTGAGGAGGAAGAGTATTTTTGTTGCAATAAATGTTTAAAACATGTTAAACATGTAAATTGGACCCCATTTATTGGTGAAATTTGATTATAAAGTAAAATCGCTTGGTTTGTGGATTTCGGTCAATTTCTATTTGGAATTTGGAAAAACTTTCTTCCGCAAAGTTGTAGAGAATTGAATTTCCTATAAAAACTCATGAGATTTGAATTTTCTGATAAAAGGGCTATTTATTATGAATTATTGATGTTCGAAATTCTAAATAATTGATTTTGGGAGTTTTATTAATTTTATTAAGAAAAACGTTTTTATTGATTTTGGTGAGGGGGACCATTTGTTTGGCTGATAATTTGAATCTTAGAAAGTGTGCGTAGGAAATTATAATATATATATATATTAATATTTTATTAAATTTTCTGCTTTGGTGTTCTAAGCAATTTCTATAAATAAGGTGCTTAGGTTAGAATTGAAAATCACACTTAGAAGCTGAAGTTTTTTCTCTCTATATTATCGAGTGTATTCTTGTGAGTATTTTGAGTATACTTTGAGTATTGCTATCTGGTGCAAGTCCAAGTCATAGCTTTATATCAGGTGTTTCATTTTAAATCTTGATCTTTCGAGGTAAGGGATGTTATTTTCTTCTCAAATGATATTATTTCTTCAATATCATTATCTTTGAAATATTAGTTGAAACTTTTTATCAAATTTGGAACTTTTTCATGTCGGGGTTACTATTCATGAATTACTATTCACGAGTTACTATTCATGAGTTAGTATTCACGATTCTTATTCATGGTACTATTAAGTAAGCGTGAAGATGTTTTTTTTTGGAATTTCTATCTTTTGGTGTGAGATTACTATTCACGATATCAAGACTATTCTTAAAAAATAAAATTTCTTCTTTTTGTCCAAAATATCTATTCGGATACTAGCTTTGATTGTATCCATGTTTTGATTATTCTTGAATTTTACACCACTTATGATTATTTTTGAGGTATTTTTGAACATGGATAAAACAAAAGTACGAATCCTTAATCCTTAATCCTTGTCATTTTGTTTCTTTGGATTCGTTTCTTTAAAAATATTTTTCATCATCCTCGGTCTTAAATGATGATATTATTGAATATCTTTGGCTGTAGTGCAAAAGATGAATGATTTCGAAGAATATCTTTGGTCAGTAGTGCAAAGATGAGCAGTGTTTAGATGAACATGATTAAGTGATGAATATCTTTGGCTGTAAGTGCAAAGATGAATATTTGATTCGGATGTATATTGATTGATGTTACTGGGGATAAAAGATGAGCGATGAACTTTTAAATTCATACATAGAAGATAATAGTTTACATTCTCTACTTAACTCTTCTAATGAATTATTATTTCCGCTGCGAATATTGATTTAAAATTTGTTGTCTATTGTATTCTATTAGATTTTTCCCTGTTGAAGACTAATGATAATTTGTTGTATATTATCTTAGTCATAATATTCTTTCTACCGGGCTAGTTGAGCTCACCCTTTTCCTTTTTGTTCCATTTTTCTCGGGAGGCGAGAATATAAGCGAGTACAAGTGGGGGTATGGAATGAAGGTTTTAGAGAAAGTTGTTTAATAGTCCTCACCATTTTGTAAAATAATGTATCAATAAATGTGATGAGGATTTATTTGAGTATGGATATTATCAGAAGATAATATTTGTATTCAAACTCACGCTTTTCTTGTTGTAATAATAAAGTTGTAGTTGTTTACATACCATGTATTGACAACTCGGAATGGGTGATGTATACCTATTTTGGGGGCGTCACGGTTGGTATCGAGCTTAGCGATATGATCTCTGGCGGAGATCGGGGAATAGAACTAGGAGGGAGAGGCGAGTAAATCCTTCGCTAGTGTGTCCTACCTAAGCTTATTTGTTAGTTGATCAAGATATATAGGGATATTATGTGATATATTTATTTCTTAATTAACCCTTGTTTTATGACAGTGATTTGAGAATGTATTCGAGAATATTAACAATGGAAATGAGACCGTGGAGACGCCTCAGTACTCACCAACGAGGAGAGCGATAACAACAGTCGGGCAATATTCCTCCCGTGAACAACACCATTGAAAGCGAGATGATGAGCGAGGGATGTTTAGAAGTTTTTTGCAGTTCATGCAAAAATCGCACGAGGAGACTCGTGTTCAAAATCTGAGGAGGAAATGATAGCAATTCACGGGTTGTCACAATAAGCGATTCAAAGAGTTGGGACCACGAATTTAAGGAAAGCCGGATCCGATCACGGCGGAAACATGGGTCAAGCAAATTACCAAGATATTCGATGTCTTGGGATGCACGGAGGAACAGAAGGTTCCATTCGCCACCTTTATGTTAAAGTGGCGAAGGCGGACTATTGGTGGGAGTCTCGTGAAGCGCACTCCATCCAACAAGACTCAAAGATGTCTTGGGGAGCGTTTGAAGCTATTTAATGACAAATACTTTTCCGAAAGTGTTCGTATATGAAGGAAGTGGAGTTCATCAGATTGGAACAAAACAACATGGCGGTGTCTCAATGACGAGGTAAAGTTTGCGAGTTATCGAGTTTGCACCTCATTTGGTGGAGAATGAGGAACGTATGACGCGGATGTTTCTTAGAGGTTTGAAACCCGGCGATACGTCAAGATCTCATTTCTCATAAATTTTCTCTATTCAGATGTTGTAAATGGGCTCAATTATTAGAAGCGAGATAACGAGTACGGCCAACGAGGGACCATAACCGAGGATCGTACCAGAGATAGCGATCAATGTAATAATGATAACCAAATGGAGAAAGAAAGCAGACGGACAAAATGGTAACCACTCGGTGGTAATCATGGCCATGAAAATAGAAGAAGCGAAAGTCGGGAAGAGATTTTAAAAGAGGAGATTTAACAACGACCACTATGATGAAGGCGGCAGTCTTAAAGAATCGGTTCTAAGGAGGAGAAACGACCACCCGGTCATATGTTACAAATGCGGAAAGAGGGACATATCGGTCAAAGCGCCCACAGCGATTCAAGGTATGCTATAATTGTGGAAAGGAAGGACATATCGCCGAGATTGCGATCAGCGAAACCTAGTTCAATGGGGACGGTGACTCAAAAGATCGCCCCGTAAAAGTCAAAGTCAACGATTCCGGGAAGAGCGTTTGTTGTGGTGGTCAAAATGCGAGAAACCCAAACGAGGTGATCACGGGTAAGCTATTTATAAATTCTTGCGAAGTTTATACCTTACTTGATCTGGGTGCTTTACCCATTCATTTATCTCTCTGCGTGTGCTCAACGTTTAAACTTGACTCAGGAGAAATTAGACTTCGACCTATCTATGGAAACTCCGTTAAGAGAAACTTTCATCACATCCACTTGTTTATAAATCTTGTTTGATTCAAGTTGGCACCATTACCTTACCTGTTGACCTTATCTCTTTAAAGATACTTGCTTTTGATGTGATTTTAGGGATTGATTGGTTAACTACTCATCATGCCAAAATTGATTGTTTTCGTAAGGTTGTTAGTTTTCATATTCCTAACCAACCCTGTTATGCGGATTCAAGCAACTAAACCATTAAAATCAATCATCATCATATCTAATCATAAAGCTATTCGTTTATTGAAAAAGCGGATGTCAAGCTTTCTTAGCCCATGTTATGGATTTGAATAAAGACACGTCAAATTTGAATAATATTCTGTTGTTATTGACTTTTCCGGCGTATTTCTGAAGAACTTCTTGCCTACCCCGAGCGTGAAGTTTAATTCTTTATTGATCTTGAACCCGTGCAAAGCCCATTTCTAAAACCCCATATCGAATGGCTCTATTGAACTTCGAGGAGTTAAAGGTTCAACTCTGAGAATTGTTGGACATTGGTTTCATTCGGCCCTAGTACATCTCCTTGGGGTGCTCCTGTTTTATTCGTGAAAAGAAGAAAGACGGGAGTATGCGACTTCAGACGACTATCGGAATTAAACCATGTCACCATCAAGAATAGGTATCCTCTACCTCGTATTGATGACTTGTTTGACCGATTGCAAGGGGCACAATTCTTTTCAAAATCGATCTTCGATTCGGATATCATCGGTGAAGATTAGAGGCGAGGATATTCCAAAGCGCCTTGAGAACTCGGTATGGGCATTATGAATTCTTAGTCATGTCTTTGGACCGACTAATGCTCCTGCTTGACTTTTATGGATATGATGAACCAAGTATTTAAGGAATATTTGGATCGGTTTGTTGTTGTCTTTATTGATGACATCCTCATATATTCCAAAAGTCGTGAAGATCATGAGCACCATTTGAAAATTTGGTACTCCAAAGGCTTCGTGAAAACAAACTATATGCCAAATTGAAGAAATGCGAGTTCGGCTTGAGGAAGTAGCATTCCTTGGGCACGTGGTGTCGAAACATGGAGTATCTGTTGATCCCGTGAAGATTGAAGCAATACAAAGTTGGGAGCAACCGAAAGTCGGTGGATCAAGCACGTAGTTTTTGGGCTTAGCTAGTTATTATCGGAGATTCGTGGAAGGGTTTTCTCGAATCGCTACTTCATTAACCCAAATTTAACTCGGAAGGATACAAAATTCGTTTGGAGTGAAGAATGCGAGAAGAGTTTCCAAGAGCTTAAGAGGAGACTTATTTAAGACTGTTTCTAACAATACCATCTGGTTCGGATGGATTTGTTATCTCTGAAATGATGCTTGAGCAAAGGGTTAGGATGTGTTCTCATGCAACGTGGGAAAGTCATAGCCTATGCCTCGCGACAACTAAAAAGAGTATGAGAGGAATTATCCTACTCATGATCTAGAGTTAGCGTGATCGTTGCCGCTAAAGATATGGAGGCACTATCTATATGGGGAGAAAGTGGAGATATATTCGGACCATAAAAGCCTTAAATATTTCTTCACTCAAAAAGAACTCAACATCTTGGCAATGACGTTGGCTCGAGCTATTGAAAGACTACGACCACACTATTCAATACCATCCTGGAAAAGTGAGCGTGGTGGCCGACGCGTTGAGTAGAAGATCATATCGCGGAACGAAGTGCGATGATGTCAAGTATACGACAGAGCCAACTTTAATAGAAAAAGTTAAGGTTGCTCAAGCCCATCGACCTTGAGGCGATGCGTATGAAGAAGAAAGTACAAGAAGGAGCTATTCCTAAGCGAGAATTGATGAAGAAGGAATACTTGAGTCCACTCTAGACTTTGTGTTCCTAACGACTCGATTTGAAGTACAAGATTATGATGGAGGCACACAATACACCATTTGCAATCCATCCGGAAGTACTAAAATGTATCGTGATCTTGACATACATTTTGGTGGAACAATATGAAGAGAGAGATTGCAAAGTTTATCTCAATGTGTTTAACTTGTCAACGTGTAAAGCGCGAGCATCTTGTACCTAAGGGTCCGTTGCAACCACTTGAGATTCCAAAATGGAAGTGGGAACACATTACCATGGATTTTGTTACGGGTCTTCCTACGGTTTCTCAAGGCATCAATGCTATTTGGGTTATTGTTGATAGATTAACCAAGTCTGCTCATTTCTTGCCGATACGGGAGACTTATTCCCTTGAACGTCTTGCTAGTATATACGTGAATGAGATTGTGAGGTTGTATGGCATGCCAGTATCCATAGTTTTGGATCGTGACCCAAGATTCACTTCAAGATTTTGGGTTAGCTTGCAAAAAGCTATGGGCACGGATTTGCGATTTAGTTCGGCATACCATCCCCAAACGGACGGACAATCAGAGAGGACTATTCAAACTCTTGAAGATCTATTAAGACTCTGTGTCCTAAACTTCAAGGGCAGTTGGGATAAGTATTTACCATTGGTGGAATTCTCCTACAACAACAGTTATCAGGCAAGTATAGGTGTGGCTCCATTCGAAGCATTATATGGACGAAAATGTCGTTCTCCAATATGTTGGGATGAGGTGGGTGAAGCAACATTGTTGGGACCCGAGTTAGTACGTATGACTACCGAAAAGATCCAAATGATTCGACAACGTATACAAACGGCACAAGATCGACAAAAGAGTTATACGGATCTTCATCGAAAGGACGTGGAATTTAGTGTAGGGGATCATGTATTGTTGCGAGTTGCTCCATGGAAGGGAGTTATAAGATTTGGGAAGAGAGGAAAGCTCAATCCACGATTTATTGGTCCATTTCAAATTCTTGACCGAGTAGGAAATGTAGCCTATAGACTTGTGTTACCTCCGAGTATGTCTCGTGTTCATAATGTGTTTCACATATCTGTACTTCGTAAATATGTGAAAGACCCGAACCACGTTATAGAGTTAGAACCGGACGAAATAGCCAAGACTTAACGTATATGAGGAGGTACTGTTAAGATCTTGGATAGGAAGGAGCATGTCCCTACGCACATAAAGGTCATACCACAAGTTAAAGTTTTATGGAGGAATCATGCTATAGAGGAAATGACACAGGAATTGGAAGCGGAAATGAAAGCGAGGTATCCTCACCTTTTCGAAAACACCAGTACGTCACGTCAATTTCGAGGACGAAATTTCATAAGGAGGGAGGTTGTAAGACCCCAACTTATTCTTAATGAAATTTAATTTTCTATTTATTATTTTGAAATAGTAAGGGTTGATTTGATTAATGTGGATAGTTAGGGTAAAATACGCAAATATTTCAAAATAAGCAAGTGGTTATAAAATATTCATTGTTGTCGGAGAATATTCGTTTGGTCGTGGAATATTCGTACTATCGGGAATATTAAATGCAACAGTATGCACCATGTGTGGGGCCCTATAACTGAAAGCGATTGGATGAAGAAAAACGACAAATATAAGTTGGTTAAAAATAACTTGTAGCGTAGTTGTTACCGATAATCTTTGTTAAAATACTACAAATTGGTTAAAAACAAGAAGATATTACAGTATTGCACCAATTATTGATTCTTACGAAGAATGCACTACTCAATAATGGTTACGATAATTATTGTCAAAGTATTTTATTGAGTTAATAATTCTTTGCGTTGATATTTTATATTATTGTTATTTCAATAATTGTCATTACACAATATTTTTCATTATCGAAGCAATAATTCATATTATCTCGAATAATATTATTAGATAACATTATTGGCAATGTCTAGAAAGTTCTATCTAAGGAGAGGTTTGGTCACCTAATTGCGGCACCGCCGAAGAAGAAATTCTTATTGGAAAGCCCCTCTTCACAGGAGGCGCTTGGTTGTCAATATTGTGATTACGTAATATTATTTGTGAATAATTAATTATTGATTCATATGATGAGGAAAATATTGATTTTATGTGGATATAGATGGAGAAAAATTTTAATGTGACAATTGTTGAAAATTGAAATTTTATCTTTTTCTCGATAAGATAATGTATTATTATATTTTAATAATATAATAATGGTGATATTTTTACAACGAATGTGGGATATATGAGTATACGAGGAGGAAGAGTATTTTTGTTTCAATAAATGTTTAAAACATGTTAAATATTGATTGGACCCCATTTATTGGTCGAAATTTGATTATAGCCGGTAAAATCGCCTGTTTGTGGATTTGATCAATTTCTATTTGGAATTTGGAAAAACTTTCTTCGTAAAGTTGTAGAGAATTGAATTTCCTATAAAAACTCATGAAGATTCGAATTTTCTGATAAAAGGGCTATTTATTATGAATTATTGATGTTCGAAATTCTCGAATAATTGATTTTGGGAGTTTTTATTAATTTTATTAAGAAAAATGTTTTTATTGATTTTGGTGAGGGGGGACCATTTGTTTGGCTGATAATTTGAATCTTAGAAAGTGTGCGTAGGAAATTATAATATATATATTAATATTTTATTAAATTTTCTTTTTTTTGGTGTTCTAAGCAATTTCCTATAAATAGGTGCTTAGGTTAGAATTGAAAATCACACCGTAAACTCAAGTTTTCTCTCTATATTATCGAAGCGTATTCTTGTGAGTATTTTGAGTATACTTTGAGTATTGCTATCGGTGCAAGTCCAAGTCATAGCCTATATCAAGGTGTTTCAAATTAGAAAGATCGATTTTCGAGGTAAGGATGTTATTTTCTTCTCAAATGATATTATTTCTTCAATATCATTATGCTAAAATATTGGTTGAAACTTTTATCAAATTTGGAACTTTTTCATGTCGGGTTACTATTCATGAGTTACTATTCACGAGTTACTATTCATGAGTTACTATTCACGAGTTTCTTATTCACGGGTACTATTATGAAGCGTGAAGATGTTTTTTTGTGGAATTTCTATCTTTTGGTGTCGGAGTTACTATTCACGATATACTAAGACTATTCAATACGAAAAAATAAAATTTCTTCTTTTTGTCCAAAATATCTATTCGGATACTAGCTTTGATTGTATCCATGTTTTGATCATTCTTGAATCTTACACCACTATGATTATTTTTGAGGTATTTTTGAACATGGATAAAACAAAGTACTAATCCTTAATCCTTAATCCTTGTCATTTTGTTTCTTTGGATTCGTTTCTTTAAAAATATTTTTCATCATCCTCGATCTTAAATGATGATATTATTGAATATCTTTGGCCTATAGTGCAAAGATGAATGATTTTCGAAGAATATCTTTGGTCAGTAGTGCAAAGATGAACAGTGTTTAGATGAACACGACTAATCGATGAATATCTTGGGCTGTCAGTGCAAAGATGAATATTTGATTCGGATGTATATTGATTGATGTTACAGGATAAAAGATAGGCGATGAACTTTTAAATTCATACATAGAAGATAGTAGTTTGCATTCTCTACTTAACTCTTCTAATGAATTATTATTTCCACGCGAATATTGATTTAAAATTTGTTGTCTATTGTATTCTATTAGATTTTTCCTGTTGAAGACTAACGATAATTTGTTGTATATTATCTTAGTCATAATATTCTTTATTGGGCTAGTTGAGCTCACCCTTTTCCTTTTGTTCCATTTTTTCTCGGGAGGCGAGAATATAGCGAGATGTAGTCTGTGGGGTATGGAATGAAGGTTTAGAGAAAGTTGTTTAGTAGTTCTCACCATTTTTGTAAAATAATGTATCAATAAATGTGATGAGGATTTATTTGAGTATGGATATTATTCAGAAGATAATATTTGTATTCAAACTCACAGTTTTACTGTTGTAATAATAAAGTTGTAGTTGTTTCTGTACCATGTATTGACAACTCAGAATGGGTGATGTATACCTATTTTGGGGGCGTCACACCCACGGGTCCCGTTGTCTCAAAATTTGTCTTTTGGTCCCGGTCCGGTAAAAGTTGAGCTACGTACCCAAAAATCCTAGAAAGTTTTTGCGGAAGGCTACGAAATGCAGTTGATTCTGACTTATTAGGAGTCCGGGAAGATGATGCAAGTAGCTAAAAAGGTATCTTTCGTCTCCTGAGAGTCATCAATCGTCTCGTCTTCGATAGCTCGCGGTTCAGTAGTTACTGCGGTGACATCTTATGATTACATCCTAAGCTTTACAATCCTCCTTTGATTCATTCTGTGTCTAGGCATCGTTGCACCTTGATCTCTCCTCGGGGTTTTCGCCGGGGTGAAATGATGCTTTTACCATACCTCGGGATTATCTTCGAAGTGAAATGACACTTTTGCTCTTCTGTAGGGCACATCCTCAGCTTTGCAATCCTCGTTCGGTTCGCTCCGTGTTTGGACATTATTACACCTTGATCTCTATTCGGGGTTGTCACCGGGGTGAAATGATACTTTTCCCTACCTCGGGGTTGTCTCAGAAGTGAAATGACGCTTTTGCCCTCCTGTTGGGTTAATCCAAGGAAAACGAAATTTCGAGTGTCTACGACGCTTATTAAGAAAAAAAATTATTTTCAAATTAACCCATCTTAACTATTTTATTATAATCATTTTTTGTTTTAATTAATCTCCTAACTGTTTTTTGGAATAATAAATAAATTAGAGAGAGGAGGAAAAAGAGTGTGATTGTGTTTCTAATGTAAAAATTAATTGTGACGCCCCCAAAATAGGTCCATTCCATCCAACCCATTCTGAGTCGCCAAATACATGGTACAGAAATAACTACAACTTTATTATTACAACATATAAACTTTGAGTTTAAATACAGATATTGCCATCTAGACAATATCCACACGCAAATAAATCCCCATCATAATTATTGATACATTATTTTACAAAATGGTGAGGACTACTAAACAACTCTCTAGAACCTTCATTCCATACCCCGACTAAGTACTCGCTACATTCTCGCCTCCCGAGAAGAAAAATGGAACAACAAGGAAAAGGGTGAGCTCAACTAGCCCAAGAAGAATATTATTGACTAAGATAATATACAACAAATTATCGTTAGTCTTCAACAGGGAAAATCTAATAGAATACAATAGACAACCGCTTTTAAATCAATCTTCGCAAATGAAATAATAATTCATTAGAAGAGTTAAGTAGAGAATGCAAACTACTATCTTCTATATATGAATTTAAAAGTTCATCGTCGATATTTTATCCCCGTAACATCAATCAATATATATCTCGAATCAAATATTCATCTTTCCACCATGTGCCAAAGATATTCATCATCTGGTCATGTCCATCTCAACACTGCTCATCTTTGCACTACGGCCAAAGATATTCATCAAGAAATCATTCATCTTGCACACATGTGCCAAAGATATTCAAGAATATCATCATTTAAGACCGAGGATGATGAAAATATTTTAAAGAAAACGAATCCAAAGTGAAACAAAAGAACAAGTATTAAGGATTAGATTTCAGATATTTCATGTCCAAAAATACCGTAAATAATCATAGTGGTGTAAAATTCAAGAATGATCAAAACATGGATACAATCAAAACTAGTATCCGTAATAGATATTTTTAGACGAAAAGAAGAAATTTTATTTTTAGAGGTGAATAAGTGCCGTATTCGTGAATAAGTGTCAGATATCGTGAATAGTGCCAGATACTTGAATAGTAAACTCAGACACCAAAAGATAGAAATTCCACAAAAAACATCTTCACGCTTACTTAATAGTACTCGTGAATAAGAATCGTGAATAAGAACTCATGAATAAGAACTCGTGAATAGTAACTCATGAATAGTAACTCCGACATGAAAAAAGTTCCAAATTTGATAAAAGTTCCAACCAATATTTTCAAAGATAATGATATTGAAGAAATAATATCATTTGAGAAGAAAATAACATCCCTTACCTCGAAAAGACAAAGACTTAGATTGAAACATCTGGATATAAAGTTATGACTTGAACTCAGCACCAGATAGCAATACTCAAAGTATACTCAAAATACTCACAAGAATACGCCGATAATATAGAGAGAGAAAACTTCAGTTTTCGGTGTGATTTTCAATTCTAACCTAAGCACCCTATTTATAGGAAAACGCTTAGAATAACCAAAGTAGAAAATTTAATATAATAATATTATATATATTACAAATTTTCTACGCACATTTTGACAACTGATTTCAGCTTATCTTGCACATGCTAGGGCTGCCCACAAAACAAAAAAAACGTTTTTCCTATTTTAAATATTTTAAACTTCCAAAAATTAATTATTTCGGAGCTTCGAAACTTCAATAATTCACAATAAATAGCTCTTTTATCAGAAAATTTGAATCTCGCGATTTTTTATAGGAAATTCAATTTCTACAACTTTGCGTAAGAAAGTTTTTCCAAATTCCAAATGTAAATTGACCGAAATCCTCAAACTAGGCAATTTTGTGCTATAATCAAATTTTTCAACCAAGAAATGGGGTCCACCGACACACAAAACATGTGTTAATCATTTAATGCCACAAAAATACTCTTCCTCCTCAGATACTCATATATCCCACATTCATTATAAAATATCACCATTAATATATTATTAAAATAATATATTTAAATGAATTATTTTATCGAAAAAGATAAAATATTAATTTTCAACAATTGTCATTTTAAAATTTTCTCCATCTATATCCACATAAAATCAATATTTTCCTCATCATATAAATCAATAATTAATTATTCACAAATAATATTATGTAATCACAAAGATCGGCAACCGTAGTTTCCCAGAAAGAGGGGCTTTCCAATAAAGATCTCCTCAAGCGCCGCGCAATTAGGTGACCAAACCTCTCCTAGATGTAACTTTCTAGACATTGCCAATAATGTTATCTAATAATATTATTCAGATAATATGAATTATTGCTTCGATAATAAAAAATATTGTGTAATGACAATTATTGAAACAACAAAGAATATAAAATATCAACGCAACAATTATTGAATCAATAAAATAAAATATCGAATAGCAAGAATTACTATAACAATTATTGAGTAGTGCCTTCACGTAAGAATCAATAATTGGTGCAATATCGTGTGCTACTCGCTCAACAACGCGTATTAGTGTGTTTTAACCAACGGTATTCCAACAAAGATAATCTCAGAATAACTACGCCGTTATTTATAAACAACTTATATTTGTCGTTTTCTTCATCCAATCGCTTTTCCGTTATGGGGCCCATAAAAGATCGCTACTGGTCGCATTTAATATTCCCCGACAAAGATTTAATATTCCACGACTAAACGAATATTCCCAAACAATAATGAATATTTTATAACCACTTGCTTATTTGAAATATTTATGATTTTACCCATAACTATCCACATTAATCAAATCAACCCTTACTATTTCAAAATAATAAATAGAGAAAATAAATTTCATTTGTTAATAATTTGGGGTCTTACAACCTCCCTCCTTATGAAATTTCGTCCTCGAAATTGACGACGATACTGGTGTTTCAAAAGATGAGAATACCTCGCTTTCATTTCCATTTCCAACTCCCGTGTCATTTCCTCAATAGCATGGTTTCTTCACAAAACTTTAACTTGTGGTATGACCTTCAGACGTAGGATATGCTCCTTCCTATCCAAAATCTTGATGTGTACCTCTTCACGTTAAGTCTTCACTATCTCGTCGATTCTAACTCAACGACGTGGTTCGGTTCGTCCACATATTTACGTAACATCGACACGTGAAAAATGTTATGAACACGCCGCGTCATACTTGGCGGTAAACGCAGTCTATAGGCCACGCTTCCTATTCGATCGAGAATTTCAAATGGATTAATAAATCGAAGGTTTGAGCTTTCCTCACCTCACCGATTCTTGCTTTTGAAATAACAACTTCTTGCACCTCCTTCTTCAAATTCATCAGTTCCGGTGTGTAGCTTGAACAACTTTAACTTTATCGATTAAAGTTGCTTATACTCGTATATCATCACGTGGGTACCTAGAGTTTTCATCTCCATCTCTATTATATGTAAATTATCTGAAATGAGCCTTTGACAATATCGTACTCAGATTTGTATACGATCTTCTACTCAACACGCCTACTACCACGTTCGCACTTTTCCAGGATGGCATGGTCGTAACATGTCTTTGAAATGAGTCTCCTCTTGAGTTCTTCAAGCTCTTCCCACATTCCTTGCTCCATTCGAATTTTGTATCTCTACGAGTCAATTTGCGTTAATGGAATAGCGATTCGAGAATATCCTTCAACGAATCTCCGATAATAACCAACTAAGCTAGAAAGCTACGTATTTCGATTACCGACTTAGGTTGTTCTCAATCGTGAATCATATCCCAACCTTGGATAACACGTTACAATGACACCTATCGGTTTACTATCGCACGAATATGGCGTCCCCTACGGAGAGTAAAGCGGTGCATTCCACAAATGAAGTCACCAGATAAAGGCTCGGTACCAAATTTATAGTTGAATTTTTAACTCAAGTTCAATAGAGCCATTCGATATGAGATTTTAGAAATGAGTTTTGTCAACCGGGTTCAAAGTCGATACAAAATTTAATATCGGTCTTTGGGAGTAAGCCAAGAAATTCTTCAGAAATACGCCAGAAAAATCAATAACAATGGGAATATTATTCAAATCGACGTGTCTTTATTCAAATCCATAACATGGACTAAGAAAACTTGACATCCGTAATAAATGAATGACTTCATGGCTTGATATGAAAATGTTTGACTACAATGGTTTGATTGCTTGAATTGAATATCAAAGTTGCTTAGGAATATGAAAACTAACAACCTTACGAAAGAAATCAATTTCGATACGATGATGAGTAGTTAACCTTAAAATCACATCAAAAGCAAATATCTCTATAGAAATAAGGTTAACAGGTAATGTGATAGTGCCAACCTGAATCAAGCAAGATTTCTAAACAACGGATGTAATGAAAGTTTCTCCTAACGGAGTCTCCATAAATAGGTCAAAGTCTAATTTCTCCGTAGTCAAGTTCAAACGTTGAGCGCAAGCAAGAGAGATAAAAGAATGGGTAGAACCGGTATCTAGTAAGGTATAAACTTTGCAAGAATTTATAATTAACTAACCCGTGCTAACTTCGTTCGGGTTCCTCGCATTTTGACCGGTCACAACAAACGCTCTTCCAGGAATCGTTGACTTTGACTTTTCTGGAACATCCTTTTGAGTCACCATTCCCGCTGGACTGGGCTTTGCTACCGTACAATCCCGAGCGATATGTCCTTCCTTTCCACAATTATAGCATACCTTAAACTGCTAGGCGTTTAATGATATGTCCCTCTTCCCAAGATTTGTAACATACACGACCGGTGGTCTTTCTCCTCCTTGGAACCGATTCTCATTTGGTGTTCGACGTCTTCACATGGTCGTTGTTGAATCTCCTCTTTTAAAATCTCCTCCCGACTCGCTTCTTCTATTTTCATGGCCACGATTACTACACCAGAGTGGTTACCGCTTTGTCCGTATTCTTCTTTCTCCGCTTTGGTTATCGTTATTCGATGATCGCTATCTTCTTAGTATGATCCCGGTTATGGGTCCTCGGTTGAACGTATCGTTATATCTCGCTTCTAACAACCGAGCCCGCTGACAACATCCGAATAGAGAGAAAATTTATGAGAAATGAGATATCGACATATGTCTGTTTCAAACCTCTCGTAAACATCCGCGTCATACGTTCCTCATTCTCCACCAAATGAGGTGCAACTCGGATAACTCCGCGAACTTCGCCTCGTCATTGGGACACCGCCATGTTATTCTACTCTAGTCTAATAAACTCCACTTCCTTCATACGATTTAATACTTTCGGGGAAGTACTTGTCATTGAACTGCTTTTCAAACATTTCCCAAGACATGCCGAAAAGCATTTGGATGGGTACGCTTCACGATTCCCACCAAGAATCGCCTCGCCACTAACATAAAAGTAGCGAATGGAACTTTCGTTCTCCTCCGCATCCCAAGACATCGAATATCTTGGTAATTTGCTTGACCCATGTTTCCGCCCATGATCGGATCCGGCTTTCTCGAACTCGTGGTCCCAACTCTTTGAATCGCTGCTTGTTGTGACAACCCGTGAATTGCTATCATTTCCTCCTATATTTTGAACACGAGTCTCCTAAATCTCGATTTTGCATGAATCGCAAAAAGCTTCTAAACATCCCCTCGCTCATCATCTGCTTTCGGTGGTGTTGTTCATGGGAGGAACATTGCCACTGTTGCACGTTCTCCTCGTTGGTGAGTACAGCATCTCCACGGCCTCATTTACATTGTTAATATTCTCATTCGACATTCTCAAATATTATCATAAAACAAGGGTTAATTAAGGAAATCAATATATCACATAATATCCCTATATCTTGACCAACTAACAAATAAGCTTAGGTAGGACACACTAGCGAAGGATTTACTCGTCTCTCCTCCTAGTTCTATTCCCGATCTCCGCCAGAGATCATATCCCTAAGCTCGATACCAACCGTGACGCCCCCAAAATAGGTCCATTCCATCCAACCCATTCTCGAGTCGCCAAATACATGGTACGTAAATAACTACAACTTTATTATTACAACATATAAACTTTGAGTTTAAATACGAGATATTGCCATCTAGACAATATCCACACGCAAATAAATCCCCATCATAATTATTGATACATTATTTTACAAAATGGTGAGGACTACTAAACAACTCTCTCTAGAACCTTCATTCCATACCCTCGACTAAGTACTTCGCTACATTCTCGCCTCCCGAGAAGAAAAATGGAACAACAAGGAAAAGGGTGAGCTCAACTAGCCCAAAGAAGAATATTATGACTAAGATAATATACAACAAATTATCGTTAGTCTTCAACAGGAAAAATCTAATAGAATACAATAGACAACCAGCTTTTAAATCAATCTTCGCAATGAAATAATAATTCATTAGAAGAGTTAAGTAGAGAATGCAAACTACTATCTTCTATATATGAATTTAAAAGTTCATCGTCGATATTTTATCCTCGTAACATCAATCAATATATATCCTCGAATCAAATATTCATCTTTGCACTAAAGCCAAAGATATTCATCAAATTCGGTCATGTCCATCTCAACACTGCTCATCTTTGCACTACTGCCAAAGATATTCATCAAGAAATCATTCATCTTTGCACTACAAAAGCCAAAGATATTCAACAATATCATCATTTAGGATCGAGGATGATGAAAATATTTTAAAGAAAACGAATCCAGTGAAACAAAAGAACAAGTATTAAGGATTCAGTATTTTAAACTATTTCACGTCCAAAAATACCTCGTAAATAATCATAGTGGTGTAAAATTCAAGAATGATCAAAACATGGATACAATCAAAACTAGTATCCGTAATAGATATTTTAGATTTAAAAGAAGAAATTTCATTTTTCAATTGAATAAGGCAAGATTCGTGAATAAGGTCAGATCGTGAATAAAGTGCCGATACGTGAATAGTAAATCTCACACCAAAAGATAGAAATTCCACAAAAAACATCTTCACGCTTCATGAATAGTACTCGTGAATAGTAATCGTGAATAGTAACTCATGAATAGTAACTCGTGAATAAGTAACTCATGAATAGTAACCCCGACATGAAAAAGTTCCAAATTTGATAAAAAGTTTCAACCAATATTTCAAAGATAATGATATGAAGAAATAATATCATTTGAGAAGAAAATAACATCCCTTACCTCGAAAGACAAGTACTTCTAAATGAAACATCGGATATAAGTTATGACTTGAACTTGCAACCAGATATAGCAATACTCAAAGTATACTCAAAATACTCACAAGAATACGCCGATAATATAGAGAGAAAACTTCAGTTTCGGTGTGATTTTCAATTCTAACCTAAGACCCTATTTATAGGAAAAACGCTTAGAATACCAAAGTAGAAAATTTAATATAATAATATTATATATATTACAAATTTCTACGCACATTTTGACAACTGATTTCAGCTTATCTTGCACATGCTAGGGCTGCCCACAAAACAAAAAAAACATTTTTCCTATTTTAAATATTTTAAACTTCCAAAATCAATTATTTTTGAGCTTCAAACTTCAATAATTCACAATAAATAGATCTTTTATCAGAAAATTTGAATCTCGCACTTTTTATAGGAAATTCAATTTCTACAACTTTGCGCAGAAGAAAGTTTTTCCAAATTCCAAACAAAAATTGACCGAAATCCTCAAAGCAGGCGATTTTACAAAGCTATAATCAAATTTCATCAAGAAATGGGGTCCACAAACACACAAAACATGTGTTAATTATTTAATGCCACAAAATACTCTTCCTCCTCAGATACTCATATATCCCACATTCATTGTAAAAATATCACCATTAATATATTATTAAAATAATATATTTAAATGAATTATTTTATCGTAAAAAGATAAAATATTAATTTTCAACAATTGTCATTTTAAAATTTTCTCCATCTATATCCACATAAAATCAATATTTTCCTCATCATATAAATCAATAATTAATTATTCACAAATAATATTACAGAATCACAAGATCTTGGCAACCGTGTAGCTCCTAAAGAAAGAGGGCTTTCCAATAAGGATCTCTCTTCTTGGGCAAGCAATTAGGTGACCAAACCTCTCCTTAGATGTAACTTTCTAGACATTGCCAATAATGTTATCTAATAATATTATTCAGATAATATGAATTATTGCTTCGATAATAAAAAAATACGCAGTAATGACAATTATTGAAATAATAAAGAATATAAAATATCAACGCAACAATTATTGAATCAATAAAATAAAAATATCGAACAAGAATTACTATAACAATTATTGAAAAGCCTTCACGTAAGAATCAATAATCGTGCAATATCGCGTAGCACTCTTTGTTCAACAACGCCAGATTAGTGTGTTTTAACCACCGGGTATTCCAACAAGATAATCTCAGAACAACCACGCCGTTATTTATAAACAACTTATATTTGTCGCTTTCTTCATCCAATCGCTTTTTCAGTTATGGGGCCCACAAAAAGATCTGCGTCATTGTCGCATTTAATATTCCCATAAAGATTTAATATTCCACCACTAAACTAATATTCCCCACAATAATGAATATTTTATAACCACTTGCTTATTCAAATATTTGCGATTTTACCCATAACTATCCACATTAATCAAATCAACCCTTACTATTTCAAAATAATAAATAGAGGAAAATAAATTTCATTTATTAATAATTTAGGGTCTTACATTAATAATGCTAATTTTTCAATGTATGTCATTTTATTTTTATTGAACTTTTTTAAAATTAAACGAGGATAGTATTAAAAAATAAGATAAAAATAATATTAAAAAGAAAAGGACAAATTAATTTAAACAAACTAAAAACAATAGGATAAATAAACTTAGAAGGAGGGAGTATCACTTAATTGCATTCAACGAAGATAATCATACTCTTATAAATACGCACTAATGTACTAAGATAAGTGAAAATGAAACTCTATATATTTTTGAGTAATTTTCTCTTTTTCAATTTGTTCCCGTATTTCATTATTGACAACATTATCTTTCAAAATAAAATATTATCATATAATTATATACACCAAATTCCATTATAACTAACATATAATCTTAACTATATACTCCCTGCATCTTCGAATTAAATGATATTAAATGTACAATTTTTTTCTCTTTAAAAAATGAGATAAAATATATAAAATAACATGTAATTAATTCATTTAATGAGGTTCAATTAATATAAAAAAATAAAATATTTATCACTTTATATAATAATTTTGTGAAATCACGAAAAATAAATTTAATATTTTTATTCTCTATTTTTTTAATATGTATATAATTATACTTTAGTTTTGAGGATAAATGACTATAATCATGCTAACAATGTAACTTCTAAATAAGTTAACAATTTGAGACATTAAAAGAAAGGAGAATAGTAAATTAGTTCTTTACCTTTAAAAAAAATAAGAATAAGGAAAAAGATGATGTGTATTACCAACTTTACAAGCCAAGTTGCTTGATACCTGCACTACAATATTACAATACATATTCTCATTATGTAACAATCATAGGAGGGGTAATCACAAGAGTGTTCCTTGAAGATGACAAATTCTTTGATTTTACTTTCACCGTTTTTAAAAGATTATCGTTTAAGGTTTTTACACATGAATTAAAAAAGTATTTCCACCATCCCTAAATAACTGACGTTTTGAAGGTTTTTAGACTTATTAAGGAAATCATTTATTACTCCAATTTTGTCATTAAGATTGATATGTATTACCACAATTATCCTTGCATTAATTAAAAAAAGATATACTCCATATAGTTGTCTAGATAAATGAAATACTCCATATAGTTGAGGGCAATAGAGGAAAAATTGTAATTAATGCTTTCTAGAAACTTGATAACGTCAAATATATTGAGAAATTTTAAACTCCCTATAACGTCAATTATTTAGGGATGGAGGGAGTATCATTTATCAAGTAAAATTTGTTTGACATTCCATCACTACCAGTTTATGGGAAGTTGAAAACTATTAATACAAAGGAGAGAATTTCTTGGGACAATGAGAGAAGGTATGGGTAATATAGAAAAATAAATAATTTATTTTCCTCGAAAGTTGTAAACAATAAATATTTTGGAACAAATTTTTTCTTCTAAAACGACAATCTTTTAGGAATGGAGGGAGTAATTTATCAGTTTTGGAATAAACAATCAACATCTTAAATGTTTTTTTTTTAAAATAATCTTGTTCGTTGTTCCCTTTTGATTGTTTCGATCAGTTTATGATCGAAATTTGTCATTTGTCAAATTTATAGGACTCCAATACAATTGTCTACGTATTAACTTTTCTTATATGTTATATGAGCAAAATATATATACTGTTGGGTGTGGGTCCTTACCCATGAGATAGAATTCAAGATAGAAAAGAATTGATTTTTTTGTGAGCAAGTAAGTGGGTTTACTTGATATTAATCTAATTAGAAATTGGGTCAATGGAAGCAATATTAGAATTGGAGATTCTATGAAATGAATTCAAGTTGAAAAAGGATTTACTTGTTAGATTGGTTAGTGACCAAGACAAGGAGATGTGATCCCTAATTTGATTAGGAGAATAAATTGTTTCTAATCTATAATAGGAATGGATTAAGAAGAGTACTATAAATAAGAATATGAGGGAGTCTTATTTGATACATGAGATAAGCTTGGTAATAAGAAGATATCAAAAGAATAAATTGAGAGCATTATAGTTTATTGTTCGTGGGTATCCGCCGCTATCTCCGTTCAATTGAAAGCTTGAAGACTTTATTGCTTGAGGTATTTTTGGGTGGTGAAGTTAATTAAGTTTCTCAACCTAATTAAAGGTAAATTTGTACTATCTCAATTTATTGTGTAACCTCAAGTTTTAGGGCATAAAACTTGAGAGGATTATTGTAAGCCCATTATTAGTGATATAGTGGAGATTCGGAGTTTGACCCGTGGTTTTTACTTCTTAATTTTGGAGAATTTTCCACGTAAATTTGGTGTCTTGCTTGTGGATGGTTATTTGTTATTTTTGTCCTCATAATTGGCTTTGTTGATTTCATATTTAATTGCACAAAGACGGAAAAGTAATTCCTGGGATATAGATTATTTTTGGCATACTTTTCCCAACAGTGGTATCAGAGCTAGGTTATTTTTATGGTTTTCTTGTGCGAAATAAATGGAGGATTGGACAACAGGTTGCATGATTAATCTCAAGGCTACAAATTATGCAATTTGGAAGCCAAGAATGGAGGATTTTTTTTACTGCAAGGATTTGTACGAGCCACTTGAGAACGATGGAGTTAAGCCCACAAACAAGAGTGACGCGCAGTGGAACAAGATGAACAAGAATACTATTGGTTTGATCAGATCGTGGATTGATCAAAGTGTGTTTCATCATGTTGCCACAAAAACTAAAGCCTATGCTCTCTGGCAAAAATTGGAGTCCATGTATAAAAGGAAGACGACACAAAATAAAGCTTTTTTGATTAGGAAGCTTGTGAATTCTAAATTCAAGGATGGAAACTCCGTTGCAGAACACTTGAGTGATTTTCAGAGTATGATAAATCAGTTGAGTACGATGAAGATGGTAATTGACGATGAGATGCAGGCTTTGTTGTTGTTGAGCTCTTTGCCTGATAGCTGGGAGACACTGGTTGTATCGTTGAGTAACTCCTCTCCTAATGACAAGCTGACTATGGATACAGTTAAGGATAGTTTGTTTAACGAAGAACAGAGGCAAAAAGATACTATGGTGATTAGTGATGATTCACAAGTTTTTGTCGCACATAGTAGGGGCAAAAACAAAGGGAGAAACTCTCCTGAAGATGACAAATCCAGGGGAAGGTCAAGAGATAGAAAAGAAGTAATTTGTTTTCACCTTTGTAAGAGTCTAGGGTCACATAAGACGAGAGTGCAGATTTTTAAAGAAGGAGTAGTCTAAGGAAAAAAATGAGGATAAAGTTTCGATTGTGTATCTATCCGACGTCGATGTAGCTATTGTTTGTAATGATAAACCCAAGTGTCATGTTAATGATTGGATTATTGATTCGGGTGCTTCGTTCCATGTTACTTCGCGTGGTGAAATCTTCACATCCTACAGTAGTGGTAATTTTGGCCATGTGCGGATGGGAAACAGAAGTGCATCCAAGATTATAGGCATTGGAGATATTTGTTTGGAAACTAACAGTGGTTACAAGTTGATGCTGAGAGAAGTCAGACATGTTTCAGATATTCGTTTTAATTTGATCTCTGCTGGTAAGCTTGATGAGAATGGTTATAAAAGTTACTTTGGTGAAGGTCAATGGAAGCTCACCAAAGGGTCTCTAGTGGTCACTAGAGGTAAGAAGGTTGACACTCTTTACACGATGCGGGCGCATGTGAGAGGTGTTGAAGATGGGGGAGTTAGGCAGAAAAAGATATGGTACAAAGCCGTGCGAGATAGGAGGAAAGCCTTGCATGAGAACCACAAGAAGAAAGCTCTTCGCTTTAAATGGGTACCAAAAGTGAAGAAGGAAAGTGATAGCTCGCAGCCAGGGTACAAAGCGGTTGTGAATGAATTTGGCAAGCAAAAAATTTTCAAGTTTGAGTTAGATCCTCCCATTGAGAAGAACCATGCCGATGAGACAAAGCCGTACATGAAGATATTTGAAAATTCCAAGAAGCTTGAGTTGAGCTAAGACATCGTTGGAATTAACTCCGAGTAAGGAGTTGTGGTTGGTGATCCCTCTTCTCATGGGTTCAGAGGGGGAGATTGTTGGGTGTGAGTCCTCACCCATGAGATAGAATCCAAGATAGAAAAGAATTGATTTTTTTTGTGAGCAAGTAAGTGGGTTTACTTGATATTAATCCAATTAGAAATTGGGTTAATGGAAGCAATATTGCAATTGGAGATTCCATGAAAGGAATCCAAGTTGAAAAATGATTTACTTGTTAGATTGGTTAGTGACCAAGACAAAGAGATATGATCCCTAATTTGATTAGGAGAATAAATTGTTTCTAATCCATAATAGGAATGGATTAGGAAGAGTACTATAAATAAGGCTATGAGAGAGTCTTATTTGATACATGAGATAAACTTGGTTATGACGCCCCCAAAATTAGGTATACATCACCCATCTTGGGTCGTCAGATACATGGTACATAATTCAAATACAACTTACTAATACAATTGTCGTGTACAATACGACAAAACATAATTGTGAGTTTGAATACAATTATTGTCTACTAGAGATTATACAAAATCAAAAGGAGTCCTCATTACAATTATTAACACACTATTTTACAGAATAGTGAGGACTACTAATGCTATCCTTTGGATCGTCACTCCGTTCCCCGACTAGTCCCTGCTATGTTCTCATTTCCTGAAGAGAACAGTGAAAGAAAGGGTGAGCTCAAGTAGCCCAATAAGAAATATTATGACTAAGATAATGCAGAATAAATTATCATTAGTCTCCAACAATGTTAAACCGATAAAATATAATAGACATCAAGTTTAATCTGCTTAATGAACAAGCAATCCATTAAAAGAGTCAAGTAGAAAATAAAATCTACTATCTTTTATGATTAAAAAGCTTTTCATCATCATTATCATTTGAGACTCAAACTTAATAAATATTCCACATCATCGAATCACCCCGCACTTCTGGCCAAAGATATTCTTTAGTATCACGACCACAATTATCCATGCACTCACGGGCCAAGAATATTTGTGTATTCATTAATGGTCATGATCATGCCACCAATTGTCCATCAATGCACTACGGCAACGATGAGAACTTTACCACATCATTTGTAACATTACGGCCATGATTACACCGAATAATCCCTCGGTCATAATCATACCAAGTCCATCTATGCACTCACAGCCATATATGACTTTCAACAAAATATAAACATGAGGATGATGACAATGATATAAGAATTCAATAAAACAAGTTCAAGAATTATTTTATCCAGGAATTATTAACGTCCAAATTGTCAACATGATACTGTTTTGTAGAGTAAAATTCAAAAATGATCAGAAGAATATTTCCATGAAAAGATACTGGATGAAGCGCAAATATCAAGGATATTCTACTAATTTCATGGAGTATAGAAGTCAAAACTTTAACCAACTGAGTATAATAAAGAATGAAATAACAAAAGAAATCACCATGCATGCGGTACTTCGCATAGACAAGTTATTCCAACAGAATAATAATAACGGAACCAGGTCAGGCAAAATTTGCACCGATAGAATGTTCCAACAGAATAATAAAGACGGAACCAAGTTCGGTGTAAAACACACAGACATGATGTTCCAATAGAATAATAATAAGACGGAACCTGTGTCCTGTAAAACATACTGAGCATAAGATGTTCCAACGGAATAATAATAAAAAGATTTTAATCAGTTAAGGTGTAAAAACACGCATGAGGATGTTCCAATAGAATAATAGAAGAATGTCACCAAGTATAGGGTAGATCAGCGTATACAAGTTATTCCAACAGAATAATAAGAAATGGAATAACAAATGCTTCTCTTCATGAATAAGAAAGAATAACACCCTTACCGTAAAAGTAAAAAGCTGAATATAAAAGTAGTTAAGAAAGCGAATACTTTTCTTCTATCTCTATAGTCTCTCTCATAGTTTCTCTCAGAGTTCAAAGTGAATTGTAAGAAAATAATGAAGGAATGAGCTTCTATTTATAGGAAAATGGAATGCATAGTAATTAATCCATGAACGGACCAGATTGATTTACTTTAATCTAACGGTCCATATTTAAAGCAAAATCTTTTAAATAGAATATAATATATATTATATATTATATATTATATATATTATATATATACATATAAGTGCACGGGTTATCACTCCCGTGACTTTTCTTAAATCCTGTCTGCTAATTATCCAACCTACATATATATATATATATATAATACATATATTACATATATTACACCCACCATCTATATATATATATATATAAAAATATACCCATCACTCCACCATTTCCCCCACTTACGGTTGAAAATGCTTCCACCCAAATCATTCATCCCACTTTCCCCCAAAACCCACTATCACACACACACACATGTCAAATATATATATATATATATATATATATATATATATATATATATATATATTTTATAACTTCCTTCCGATAATTTTGAAAATGAGTGAGTGGGAATCTAAATAATAAGTAACAAAATACCTCATAAAATTACCTCAATATTTTAACAACAATTATCATCATTATTATAATTCACAATATTAATCGACTGCGTCGTTCCAGAAATAGAGGGCTTTCCAATAAGGATTTCTCCTTATCAAAAGCGCAATTAGGTGACAAACCTCTCCTCGCGTAACTTCTAGACATCATTAACATTGAAAATAATAATATTAATAACTTCGTCATCTCAATTATTGATTTAATAATATATAAAATATCGACAATAATTGAATAAAACCGAATGACTTCTCACGAAGCATCAATAATTAATACCGCAGTGCTACTACGCAACCTGACAGACATATTCATTTTTTTAACAATTTGGTGTTTCAACGATTAACGGTAAAACTTCCGCCGTTATTTTCATAAAGTATTTTTGTCATTTTCAATCGACAATAATTCCGCATAGGGTCCATTAATGATTGTGTCGTTGTACTAATATTCCTCGTTAAAACGAATATTCTCACCAATCGAATATTATATAACAACTGCGTGATTTTGCAAAATTTATAAATACTACCCACAACTATAACATTATATCAATATAAAAATGATAATTTATAAAAATTCATTTTTTATTCATAAAAGTTGGGGTCTTACATTGGTAGTAAGAATATACCAAAAGAATAAATTGAGAGAATTATAGTTTGTTGTTCGTGGGTATCCGCTGCCATCTCCGTTCAATTGAAAGCTTGAAGACTTTATTGCTTGAAGTATTTTTGGGTGCTGAAGTTAATTAGGTTTCTCAACCTAATTAACGATAAATTTGTACTATCTCAATTTATTGTGTAACATCAAGTTTTAAGGCATAAAACTTGAGAGGATTATTGTAAGCCCATTATTAATAATATAGTGGAGATTCAGAGTTTGACCCATGATTTTTACCTCTTAATTTTAGAGGGTTTTCCACGTAAATTTGGTGTCTTACTTGTGGATGGTTATTTGTTATTTTTGTTCTCATAATTGGTTTTGTTGATTTCATATTTAATTGCATAAAGACGGAAAAGTAATTCCTGGGATATAGATTATTTTTGGCGTACTTTTCCCAACATATACTTCTCGAAATAAAATGTATTTATTTTTCAACAAAATTCAAGGAAAAACCAATAAAAAATGAGATTTTTTTTACCACTTCTAACAAAATATAAAAATTATTTTTAATCATAATGTGAAAAATAATTCTTATATTTTTTTAGAAGTGATAAAAAATTTCTCATTTTTTAAATTTTAATTTAAATTTTTTATTGGTTTTTTGTTGAAAAAAACAATACATGTTATTAAGAGAAGTATATATATTTTGCTCATATATACGTATAAGAAAAGTTAATACGTTGGAGTCATATAAATTTGATAAGTGTGACAAATTCCGATCATAAACTGACCGAAACGATCAAAAGTAAGGGTGTAAATGAATCGAATCGATTCGAGTATTGAGTTGCTCAGATTTGGTTCACAAAATTTATCGAGTATAAAATAAGGTTTGATTGAGGTTCATTTATTTATCGAAGTCGAAGCACGAATTCGAATTCGAATTTGTGAAAGCGGTTTGGACTTTTCAACGAATATGATCCGAATATCAATAGAAAATTATAATTTGAGGAGGTTCGAATAATTTATCGAACTTTAAAATGCTTTCATATTCGACTCATTTATATTTTGAATGAAATAGCATTTAACGAATTTCGAATCTGCTTTTGAGGGCCAAGATTGCTTTTTTAAAAAATCAAAAGGAACAAGATTGCTTTTTTAAAAAATCTTTAAATCAAAAGGAACAAGATTGCTTTTTTAAAAAATCTTTGAGGGCCGGATTGATTGTTTATTTCCAAACTTATGGATTAAAATCGAAGAATTTGCTAACTTTAGGGAAAACTTATGTCATTATCCTATCATAGGAAGAAGACAAATGCATGACACTGACATCAAGAATCACGATTTACGCACTTTACTTTACCTAACACTAACAGTGTATATTTTGTTTGCCTCGAGAATCACGTGCTCATAATTTCCCACCTTAATTTTGCCGACAGTTATTAGGTCATTTGTATTAATACATTTTTATAAGTAAGTAGAAAAGCCCGACCTTAGCTCAGTTGGTAGAGCGGAGGACTGTAGTGTGCTCATGGCTATCCTTAGGTCGCTGGTTCGAATTTTGCAGGTCGGAATATTATTTTTCATAGTATTATTTTTATATTGAATTATTTTCTTTTATTATTTAAAATAAAACTTCTAATGTGAGTTTACCATTTTGCCCTTTAAAAAGTATAACTCAGTCAGAAGATTGAAATGAACCAAAATTAATTGATTTTGGGCCACATTGAGAATTTGAGTGATAATTTGGAGGGAAATTCTTCCATATAATTATGGGGATAAATCAATTTTTAGTCGCACTGTCATTCTTATTACGATTTATAATTTAGTCTTCAAAAGTGAAAAAAAGTTATAAATCATGATTGATTCGAAAAATGTTACACTTCGTTAAACATTGGGACACGACTTACAATTTGGTGACCAAGTAAAAAAGTTACTGGTTGGTGATTGACTCAAACAATTTTGTAATCCTGGTGCTTGTACTTTCCACTTTTTAAATAATCGTTAAAATTGATCCTATAGAGAGAAGCGAAGTCGACGCCAAGAAGATCCTCAATGTTTTGTTCCATCTTTTCGTTTCCCACATTCGCACCATATCGCTTCCACAGTGGCACCAACTTGGGAACTCTACAGTAATCCATTCATTTTGTTGCATGAACTACAATCTTCTTCCCCGATTTCATTTATGATTCCACCCAAGCATTTAACTCATCTTTTCAATTTTATTTGAAAACTCTTTAATAAATATACGAGAACCAAGAATCAAATGGATAATCGGTATGCAAGAAGAATGAGAGAAGAAGAGAACTCTAGTTTTCAAACGTAATAAAGATTAAACTCTCTTGCTTAATCTGAAACAGTAACATTTTTCGAAAGACAATCACCGGTTTGTAACTTTTTTCACTTTTGCACTCAAATTGTAAGTCGTGTCCCTAATGTTTAACGAAGTGTAACATTTTCGAGTAGCACAATCACCACCGATTTGTAACTTTTTCACGGGTGTGATCAAATTGTAAATGCTATTCCAATATGTATACCAAAAAATTGATTTATCCCTATAATTATGTAGTAGAACCCGTCAGTCCGTGACCTAGGTATAGAGGTTGATTGCCTATATTTGACTTTCACCCTTAATATTATTCTCTATTTGCTCCTTCAGTGTAGCAGCATGCATGCTGCCGATAAACGGTTAGGTTTGTTTGTAAGAATAATATTATATAATTTAAAAATAAAATAATTCTTACAAATATATATAGTTTTGGTAATTTGTTTTCTTTCCCCTCCCTCCGCCTATAAATTGAGGCGATAAACCGAATGGATTGAATACACTGAAACCACAAAGAAAGAGGAAGTTCTATAGAAAATATTATTTTGAGAGTATAATAAAATAAGTGCATTCCAGTTCCAAATTACCAGTCGAGATGGTAATATTAATTTGTTTCCTTATATTTTTTTTTATATTATTGGCATGGCTTTGCCATCGCTCTGATTACTTTTAACTCCAAATTATTTGAACTGACTTTGTCATCTATTATTGTAATTTTTATTATTTTTAGTGGTATCATTTGTCTTA
Source organism: Panax quinquefolius (assembly GCA_020205615.1). Lineage (NCBI taxonomy): Eukaryota > Viridiplantae > Streptophyta > Magnoliopsida > Apiales > Araliaceae > Panax > Panax quinquefolius. Next base: position 55,337,546 of record CM035160.1, read on the forward strand.
AGAGGACTAATCAAGATTTGGTGGGAATTTATTTGTCAATTATTATATTTTGCGAAGATAATCCAACCTGCACAGATTACATGCCTAGTAAATATTTATTGATTATTTATCTAGAAACACATTGTTATTATTGTTTGTGAATATAATCTCTCTCATTACTTTAACATCAAATTATTTGAACTGGCTTTGTCGTCCATCGTCCATTATTATAATTTTTATTATTTCTAGCGGTATTATTATTTCTAGTGGTACCATATGTCTTAAGAGGACTAATCAAGACTTGGTGAGAACCTTATTTGTCAGTTATTATATCTTGCGAAAGATAATCTATCTACACGTACTAGTCATCATTGATTATTTGTTTAGAAACACTTTGTTATTGTTGTTTGTGAATATAATCTCTCTCATTACTATAACTCCAAATTATTCGAATGGACTTTGCTGCTTGTTAATGTCAAGATCCGTCTACGCATTCCAATCATTAAAACGCGTCCAATCCTGCACAGAAACGAGTAAACATCAAAAGCTTAACGACTTGGGTCGCCGGGGATAGTTCTGGTGCGAGAACTGAAACAATGTTAACAATGGAGGCTTAATGCTCTAGTGCTGGAAAGTAATAAATTGCATGTATCTTAGAGTTAGAGAAAAGCCTCATATTTATAATGTTCTCACCACCATGCAATCCTTCCCCGAGTCAGATTAAGGTTCTCACCCAAACAACCAATCCTTAACATGATTGTATCGAATCTCCTAGAATTAAGGAAGTTGATTTACAATCCAACACTTCCCTCTTTACGTAGAGACCAAATAGAATTAGGAACCTTAGTCCACAAATCCCCCGTCTACCAAAACAACTCCTGGTCCAAACCTACACAACACCATAAGGACAACGGCCCACTATAATTCACAGGCCCTAATATCCTAGGCCCAACATTGCCCCTCAGTCTTCCACCAAATAGAATATTTGATGGAAGAGTATTCAGAACAAAGCTCATCAACAAAAACGCCCAAGCAATGCCAATCAAAGCCCAAGGCCCATTCACCAAAGCGCCTCAACACCGGATATCAAACCAACCCTTCAGATCCACCATCCAAAGATCATCATTACCCCTATTAATGCGCCGCCCTCGAGATATGGGAAAGACTGAAAGGACAACATTATAAAAATCTATTTCCCCCCAATTTAAACAGTTTAACCTGTTCATTTTAAATAAATAAAAACTTATCTTCTTCAACTTTCCAACTTTCCCTCTCCAAACTTGCAAAAATGGCTTCTCCCCAAAATAGTGATAACACTCTGCCGGAAAACTCCATCCCCATCTCCGTGACTCTCCAATCCAGCATCCCTGCTCCATCAAACACCACTTCCAACCTCCCTACAACCTCCCCTAACCCTAACACAAACACCATGCCAGAATTAAACCCTAACGCTACCATAACCTCCACCCAAAATCCATCAGAAACACTTCTCGAATACCTTAACGAGAATCTATTCCCTCACTTCAACACCCCATCTCAAATCACAGAATCCGACCTCCTCGTAATTCGTGAACACTACCAAATCCCAAAAACCCATCATCTAAGAGCACCCTCACCCACCGACTGTATGTATCACCGACCCAATGGCTGGACGACCATCCCCCTCACCCTTTTGGAAAAAAGAATCCGACTACCCCTGCACGCATTCATAGTCACCCTTCTAGGGTTTATGGGCATTGGTCTAGCCCAACTCTTACATTAACATCATCGCTTTCATCACCTTCTGTCATGAGATTGGAGTTCCACCTTCAATTGATTTCTTCTTCACCCTGTTCCAAATTGGTAATTCCCACGAACGGGGTTTCAAAGTACTAACCTAACTCCAAATTTGACAAATGCCCCCTGATAGACACCAAGCAACAAAGGGTGGCATAAGGACTGGTTCTTCGTCAAAAGACCTGAAATTCCCAAAATCCCAGACTGGACCTCAAACAAACGCCCCTCTCTCAACTTCGGTGATGTAAGACCCCAACTTATTATAAATAAAATTGAGTTTTCTCTATTTATTATAATAAGAATTAATTTGATATAATGCTCTGGTTATGGGTGAAATGTGAAAATTTTATAAAATAAGCAAGTGGTTATAAAATAATCATTGTTGTCGGAGAATATTCGTTTGGTCGTGGAATATTCTTTTTATCGGGAATATTCGTACGACGGCGCAGTCAATTGTGGGCCCCATAACAGAATAACGGTCGGATGAAGAAAACGACAAGTTTTAGTTTTTGTAAATAATGGCGTAATTGTTACCGTTAACACTGTTGGATTACCTGGTGGTTAAAATAAAGTAGTACGCCGTGGTCGCACAAAGAAGACACCTGTGATTACATACAAAGATTTTTTGAATTATTGATTCTAACGTAAAGAAGCCACTACTCAATAATTGTTATAGTAGTTATCGCTCAATATTTTATTTTATCGATTCAATAATTCTTTGCGTTGATATTTTATATTATTATCGTTTTCAATAATTATCATCGCACAAGATTTTCCATTATCTCATCAATAATTCATATTATTTGAATAATATTATTAGATAGCATTATTGACAATGTCTAGAAAGTTCTCGCTCAAGGAGAGGTTTGGTCACCTAATCTTGTACACAAGAAGGAGAAATCCTTATCTGGAAAGCCCCCCTTCCTGAGGAACTACCTGGTTGTCATAATTTTGATTCGTAATATTATTTATGAATAATAAATTATTGATTTATATGATAAGGAAATATTTATTGATGGATATATTTATTTTTTTTATGTGGATATAGTTGAAGGAATTCTGCAGGAATTATTTGTTGAAAGTTGGTATTTTATCTTTTCTCCAATAATATTATTATTATAATATATATATATATATATTTATTTATATATATATGCATGTGATTAAAGAAAAGGAGTGAGCAAATTGTATAGTTTGTCCGTTATTTTCCTAAGTTGGTTGGTGGTGGAGTATTGACTGCAAAGCAAACTTATTTTCAAAAGAAACACAGTAAGCTGTCCTTTTCTTTTTCTTCAGAGATGGCTTATTTTTCTTCCTACAAAACATTTTTCAAAGGGTGGCCCCTATTGTTGTTTTTTCTTTCCTGGTGGGTGGTAGGTTTTATGCTAAATCATTTCAAAATGTCGCCCCAACATATGGAAAATGTGAATTAATTAGTGATATTCTCGCAAGCTAGTTTTAAAGGGTGGCCCTCACCCATTTGAAATATGAGAATGCATGTTAGGCAGGATATTAGGTAGAGGAGGAAAAAAAAATGTCAGGCGCTTTATCTGTTTCTTTTTCCTTCCTTCGTTGCTATAAATAGGAGGGCAACCCTCCATCTTAAATCACACCTTCATAATCAGAAAATTTTTTCTATAGTATTGTGAGTATTTTCTTGAGTATAAGAATACTTTGAGCGTAGTTTTTCTGCAAGATTTTCTCAGAATAATATCCGATATTCCAGTCAAATCCAGTTTCTACCAAGGTAAAGGATATTATTTTATTGCAACACTCGTGAAAAATATTATTTTCTTTCATACTCCATATTACGAAAGCGATATTATTTCATCTCGTATTCTTAAATTTGAACTTACTATGGTAAGTATTGTTTCTATAATTCCTGAAATGATTAGAAATTTCGTTTCATCTAATATCATTTCATAGGATTGTTGGTCTGAACTTTTTTATCAAATTTGGAACTTTTTTACGATCGTTCACAAGTTGCATCGTTCACGAAATCTTATTCGTAGTACTATTCACGGGTATCGTTTTCACGCCATCGCTTTTGCATCGTTTCAAAAAAAAAAAAATATTTTTTTTCTCTTCCAAGTTATCTGTTGTGACCCTTATTCTTGAAATTTAATCCATGTTTTGATCTTCATTCTTGAATTTTACTCCACTATAGTTTATTATGGAGTATTATTGAACTTAGATAAACTAAAATATGAATTTCTAATATTTGTCCTTCTGTCTCACTGGATTCGTTCTTTAAAATATTTTTCATCATCCTCAATCCTAAATGATGATATTACTGAATATATTTGGGCCGTAGTGCAAAGATGAATGATTAATCGATGAATATCTTTGGCCAGTAGTGCAAAGATGAGCAGTGTTGAGATGAATACGACCAACCTGGTGATATAAATGAATATCTTTGGCCTGTAGTGCAAAGATGAATATTTGATTCAAAATGTATATTGATTGATGTTACAGGGATAAATTATTGATGATGGACTTTTAAATCTTAGAAGATAGTAGAATTCTTTCTCTACTTGACTCTTCTAATGGATTGTTGTTTTCGCTGCAGTTGTTGATCTAAAACTTGTTGTCTATTATATTTTTATCAGATTTCTCCCTGTTGAAGACTAATGATAAATTGTTGTATATTATCTTAGTCATAATATTCTTTATTGGGCTAGTTGAGCTCACCCTTTTCTTTTTTGTTCCATTTTTCTTCTCAGGAGGTGAGAACATAGCAGGAACTAGCCGGGGTATGGAGTGATGGTTCAGGATAGATGTATTAGTAGTCCTCACTATTTTTTAAAATAGAGTATCAATAATTGTAATGAGGAATCCTTTTGAGTTTAAATACTCTCTATTAGACTATATTTGTATTCAAACTCACTGTATATGTGTTGTCGTATTTTGCACGACAATTGTACATCAAGTTGTATTTGTTTTCGCATCATGTATTTGGCGACTCAGAATGGGTGATGTATACCTATTTTGGGGCGCCACGGTTTGGTATCGAGCTTAGGATATGGTCTCTGGCGGAGATCGGGAATAGAACTTGGAGGGAGAGATGAGTAAATCTTTCGCTAGTATGTGTCTACCTAAGCTTATGTTGTTGGCTCATCATAATATAGGATATTATGTGATATGTTAAATTGTTTAATTAACCTTGATTTATGGCAAGATTTAAGAATGGGTCACGAGAACGTTAACAATGGAGTGTATGAGATCGTGAAACAACCTTTAGTCACAAACCAGAGAACGCATAACAGAAGGCAATATTCCTCTCGTAAACAACACTACCGAGAAAGCGATGAATGATGGAATGTTTAGGAGCTTTTTACAGTTCATACAAAATCGCATTTAGAGAGACTGCGTGCACGTAATACGGTGGAAATGATTGAACCATGCTTGTCACAAACCAAGCGCTTCAAAGAGTTGGGACCACCGAATTTATTGGAAAGCCGGATCCGATCAAGGCGAAAATGTGGGTCAAGCAAATTACCAAGATATTCTATGTCTTGGGATGCACGGAGGAACAGAAGGTTCCATTCGCCACCTTTATGTTCCACGGTGAGGCCAGATTACTGGTGGGAATCTGTGAAGCGTACCCAGCCTGCCGCACTCAACATGTCTTGGGAAACATTTCAGAAACTGTTCAATGACAAGTACTTTCCTGAAAGTATTCTTCATATGAAGGAGGTGGAGTTTATCAGACTGGAACAAAACAATATGACAGTGTCCCAGTACGAGGCGAAGTTTTCAGATTTATCCAGGTTTGGACCTCATTTGGTCAAGAATGAGGAACGAATGACGAGGATGTTTTTGAAAGGTCTAAAACCCAAGATTTGGCAATATCTTATCTCTCATAAATTTTCTTTATATTCAGATGTTGTAAACAAGGCTCAATTATTAGAGCGAGATAATGAGTATGTGCAACCGAGGGACCACAACCAGAGTCATACCGGTGGCGGTAGCCATCGGAGCAATGAAAACCAGCAGAGAGGAAAACATTCGGACAAAAGCGGTAACCACTCTGGTGGTAATCGTGGTCGTGATAATAGAAGGAGCGAGTCGGAAGGAGATTTCAAGAAGAGAAGGTACAATAATGATAACGTGAAGACGTCAGCACAAACATCAACTATTTCTAGGGGAGGGGAATGGGAATCGGTCGTTTGTTACAAATGCGGGAAAGAGGGACACATCAGCCCAAACTGCCCACAACAATCCAAGGTATGTTATATCTGTGGAAAGGAGGGCCATATAGCTCGAGACTGTTCTGTAGCAAAACCAAGTTCAACAGGGATGGTAACTCTAAAGGCTGTCCTGGATAAGTTGAAATTAGCGGTTCCTGGAAGGGCGTTTGTCGTGACTGGACAAAACGCGAGAAACCCGAACGAGGTGATCACGGGTAAGCTTATCATAAACTCTTACGAAGTTTATACCTTATTAGATACCTGTTCTACCCATTCTTTTATCTCTCCTGCTTGTGCTCAACGTTTAAACTTAACTCCGGAGAAATTAGACTTTGATTTATCAGCGGAGACTCCGTTAGGAGAAACTTTCGTTACGTCTACTGTTTATAAATCTTGCTTAATCCAAGTTGACACCATCACATTACCTGTGGATCTTATCTCTTTAAAGATACTTGCTTTTGATGTGATTTTAGGGATTGATTGGTTAACCACTCATCATGCTAAAATTGATTATTTTCGTAAGGTTGTTAGTTTTCATATTCCTAACCAACCTATTATGAGAATCCAAACAATCAAACCATTAAAGTCAATCACTGTCATATCGAGCCATAAAGCTATTCGTTTATTGAAAAATGGATGTCAAGCTTTCTTAGCCCATGTCACAGACTTGAACAAAAACACGTCAGATTTGAATAAAATTTCTATTGTTAGTGAATTTCCTGATGTATTTCCTGAAGAACTTCCCGGTCTACCCCCAGAACGTGATGTTGAATTCTTTATTGACCTTGAACCGGGTACAAAACCCATTTCTAAAACCCCATATCAAATGGCTCCTATCGAACTTTAGGAGTTAAAAGCCCAACTATGAGGAATTGTTAGACATCGGTTTCATTGGTCTAAGACATCTCCTCGGGGGGTGCTCTGTTTTATTCAGAAAAGAAAAGACGGGGGAGTATGCGACTTTGTATTGACTAATCGAGAATTGAACCATGTCACCATCAAGAATAGGTATCCGCTACCTCGCATTGATGACTGTTTGACCGATTGCAAGGAGCACAATTCTTTTCAAAGATCGACCTTCGATTCGGATATCATCATTTGAAGATTAAAACCGAGGATATTCCAAAGATCGCCTTCAGAACTCCCAGGTATGAGCATTATGAATTCTTAGTCATGTCTTTTGGATTGACTAATGCTCCTGTTGCTTTCATGGATATGATGAACAAAGTATTCAAGGAATATTTGGATCAGTTCTTTGTTGTCTTTATTGATTACATCCTCATCTATTCCAAAAGTTGTGAAGATCATGAACACCATTTGAAGCTGATACTAGAAAGGCTTCGTGAAAACAAGTTATATGCCAAGTTGAAGAAATGCGAGTTCTGGCTTGAGGAAGTAGCATTCCTTGGGCACGTGGTGTCAAAATATGGAGTATCTGTTGACCCGACGAAGATTGAAGCAATACAAAGTTAGGAGAAATCGAAATCGGTGACCGAAGTGCGTAGCTTTCTGGGCTTAGCTGGTTATTATCGGAGATTCGTAGAAGGATTTTCTCGAATCGCTACTCCGTTAACTCAGTTGACTCGGAAGGATACAAAATTTGTATGGAGCGAGGAATGCGAGACGAGTTTCCAAGAGATAAAGAGGAGACTCATTTTGGCACCTGTTCTGGCAATACCATCTGGTTCGGATGGATTTGTTATATCAAATGATGCTTGTGCAAAGGGTTAGGATGTGTTCTCATGCAACATGGGAAAGTCATAGCCTATGCCTCGCGACAACTCAAAGAATATGAGAGGAATTATCCTACTCATGATCTAGAGTTGACAGTAGTCGTTTTCGTGTTGAAAATCTGGAGACACTACCTGTATGGGGAGAAAGTGGAGATCTATACGGATCATAAAAGCCTCAAATACTTTTTTACCCAAAAAGAACTCAACATGCGGCAACGACGTTGGCTTGAACTATTGAAAGATTACAATCACATTATTCAATATCATCACGAAAAGCGAACGTAGTAGTAGCGCATTGAGTAGAAGATCATACGCGAGTACGAAAGTGATAATGTCAATGCAAAGGCCCATTTCGTATAACTTGCAAAGGATGGAGGTAGAATTAAAGACTCGGGGACCCACATGATGATGGCGAATATACTGAGTAGAACCGACTTTAATCGATAAAGTTAAAGTTGATCAAGCTACGGACACGGGAACGATCGTATGAAGAAGAAAGTGCAAGAAGGAGCTATTCGAAGCGAGAATCGATGAAGAAGGAATACTTAGATTCAACTCCGGACTTTGTGTTCCTAACGACTCGATTTGAAGCATAGAATCATGATGGAGGCACACAACACACCGCTTTGCAATCCATCTCAGGAGTACCAAAATGTATCATGATATTCGACATACATTTTGGTGGAATAATATGAAGAGAGAGATCGCATGAGTTTATCTCGAGGTGTTTAACATGTAAGCGTGTAAAAGGCGAGCATCAAGTGCCAAAGGGTCCATTGCAACCACTTGAGATTCAGGAATGGAAGTGAGAACACATTACCATGGATTTCGTTACAGGTCTTCCCAAAGTTTCTTAAGGCATAGATGCGATTTAGGTTATTGCTGATAGATTAACCAAGTCTGCTCATTTCTTGCCTATACGTGAGACTTATTCCCTTGAACGTCTTGCTCGTATGTATATGAATGAGATTGTGAGATTGCATGGCATGCTAGTATCCATAGTTTCGGATCGTGACCCAAGATTCACTTCAAGATTTTGGGTTAGCTTGCAAAAAGCTATGGGCACGGATTTACGATTCAGTTCAGCATACCATCCTCAAACGGACGGACAATCAGAAAGGACTATTCAAACCCTTGAAGATCTATTAAGACTCCGTGTCTTAGATTTCAAAGGAAGTTGGGTTAAGTACTTGCCACTGGTGGAATTCTCCTACAACAACAGTTATCAAGCAAGTATAGGCATGGCTCCATTCGAGGTGTTGTATGGACGAAAGTGTCGTTCTCCAGTATGTTGGGACGAGGTGGGAGAAGCAACATTGTTGGGACCAGAATTAGTATGCATGACTACAGAAAAGATCCAAATGATTCGACAACGTATTCAAACCTCACAAGATCAACAAAAGAGTTATGCTGATCTTCATCGAAAGGACGTGGAATTTAATATTGGAGATCATGTACTGTTACGTATTGCTCCATGGAAGGGAGTTACAAGATTTGGGAAGAGAGGAAAGCTCAATCCACGATTTGTTGGTCCATTTGAGATTCTTGACCGAATAGGAAATTTGGCCTATAGACTCGCGTTACCTCCAAGCATGTATCGTGTTCATAATATTTTTCACATATCTATGCTTTGTAAATATGTGAAAGACCCGAACCATATTATTGCGTTAGAACTAGACGAGATAGCCGAAGATTTAACGTACGAAGAGGTACCTGTTAAGATCTTGCATGGATAGGAAAGAGCATGTCCTACGCAACAAGGTTATACCACAAGTTAAGGTTTTGTGGAGAAACCAAGCAATTGAGGAAATGACATGGGAGTTGGAATCAGAAATGAAAGCGAGGTACCCTCACCTTTTCGAAACACCAGGTACGTACGTCAATTTTGAGGACGAAATTTCATAAGGAGGGGAGGTTGTAAGACCCCAAATTATTATAAATAAAATTGAGTTTTCTCTATTTATTATAATAAGGATTAATTTGATATAATGCTCTGGTTATGGGTGAAATGTGCAAATTTTACAAAATAAGCAAGTGGTTATAAAATAATCATTGTTGTCGGGGAGTATTCGTTTGGTCGTGGAATATTCTTTTTATCGGGAATATTCGTACGACGGCGCAGTCAATTGTGGGCCCCATAACAGAATAACGGTCGGATGAAGAAAACGACAAGTTTTAGTTTTTATAAATAGCGGCGTAATTGTTACCGTTAACACTGTTGGATTACCTTGTGGTTAAAATAAAGTAATACTGGCGGTCGCATACGCGATAGGTATTGTATGCGATATTTTTGAATTATTGATTCTTACGTAGAAGGCACTACTCAATAATTGTTACGGTAATTCTTTTGCTCAATATTTTATTTTATTGATTCAATAATTCTTTGCGTTGATATTTTATATTATATCGTTTCAATAATTATCATTGCACAAGATTTTCCATTATCGATCAATAATTCATATTATTTGAATAATATTATTAGATAGCATTATTGGCAATGTCTAGAAAGTTCATCAAGAAGAGGTTTGGTCACCTAATTGTGCGCTTGAAGAAGTGAGAGAAATCCTTATCGGAAAGCCCCTCTTTCCGGAACTACTGGTTGTCATAATTGTGATTACGTAATATTATTTGTGAATAATTAATTATTGATTTATATGATAAGGAAATATTTATTGATGGATATATTTATTTATTTTTTATGGATATAGTTGAAGGAATTTTGCGAGAATTAATTGTTAAAAGTTGGTATTTTATCTTTTCTCCAATAATATTATTATATATATATATATATATATATATATATATATATATATATATTTATATATATATATGCATGTGATTAAAGAAAAGGAGTGAGCAAATTGTATAGCTTGTCCGTTATTTTCCTAAGTTGGTTGGTGGTGGAGTATTGACTGCAAAGCAAACTTATTTTCAAAAGAAACACAGTAAGCTGTCCTTTTCTTTTTCTTCAGAGATGGCTTATTTTTCTTCCTACAAAACAATTTTAAAGGGTGGCCCCTATTGTTGTTTTTTTCTTTCCTGGTGGGTGGTAGGTTTTATGCTAAATCATTTCAAAATGTTGCCCCAACATATGGAAAATGTGAATTAGGCATGATATTCCTGCAAGCTAGTTTCAAAGGGTGGCCCTCACCCATTTGAAATATGAGAATGCATGTTAGGCAGGATATTAGGTAGAGGAGGAAAAAAAAATGTCAGGCGCTTTATCTTTTTCTTTTTCCTTCCTCCGTTGCAATAAATAGGAGGGCAACCCTCCATCCTAAATTACACCTTCATAATAATATTTTTTTTCTATAGTATTGTGAGTATTTTCTTGAGTATAAGAATACTTTGAGCGTAGTTTTTCTGCAAGATTTTCTCAGAATAATATCTGATATTCCAGTCAAATCCAGTTTCTACCAAGGTGAAGGATATTATTTTATTGCAACACTCGTGAAAAATATTATTTTCTTTCATACTCCATATTACGAAAGCGATATTATTTCATCTCGTATTCTTAAATTTGAACTTACTATGGTAAGTATTGTTTCTATAATTCCTGAAATGATTAGAAATTTCGTTTCATCTAATGTCATTTCATAGGATTATTGGTCTGAACTTTTTATCAAATTTGAAACTTTTCATGACCGGCATCGTTTTCATGGTCATTTTTCACGATTCTTATTCACTTGGCATTGTTTCACAAAAAAAAAAAAATTATTTTTTTCTCTTCCAAGTTATCTATTTGTGACCCTTATTCTTGAAATTTAATCCATGTTTTGATCTTCATTCTTGAATTTTACTCCACTATAGTTTATTATGGAGTATTATTGAACTTGGATAAACTAAAATATGAATCCCTAATATTTGTCCTTACGTCTCCTTTGGATTCGTTCTTTAAAATATTTTTCATCATCCTCGGTCCTAAATGATGATATTATTGAATATCTTTGGCCCGTAGTGCAAAGATGAATGATTAATCGATGAATATCTTTTGCCCGTAGTGCAAAAGATGAGCAGTGTTGAGATGAACATGACCAAGCTGGTGATCTAAATGAATATCTTTGGCACGTAGAAAGTGCAAAGATGAATATTTGATTCAAAATGTATATTGATTGATGTTCTGAGGATAAATTATTGATGATGGACTTTTAAATCTTAAAGATAGTAGAATTCTTTCTCTACTTGACTCTTCTAATGGATTGTTGTTTTAATTGCGGTTGTTGATCTAAAACTTGTTGTCTATTATATTTTTATCAGATTTTTCCCTGTTGAAGACTAATGATAAATTGTTGTATATTATCTTAGTCATAATATTCTTTACTGGGCTAGTTGAGCTCACCCTTTTCTTTTTTGTTCCATTTTTCTTCTCAGGAGGTGAGAACATAGCAGGAACTAGCCGGGGTATGGAGTGATGGTTCAGGATAGATGTATTAGTAGTCCTCACTATTTTGTAAAATAGTGTATCAATAATTGTAATGAGGACTCCTTTTGAGTTTGTATACTCTCTATTAGACTATATTTGTATTTAAACTCACAGTATATGTGTTGTCGTATTTTGCACGACAATTGTATTACTGAAGTTGTATTTGTTTCTGTACCATGTATTTGGCGACTCAGAATGGGTGATGTATACCTATTTTGGGGGAGTCACAGGTGACACCTCTCCCGAACGAGTGATGTTAATGGCAAAGCTACATGAGAAACTTCCCCTAAAGGAATGGAGCTTCGGCCTCTTGAGCAAATAGGCATGGTTGTACGACCATAAATGTAAGTTCCGAACTTGCTACTTGCATTATCTTTAAATTATCTTCAAACATTATTCTGAAAAAATCTCTTTGCTTACTACAGTATCCCTTATTAAACCTACGTTGGCTGATCGAAAAGACCTTGAAGAATTCCTGTCCAACACTACAACTGAAACATCCACTTAACCACCAAACACTGAAGTCGAAGAAACCACCACTGAAGAATCTACCCTACCTCGACTGAAAAGAAGAACAACTAAAAACCTAAAAAATCCATGTTCCCACTCTCACCGAAAGCCTCCTCAACATGCCCATCTCCGAAAGAACCCAAATCCTTTAAACAAAAAAGAAACGCGCCAAGATCACTGTAAGAACCCAACTTTTTATGAATAAATATTTAATTTTCTCCAAGTATTATTTTAAATAATAAAGTGTTGATTTGATATAATGCTATAGTTGTGGATGATATGTGCAAATTTTGCAAAGTAAGCAAGTTGTCATAAAATATTCGTTTGGTCGGGGAAATATTCTTTTTGTCTAGGAATATTCGTACGATGGTGAAATCATTGGTGGAACCCACAACGGAATAACTTTCGGATATAGAAAGCGAAAAAAATAACCTTTTCATAAAATAACATCAAGACTTTTACCGTTAAACTGTTGAAATACCCGATGATAAAAGTACAGTAATACGCGTTGTTGCACAAAAGCACACAATATTGCACAATATGTGACGCCCCCAAAATAGGTCTACACAACCCATTCTGAGTCGCCAAATACATGGTACATAATTTAAATACAAACTTCATTTATACAACTATTGAACTATTGTGCAAAATACGACAAAACATAAACTGTGAGTTTTAATACAAATATTGTCTCGTAGACAATATCCAAACTCAAAATAATTCTTCATTATAATTATTATCACACTATTTTATAGAATAGTGAGGACTACTATAGCCATCATCTTGGACCATCACTCTATTTCCCGACTAGTCCCAGCTATATTATCATTTTCTGTAGAGAAGAATGAAAGAAAATGGTGAGCTCAACTAGCTCAGTAAAGAATATTAAGACTAAGATAATGTAGAATAAATTATCCTTAGTCTTCAACAGTGTAAAATCTGATAAAATACAATAGATAACAAGTTTAGATCAACAATAGTAACGATACAAACAATCCATTAGAAGAGTCAAGTGGAGCATGATGTCTACTATTTTCTATGATTTAAAAGTTCATCATCAATATTTTATCTCTGTAACACAACTCAATAAATATTTTACATCAATAAATTATCCATGCACTACGGGCCAAAGATATTCATTAATTAGTATCACCAGTGGTCATGATCATGCCAAACAACTTTTCATTTATGCACAACGGGCCAAAGAGGACTTTCACCACATCATTTGTTTGTAACATTATAGGTCATGATTATATCAATACATAATTCCTGGTCATAATCATACCAATCAACAGACCATCTATGCACTACGGGCCAAAGATGACTTTCACCACAATATAAGCATGAAGATGATGACAATGATATAAGAAATCAATTAAGTGAGATCAAGGATAAATATTAAAGATTTATAATTTAATTTATCCAGAGTTTAAGAATGTCCAAATTGTCAACATGATAATTAATTATTGTGTAAAATTCAAGAATGATATTCATGTATCAAAAACAATTTGGACATAAAAAAAAACAATTTTGTCGTGAATAGTACCTTGTGAACAGTACCCTGACATGAAAAGATTAAAATTTAATAAGAAAGTTCAAGAACATATTTCAGTGAAACGATACTAGATGAAGTACAAAATTCAAGGATATGTTACTAATTTCAGGGAGTATAGAAGCAATACTTATCAAAATAAGTGTAGATTTAAGAATATGAAACGAAATAATATTACTTACACACTATAAAGTATCGAAGAAAATAATATTTCTTACGAATATTGAACGAAAATAATATCCCTTACCTTAGTAGGAGAGTAATTCAGACTTGTATAGCAGAGATATTCTTGAAGAAAACTTGCACTATTTGTTACACTCAAAGTATCCTTATACTAGAAAGAAATACGCACAATATTATAGAAGAAGAATTCTCTGATTTTGGTGTGATTTTCATTTCTTAACTAAGCATCCTATTTATAGGAGAATGATACTTATGACTATTTATTTAAGAAAATAATCAAGACATACAAGTAACAATTTCACTATGCCAGAAATTAAATGAAAAATCGATTTTTTTACTATTCATTACTGTGCAATAAAATATTCTAATAAAACAAAAACTTTATATAAAATATAATATATTCTATTTATAATCTAATAGAACAAATAACTTTATATATAATATAAAAAGTATTTTGTTTTATATAAATTTTTTACTTTTTTTATTACTATTATAATAATAATAAAAAAAAAAATAAATAACTTTCTACTGGCGATTCATGATTAGTAACACAAATACAAAATTTTAAATGTCTACCAGAGGATATAGATATTCTCTAGTGGAATATAATAGATTTAAAAGTTACTTGCAAAGTACTAGCTACTTGAAGTCTACTGACGTTAACGCATCACAAAAGTTTATTTTAAGTTTAGTTTATTTAATTTATAAACATTTTAAGTTTAATTTATAAATTTATTTTAAGTTTAATTTATTTAATTTATAAACACTTCTTCTAAAGACCAAAGGAAATGCACCAAAAAAATGGTGTGATGCATTTAAACTGCCAAATCATGTACCAAATGGTACCACCCCAAACACACAAACAAATGTTAGTAACTAGACGAAGCCTAATTGTGCTACCTGTATTACTAAATCCGTGCAACTCACTGCTCCACAAAACAACTAAAATATTTAGAGTTTCTATATATTGAGCAAGTACTATATATACATATACTTAATTTTACGAAGCACCACAACAAGGAAACGAAGAAAGCTTTCTCATACAATATTCTTTATCACAATAATGTAGTTACCCTACACAAGGAGCGGAAATACACGCAAACAAGATAGTTTAGGAGGTTTTTGTTGTAACGGCAGATACCATCGAGTTCATTCCACACATGCCATGCCCTCGGCAGAGGCGGTAGTATCCATGCTCTCCCCACTTCTCTCCCCAAGAGTTCTTGATAATCCAATAAGGTTTATAGCCAAGCCTAAGAATAGAGAAACCTTTCGAACCATATCCCACAAGTAGAACTGCATGGTTCACCCATTTCTTACCACATATAAGCGGACAAGAAACCCCACCAATGTAAGTTTGCATGAACACTGCGTTTATCCCAACTGTACAATATGGATGTTCAAGTAAATGAATTTCAGTAAGCAAATTTAAAAAATTATAATTAGTTTTGAGACTTACTGACCAAAATATAATCATTGAGTTTTTATCAACCAATAAAAAAACCAATAAACAAATTATTTTGTTCTAACCAAAACACTGAGCTTTCAAGCAATTGTTAATAATGCAAAAAATCTGACGAGCTTATATGTACATGTTAGTAGACATGTAATCTCATATGGACAAATTTTGGACATTTTGAAATTTCAATGGTTTCGGCCTAAAAAAATTATTTGTAAGCCTTTTACATAGTGACGAGAGAAACGATTTTTTTGGTTATTAAGTCTGTTTTGAGTTTGCCAATTCCCAAACAGTGTCAAGCAATCAGTAGAAACAAAGACCAACAACAATATTCATAATTTCATGTGGAAATTAATCATACGAAATCATATGGATTATTCTTCCTTGCTATCAAAGTAGTTATAATTTGTGATTTACATAAAGGATAAGGTACTATCAGAATTACAATTGTAAAATGAAAATGGATGGTAAAATGAAGTTTACATTTTAATAATGGATAGGACAAAATTAAATATGTAGAACATACATGTACAAACACTTGACCATTGACACCACTCCACAGAGGTCAGAGAAACAAACTAGAGAGCATGAATACGTGTCAAATTCTTGTGTCATAATTCGATTGTTGATATGACCCAAATTATTTTGTGCAGCGACATAAAAGTAAGAAAGATGAGGTTCAATATTGGTGATACCGAAGGACTGAGGTTAACATTCGTGGGCCACCACTATGGGGTTGCGGAGGCAAAGTCCCCACAATGTGGACCTATTATGTTATTAGGTCCGGCTATATATATATATATATATATATATATATATATATATATATATTTATATTTACCTAAGGTTTCGTGATTCTATTCTTTCTTATATAGTTTTAGCCGTTTTCAGAACAAGAGAGATTTTTAGCAATTGTATTTTTCACACTTTGATATAATAATATCGTATGCCTCTGGTGGTTTTTCACAATTTGGGATTTCCACGTAGTTCGTGTCTTTATTTTCTATCATTGCCATAGTTTGTTCTAACAACACGAAATAGGATTTTGAAAGAAATTAAAATACCTGCAAGAGGGCCATGATGAACTAAATTGAATGCAATTTGGTTCTCGTCATTGGGGACATTGGTGAAATTTGTGACTCTAACTGCAATCTTTTCAGGCTTGAACTTGCAATCACCACGCTTCCCCGTATAAGGATAAGCGACTCCTTCTTCAATGCCTCCAATCTTGATCAAATACTCGTAAGCATTCGTCATAAGGCCTCCTAAACATCCATCATTACAAGCTTTCTTGTCTTTTCTGTCACACTTCACAAAGATATACAAATAAGTTAAACTGAACTCCAGAATAGTCATCTATCTATGAATTAAGGTTAATTTAATGGACTCTAACTTATTATGTAAAAGCTAACCGTTTGATCACAATCTACAAGTTGTTGCTCACTCAGGCTGACAAGCTTTCCTGTTGCAATGAAATTGGCTCCTTCAATAGCTCCTGTGGTGCTAAAAGCCCAGCATGATCCACATGTGCCCTTCATTAAGAGAAAGAAGCTCATAAAAATAAACCACCACTAAGGTATGTCTAGAGGCTAGACTACTTCTTATGTTATTTCCGGCTATCAAATGGGAATGTATCAATAATAGTACCAGTGGTGGATGCATAAATTTTCAAAATTGAGGGCTAGCTTAATAATGGTTACTAATTTTATTCCCTTGATAAAATATTCAAATCAAAAAGTTAATATTGTTAAATGTCAAATATTCTGTACACAAGCATTGAAATAGAGTCGGACAGAGGAATGATCAACATGAAGAACTTAGTTCATATACTACCATTATAAACTACATAGAAAAGAGGAATGTATAAGATTCCAAAATTTTAAAAATATATATCATTAATGAATAAAAAGATATCAATTTAAACTTCAATAGCAAAACTGATTACTTCTCAATTCCTGAAAGATGCACAATTGAAGAAACAACAAAATATTACTTTAACTACTAATAAAAACAATGGAATAAAGGACTTAAAAGGGCTGAATTAACCCAAGGCCCTTGCAGTAGTTAAAGGTTGCCCTGGGATGAGCCGTAAACCCGGACATCTTAGGTTCGACTCCAACTTGCAACAATTATCAAGGCAAAAATGCTCATGGGGCAGCGGACCGCTAGCACAAGCAGGTTCAAAGAAAAGGCTGGTCTGGGCTGGGGAATAGTCCGACTGCGGTTGGAAAATCCCACATTATCAAAAAAAAATATGGCTGAATTGAACATGTGTCCCTCCAAGTTGCCACGCAATATCAAGTTATCCCTAAAATTCATTAATTGAGTTCTTAAAGTGGCAAATTGGTGTCATTTCCGTTCCTTTTGTTAATTTCCCCCAAAATCCAACCCAAATTCGATCCGACCCATTTTAAGGGCAAACTTGCCTTTTCAAGGGCAAATTAACTCCCCAAAATATACTTTAATTTTCCTACAAAGACCAAAGATAAAAATGCAATAGCATAATCATAAATAAATTAAAAAATAAACAATTCATATCTATTCTTCATCTTCATCGATCCTACTTGAAGGGAAAAAGAACAAACCCTAACAACTTAATTCTCCAAATATCCCAACAAGATTAAACACTAATATAATCAAAATGACAAAGCTTCCGCATAATTAGTATTTAATCCTGTGGAATTTCAACATCTCCGTCATTAATCTCCTCTTGCAAATCCTTCAGTTCTAGAGTGAGGAGAGGAAGATAAAGAGGTAGATAGATTTCAAATTTGGGTGCCTCTGCTATCCCCCCCCTCTTATTTTCCAGAGGAAACTCCCTCTTCGCCACCACCCTCCTCCCCCAACCTTTAACGCCTCCATTGTTTGCTCCTCTCAAGGGTATTTGGGTGAATTTATGTGAAATTTTCTGCCAATCAAACCCAGTACTTCTATAACCTCCAAGTTGAAGTTCGTAAAGAGATCGTAAAGCAAGTTGAAGTTTCGTAGAACAAATTGAAGATCCCCGTACAACATACCTAAACCCTATAAGACCTATCTCTTCTATAACCTCCTAACATCCTCCTATGTCTCTTCTTTCTAGAAATGGAAAACCAAAAACAAAGAAAAAAAGAAGAGAAAAGATATGGGGTTGTGGTGCCGGCTAGATCACAAGCAACAATAGTAGGCAACAATGGAAATCAAAGCAACTTTTTTTTATTGACAAAAATTATAAAGGTAAATACAATTACATAAATGCCCTTTAAAAAATGGGTTGGGTCAAATTTGCGTAGAATTTAGGTGGAAATTGGGAATAGGAACAAAAATGACATCGATTTGCCACTTTAGGGACCCAAAAATTACATTGTTATTGGAAAAGGGAGATGATGCCTTGTAATGTCAAAAGGCGAGGAGAAAAGTATAAGTTAAACTTGGCCTTTGATCTTTTTTCTATTTGTACAAATGCATATATTTGATTTGATGATGATATAGTGTATATTTGTAACCAATAGCTTTTGTGAAGTTCTTAAAATGTAAATTATATAAAAAGAGTTAGAATAGGAGATCAGACTTGCTAGGTTGATCTATTTCGTTGAGCAAGTCAGATGTATAGACTATAAGAAATTAGACGATCGTAAAGCTAATTGGACGATCGTAGAGCATACTAGTCGAGTGCACAAAGTCTGCTAAGAGATCGTAAGGCAAATTAAAGTTCGTAAAGTCTATTAAAAGATCGTAGAGTCTGCAAAGAGATCGTAAAGCAAGTTGAAGTTCGTAGAACAAATTGAAGATCACAGAGTCTAGTAAAGGATCGTAAAGCACATTGCAAGTCGCAAAGTCTACTGAAGATCGTAGAGCTAATGGAACATAGAGCTCAGCCTAGCTAGATACTCTATGACCACCATTAACTCTACGATTAGAAAAATCATAGAGTATATCAGTTTTGACAACGTCAAGACTCGTAGAGTGAAGATAACTGATCAGGAAAGTTACAAACAAAAATGATTACAGAAATTACAAGTACAAGTTCTAAAAAGATTATTCGTTCGGAGCACCGTCTTCGGCTTTAGATTCTTCATCCAAAGAGTCAAGGATGGAAACATCTAGACCAACAATTATCATCTTCGCCCGAGCTTTATCCTTATAAGCCTCATAGCCTTCAGCAAATTTGTAAGACCCCGAATTTTATGAAATAAAAGTATTCAATTTTTCTTATAATTACAATTCCGTAAATAGTTAAATTGATAAAAAGTTAAAGTTAAGGGTGATATATGAATTTTTTTCAAAAATACGCAAGTGGTTATAAAATATTCATTGTTGTCGGGGAATATTCGTTTGGTCGTGGAATATTCTTTCTGCATTGGGAATATTAAATGCGACGCATTTAACCATTTGTGGGCCCCATAATGTAATAAGCGTCGAATGAAGAAAATGACATTAAAGTTTTTATAAATAACTAGCGTAATCGTTATCAATTAACATTGTTGGAATACCCGGTGGGTAAAGTAAAGTAATGTCTGGCGTTGCATAAAGAAGCTTTGCGGTATTGCACGTAGATTTTGAATTATTGATTCTTACGTAAGAAGGCACTACTCAATAATTGTTACAGTAATTACTGTTTAGTATTTTATTTTATTGATTCAATAATTGTTGCGTTGATATTTTATATTACTATTGTTTCAATAATTGTCACTATTCAGTATTTTCCATTATTGAAGTAATAATTCATATTATTTGAATAATATTATTAGATAACATTATTGGCAATGTCTAGAAAGTTACATCTCAGGAGAGGTTTGGTCACCTAATCAAGGCAAGAAGAGAAATTCTTATTGGAAAGCCCCCTCTTTCCTGGGAAATGCCTAGTTGTCAGTATTGTGATTCTGTAATATTATTTGAGAATAATTAATTATTGATTTATATGATGAGGAAAATATTTATTTTATGTGGATATAGATGTAGAAAATTTTTAAAGTGACAATTGTTGAAAATTGATATTTTATCTTTTCTGATAAAATAATATTTTATTATATTATAATAATATAATAATGATGATATTTTTACAATGAATGTGGGATATATGAGTATATGAGGAAGAAGAGTATTTTTGTTGTAAAAGTTGTTTAAAACATGTTAAACATGTTGGTGGACCCATTTTTTGACTGAAATTTGATTATAGTCTGTAAAATCGCCCGTTTATGAATTTCGGTCAATTTATGTTTGGAATTTGAAAAAAATTTCTTCTGCAAAGTTGTAGAAAATTGAATTTCCTATAAAAAACGCGAGATTCGAATTTTCTGATAAAAGGGCTATTTATTATGAATTATTGAAGTTCCGAATTAATTGATTATCATTTTTTGAAGTTTTAAATATTTTTTTTGTTAAAAACGTTTTTTATTGTTGGCCCATGTGTTGTTAGATCTTTGAAATTCGTAAGTCAAGTGTGCGTAGGAATTTAATTATATATATATATATATATATATATATATTAATATTTTATTAAATTTTCGCTTTGGTGTTCTAAGCATTTTCCTATAAATAGGTGCTTAGGTTAGAATTGAAAATCACACTTTAAACTCAAGTTTTCTCTCTTTCTCTATAATATTGAGCGTATTTTGTGAGTATTTTAGTACTTTGAGTATTGCTATACGGTGCAAGTTCTTTCAGCACTATATCCAGTATTCCAGTCAGAAGTACTGTTTTTGCAAGATAAGGGGTGTTATTTTCTTCAAAAATGATATTATTTCTTCAATATCATTATGCCAAAATATTGGTTGGAATTTTTATCAAATTTGGAACTTTTTCATGTCGGGGTTACTATTCATGAGTTACTATGCATGAGTTACTATTCACGAGTCACTATTCATGAGTTACTATTCACGAGTTACTATTCACGAGTACTATTCACGAAGCATGATGATGTTTTTTTATGAAATTTCTATCTTTTAGTGTCGGAGTTACTATTCACATATACGACACTATTCACGAATACGACACTATTCACAGAAAAATTAAATTTTCGTTTTTCGTCCAAAATATCTATTATGGATACTAGCTTTGATTGTATCCATGTTTTGATCATTCTTGAATTTTACTCCCACTGCGGTTTTTATGAAGTATTTTTGAACTTGGATTGTTTAAAGTACGAATCCTTAATATTTGTTCTTTTGTTTCACTTTGGATTCGTTTTCTTTAAAATATTTTCATCATCCTCATCCTAAATGATGATATAAGCTGAATATCTTTAGCCCGTAGTGCAAAGATGAATGATTTTATGATGAATATCTTTGGCCGCGTAGTGTAAAAGATGAGCAGTGTTTAGATGAACATGATTAATGGTGAATATCTTTGGCATTCAGTAGTGCAAAGATGAATATTTGATTTATGATGTATATTGATTGATGTTACAGGGATAAAATATCGATGATGGACTTTTAAATTCATAGATGATAGTAGATTTCATTCTCTACTTAACTCTTCTAATGAATTATTTCCGCTGCAGTTGTTGATCTAAAACTTGTTGTCTATTGTATTCTATCAGATTTTTCTCTGTTGAAGACTAAGGATAATTTGTTGTTCATTATCTTAGTTATAATATTCTTTACTGGGCTAGTTGAGCTCACCCTTTTCCTTTTTGTTCCATTTTTCTTCTCAGGAGACGAGAATATAGCGGGAACTAGTCGGGGTATGGAGTAATGGTTCAAGACAATTGTTTTAGTAGTCCTCACTATTTTGTAAAATAATGTATCAATAATTATAATGAGGACTTATTTGAGTGTGGATATTGTCTAGAAGACAATATTTGTATTTAAACTCACAGTTTATGTGTTGTCGTATTTTGCACGACAATTGTATTAATGAAATTGTAGTTGTTTCTGTACCATGTATTTGGCGACTCAAAATGGGTGATGTATACCTATTTTGGGGCGTCACAAAATTGGGACATGACCTTGTCAGTTAGTTCGGGTGATTCTTCATTTTCTTTTATCTCTAGCTGTTTGGCCTCGACACATTCTTTCCCCAAGGAAGTATTTTCCCTCATCAGCGCCATAGTTTGGGCATGCATGTTGGATACTTTACCTTCGAGAATCAGAATGGCATTCTGTTGATCCTTGTCTTTCTCTTTCAGAAGCGTCCTCTCCTCGAGGAGTTGTTTGGTGTAGTTGTCGAGACCAACGTACTCCTTTTGAAGTGTATAGTGTTATTTTTGAAGTTCGTTGGCTTGACGTTCAGATTTGGTTAACTTGTTTCGGGTATCGGCATGAAGATCTTTTTCTTTCTTCAGACCTGATTCCAGGCTTTAGACCTCAGCCTCGAGCGACTCCGCTTCAAATTTTAGCTGCGCCTCTTTTTTGGTGGTTTTGGCCAGAAGAAGAATGGCTCGGGCGAGAACAACATTGGCCTGCAATAAGTAAAGATATATATAAGGCATGGCAGGGACAGGTTACTAGTGAGTTGTTATTGGTTATTGTATTTACCTGACACTAGAGCTTGACGAACTCGACGAGGTAGTCCTCGAAAGTATATCCTTTGAACCGCTCGTCATCTCCAAGTAGTCTGAAGTGCTCCAGCTGGTCAAAAGGGAATACCTCCGAAGGGCTCTTCAGCCAGAATGTTGAAGGTGTTCCTTGGGACGGCCCAGCATCAGAGGTATGTTGTAAGACCCCGAAATTTTTAAATAAAAAGGAATTTCCTTTATTTATTATTTTGAAATAGTAAGGGTTGATTTGATTAATGTGGATAGTTAGGGTTAAATACATAAATATTTCAAAATAAGCAAGTGGTTATAAAATATTCATTATT
Organism: Panax quinquefolius; assembly: GCA_020205615.1. Taxonomy (NCBI): domain Eukaryota; kingdom Viridiplantae; phylum Streptophyta; class Magnoliopsida; order Apiales; family Araliaceae; genus Panax; species Panax quinquefolius. The sequence goes on from CM035160.1 coordinate 55,361,133, forward strand.
GCTTAGGGAATATTCGTTTGGTCGTGGAATATTCAATCTTTGTCGGGGAATATTAAATGACGACTGTAGCGTGACCATGTGTGGGCCCCATAACGAAAAGTGATTGGATGAAGAAAGCGACAAATATAAGTTGTTTTTAAATAACACAGAAGTAGTTATTCAAGTATTATCTTGTTGGAATACCCGGTGGTTAAAACACACTAATACGCGTTGTTGAGCAGTTGCATACCGGTATTGCACCAATTATTGATTCTTACGTAAGAAGGCACTACTCAATAATGGTTACAGTAATTCTTATTCGATTATTTTATTGAGTTAATAATTCTTTGCGTTGATATTTTATATTCTTTGTTGTTCAATAATTGTCATTTACAAGTATCTTTCATTATCGAAGCAATAATTCATATTATCTGAATAATATTATTAGATAACATTATTGGCAATGTCTAGAAAGTTTCGGTCTAAGGAGAGGTTTGGTCACCTAATTGCCGCCAAGAAGAAGAAGAAATTCTTATTGAAAGCCCCTCTTTCTCGAAGCTGCTGGTTATCAATATTGTGATTCTATAATATTATTTGTGAATAATTAATTATTGATTTATATGATGAGGAAAATATTGATTTTATGTGGATATAGATGGAGAAATATTTTAAAATGACAATTGTTGAAAATTAATATTTTATCTTTTTCTGATAAAATAATTCATTTAAATATATTATTTTAATAATATATTAACGGTGATATTTTTACAACGAATGTGGGATATATGAGTATACGAGGAGGAAGAGTATTTTTGTTGCAATAAATGATTAACACATGTTTTGTGTGTCGGTGGACCCCATTTATTGACTGAAATTTGATTATAGCCTGTAAAATTGTCCGTTTGTGGATTTCGGTCAATTTCCATTTGGAATTTGGAAAAACTTTCTTCTGCAAAGTTGTAGAGAATTGAATTTTCTATAAAAACTCGCGAGATTCGAATTTTCTGATGAAAGGGCTATTTATTATGAATTATTGAAGTTCCGAAGCTCCGAAATAATTGATTTTTTTGAAAGTTTTAATTATTTATTTTATGAAAAACGTTTTTTTCTTACTTTTCTAGAAGGTGGCATGTGGGAAATGCTAGGATCTGAATTCTAAGGTTGGCGTATGAATTTGATATATATATATATATATTAATTTATTAAATTTTTCTGCTTTGGTGTTCTAAGCAATTTCTATAAATAGGGTGCTTAGGTTAGAATTGAAAATCACACCGTAAATCAAGTTTTCTCTCTATATTATCGGCGTATTCTTGTGAGTATTTTGAGTATACTTTGAGTATTGCTAGGATTCTGCAAGTTCCTTGACTACTATACCGGTATTCAAATTGTAAGTACTAATCTTTCGAGGTAAGGGATGTTATTTTCTTCTCAAATGATATTATTTCTTCAATATCATTATCTTTGAAATGTTGATCTGAAGTTTTTATCAAATTTGGAACTTTTTCATGTCGGGTTACTATTCATGAGTTCTTATTCATGAGTTACTATTCACGAGTTACTATTCATGAGATTCTTATTCACGAGTTCTTATTCACGAAGTACTATTCATGAAGCGTGAAGATGTTTTTTTGTGGAATTTCTATCTTTTGGTGTTTGAGTTACTATTCACGATATCGGACTATTCACGATCTGAAGACTATTCACGTATCTGGTATTATTCATAGAAAAATAAAATTTCTTCTTTTCGTCAAAACATCTATTCTAGATACTAGCTTTGATTGTATCCATGTTTTGATCATTCTTGAATTTTACACCACTATGATTATTTTTGAGGTATTTTTGGGCGTGGATAAAACCAAGTACGAATCCTTAATCCTTAATCCTTGTCATTTTGTTTCAATTGGATTCGTTTCTTTAAAAATATTTTTCATCATCCTCGGTCTTAAATGATGATATTATTGAATATCTTTGGCTGTAGAAAGGGCAAAGATGAATGATTTCTGAAGAATATCTTTGGCCTCTGTAGTGCAAAGATGAGCAGTGTTTAAATGAACACGACCGATCGATGAATATCTTTGGCCTTTAGTGCAAAGATGAGCAGTGTTGAGATGAACATGACCGATTGATGAATATCTTTGGCCTCAGTGCAAAGATGAATATTTGATTTGAGATGAATATTGATTGATGTTACAGGATAAAATATTGATGATGGATCGTTAAATTCATAGATTATAGTAGAATTCATTCTCTACGTAACTCTTCTATGAATTATTATTTCCATTGCGAATATTGATCCGAAACTTGTTGCTCATTGTATTCTATCGATTTTTCCTGTTGAAGACTAACGATAATTTGTTGTATATTATCTTAGTCATAATATTCTTTTATTGGGCTAGTTGAGCTCACCCTTTTCCTTGTTGTTCCATTTTTCTTCTCAGGAGGCGAGAATGTAGCGAGTACTAGTCGGGGTATGGAATGAAGGTTCTAGAGAGAGTTGTTTAGTAGTCCTCACCATTTTTGTAAAATAATGAATCAATAATTATGATGGGGATTTATTTGCGTGTAGATATTGTCTAGAAGACAATATTATATTTAAACTCACAGTATATATTGTCGTATTTCACACGACATTTGTATTATTGAAGTTGTAGTTTGCTTCTTGTACCATGTATTTGGCGACTCAGAATGGGTGTTGTGTATACCTATTTTGGGGGCGTCACATATGTTGGGTTGAAGGGGTCGGTTCTATTGAAGGGACAGTTTCTATTATTTGCAGATCGGGCTCTTCAGTTTAGCGTAGCCTCTTGGAGCGAGGTTCGAGAGTTTCCTCTTTGGTTTCCTCATGATCTTCATTATGTTCTTTTTGGTAGGATCGGCGTTTGTCAAAGTTGGGGGAACTACGTCCGAAGTAGAACTGATGGAAAGCTCAGATATAGGTATGGTATCTTTTTCGGGGGACTCGTCGGTGATAGGTTTCCAAATTGATTCGAGCTTGCTGGGTAGAGGAGCGAAGGTTTCTTCTACTCCTTTGGGCTTGAAAATTGTTACTGCAAAAAATTAAACAAGTTAGAAGGTTGATTCGGAAAGCCAATTGAAGAATGAAATTAAAGATTGAATGGGTTTGGGGTAAAGGACTTACATCCGTGTTTGTATAGTCAAGTCTCGTTAGACAAGACGTTCAGGCCCCATTCGGTCTTCTTCAGCCTTTGGTAGAGCTCTTTGAAGGCATCCTGACGATCCTTCGGGAATTTGGACACCTTGACAATTGGAGAAGTTTGAGGTCAGTTCCCTTGACGAAGATCCATTGTGGGTGCCAACCGTTGTTCTTTGGAGGGGTTTCTTCAAGGTGGCTCATTGGGTTTGTCGGTTCGGTGTCGAAGCCTGTGTTCCTTGGATCTACCGACATCTTTGAGTAATCGAAGAAGAAGTCGAGTCCGGGAGAAATTCCTAACTCTTGGCATAAAGCAATGAAGCTTATGAGGTGAATATACGAGTTTGGCACAAGTTGTGCGAACCCGATCCCCATAAAGCAGAGGAAGGAAGAAATGAACTCGTGTAAGGGGAATCAGACCCCATAGTTTAGGGCCCAGAGAGGAACAACGACCCATTCACCTTCGGGGCGCCATAACATTCTTTTATTTGACACTGGCACCCGAAGCTTGTATTCTTTTGGGATGTTGAATAGGGTTCGGATATCAGAGATTTGAGAGGGGAGAATGGAGGATTTGGTGTTGATGTGGGAGAAATCGCCATCTGATGCGTAAACGGTTCGTATTCTCATCTCTATGTTGTCAGTGGTTGTAGATGTTGAAGGGGTGGCAGTATCAGACGGTGGAGTCGATAAATCGACCGGAACCAAATCGGTGGTGATGATGGTGTTGGGTTTGGGGATGGTGTCGTTTATTGGATTTTGCTCAGTGTTTGAGGAGAATGGGAGGCTAGAATCTGCCATTGAAGCTTGAATGGCAGAAATGTGATGATTGGTGGACAAAAAGTTCTAAATCGGAGAAAATTGGTGGGGATGGATTCTCGCCGGAAAACGTATTTGCAGAGAGTACTGAGAGAGAGAGAGAGAGATGAGATAGAAATTTTTTGAAAAGAGTGAGTCGTGTGTTGGGTGGGGGTTTTATATTTGGGTGTGGCACGAATCCTTAAGGTGGCTAATGATGACGAATGGGGCCCGTTTTTTAGGTAACATGTGCTTTTTAAAAAGACCATTTGGATTCCCCATGCTACACTTTAAAGTCTCATTATAAATTTTTTATAACAAGTGACTGGGGGGCAATGTTCGGGTGTGATCTGCCGACCCTTATATGGGCCGAAGGCCTTGGCTGTGTTCGACTTGTCGAGCTCGTTGGGCCGACGCCAGTAAGGGGTTTGGTGGTGTTCGGGGACGGGCGACCGAGTCCTTTGGGGCGGAGTCCTGATCTGATTGGTGATGTTCGGGTTCGGGCGACCGAGTCCTTTAGGCCGGAGTCCAGATCAGTTTATGGGGGTTGGGGTGATTTGGGCCCATATAGATGGTTATTCCTCGTATGGAGTCTGGTGTGATAAGGAGTTTGAGTGGTTAATTATTCTAATCCTATCCATATTTAAATACCAACTCCAAAATGAGGTGTTAGGATTATATCCAATTTTCACCTTTTAAGGAGATTGAGTTTGACCCAAACATAGGTAGCTGCCATGTTTGGGAGTCCTAATCTAATTCAGAAATCAGCTATAAGGTGATGAGATCAGTTATAAATACGAGGCTTAACTTCCATTAACATGTAATTCACTTTTGAGCACTAAACACTAAAGCCTCCATTGTTAAACATTGTTCAGCCTGTACTCATTCTCACACCGAAGCTATCACCCGACGGCACACGCCGTCAAGCTTCCTGTGTGATTTCGTTATTGTGCAGGTCTAAGCGCGTGGATTTGGTGATTGGACGCGCAGGCGAAACTTGACGTTAACACCACCCAATATAATTTTGACTTTATTTTCTACATCCTTCTATCCATGTAAGACTATAGACGAACTAATATCCACAAATTGATATTGAATTTCTCAAAATTTCAAAAAGTTAGCAATTAGATGCAAAATTATAGTACTCCCTCTATCTGTAATTACTTACCCCCTCAATCTAAAGGAAAGAAAGTCTCACTACTGAAAATACAAACTAACAAAACAACATTGAATGCTTCAATCTTGTCCTCACTATAAGAACTGTAAGTGCAAAACTATTACTCCTTCCGTCCCACGATAAAAGTCCTGATGGACTTTTCACGCATATTAAGAAGATGAATGAAATGACAAAATTGCCTATAATAATGTCATTAAATATGGAGAGAGGATTAGAATAAGAAAAGTACGAGATATTTAATATTACGGGTATAATAAGAAAATGTGTGTAGAAGTTTGGTTATTAAAGGAAAATAGACATTTAACATGGAACTACTCAAAATAATAATAAGAATTTTTATCATGGGATGGAGTATAATATTTGTATATAAATAATTTATAACATGATCAATATATTTGGGAGAACCAAAAAAGGAAAGAGGGCAGAGTAATTTAGGACGGAGGGCAAACCTAAGTAATTAAACTTTATAGACCAAAGGTGATAGTCCTCACAAGTTTGAGTCTACCCCAACAAGAATTCAACATGCGCTACAAAATTTTCCCTACAAAAGATTAAAAGGATAAATTTTCCCTACGTTCCCCCCTTATATAGCTTCCTATATAGTTTCCCCGTTGACCCTTCTAGACTCTCCCAATTCGAAGTCCTAAAATTAAATGTATTCTTAGATTTGAATTGTAATAATATAGATTCTAAAAAAAATAAATAAAAATAAAACTTTGTTATTATTTATGCAATCATAATCAATTAATTCAGTAAAATTTGAACTTAAACAAACCAACCTGCAAAATTTAATTTTAAGGAACCATAGAGTACTAGCTATACTACTAATTAATATTAATATATTACTCCGTTCTCATTCGATTATTTTCCTAGTCAATTTACAAAATCTAAAACTCATTATTAATGTGAATTTATTTAACTTTACTTAATGTATTAGTTATAATTTATAAATACCTATAAATGTAAATTAAGTAGGATCAAATTCAAAAATGTTTTCAAAAAATATTGTTACTAGTAAAATTCTCACCTGCATCTTCACCTCAGTAACAGCACCTTTCTCTCTCCAATCAAAACTCTTCGGCAAACCACTTACCTCTATCACCGGCGCCACTGCACCGGCACCACCATCCAACGGGGTCTCAGTTCCACCAACATTGCCACTACCCTTCACACCCAAAAACATGGTCTCAAACTCCTCCTCTGTCAGATCAGAAAACTGTGTAACCCCATGCATCGCCGTCGGATCCAGAGCCTGGTGCTGCGCCGCCCGGACAAGATTCCGGACGAAGATCCCGAGGCGGTGCATGTACTCCTCTCTCGTAGAGTATTCTTTCTCGTACTTCTCGATGAAGGAATTGAAGTGGTGCTCGGCGGCGGTGCCGAGAATGTGGTGGTTGGTGGTGGTAGGATCGTCTGTGACTCGGCGTATGGTAAGGTCTTCTGGGCTTGCATGATGAAAGCTTATGGAGATGGTGAGTGCGTAGGTTAGCAGAACGACGCCCACCGTGTAATTTTGAGCTCCTCCCATTTTCATATTCTCTGCCGGTGATCTTCTGACGGTGGATGTTGAAAGGTAAAGTACTGGGAGAACTGGTAACGTTCGCATATGTAATATGTCTGCTTTACTAATGCAATTACATTTCTGCCCTCTGGTGGGGCCCACAGAAGTAAGATGCTCAACTTTTTGATTTTAATCTTTTTGCCTTTTCGGTTGTTTTACGTATAGCAAATGCTTATTATAGGGAGCAAATGTATTTTTGATCCTTAATATAAAAATAGGCAGTTTATTTTAAAAAAATAAATATTAATTCAATTGATTAATATTTTTAAATTTGAATGGTTAATTTTTTGTCTGAATTATCAAAAATATGTTTATAAACTTAATGGAATTTTGGCTGATAATATAGTCTAGCATGATTTTGTAACACAAAAAGCTTAACAAAATATATGGTTCCTTAGGTAAGAAAAATTAAAACGAGAGGAAAAAAATTATTAGAAAAGAGAAAGGAAAAAGGAAAAAGGAAAAGGGAAAGGGAAAGGGAAAAGGGAAAGGGTAAAGGCGGAATTAAGACCTGGCAAAGGCTTCGTGAAACATATATATTGGCCATGCAGCACGTGGACACCAGTCTCATCAGCTTTCACCACGTAGAGGCATGCTGCATGCGGAGCCGCTAAACATCTGACGTGGCGAGGTTGCTTCTTTTATTACTCATTATAAACTCACTGCGGAGGCTTTCGTGATTTTGTACGAGGCTTGATTTTTTTTTTTATTCATATAACATGTATATTATTATTTTAATTTTAATTTTTATTTAATTTTCCAAATTTTATAAATATTTAATTTTTTATATATAATTTATAAATACAACACGTGTGTCACATACGATAGTTTCTCATTAAAAAATGAGTACTTCTTCTGTCCCAAAAAAAACTATCTTAATTTAACTTTTCAAGTCAAATTAATTATTTTTAAATTAATAATCAAACACATTTATTTAAAAATTTTGAAGTTGATAATAAATTGTTTGTAGATTTTTATGATTATTTTTTTTAGGCCCAGTAATAGGGTGGGTATGGTCTGGGGACCCTTCATCATCATGGTGGTGAACCAAAATAAAATTTGAGGGGTCAAAATTTGATTTGAGCGATTCTAGGAGGTCGGGAGAAATGACGATGTGAGGTTGCGGCGGTATGAGGAAGCGGAGTTAAGGTCATTGAGTTTGATTTTGACCCAGATTGAAAAAAATGGAATGTATATTAGCGGCCCAACAAAAAATCAATTAATTGAAAGAACTCTAACATCCAATAGTAGCTACTTTGCGATTTTCTATCTTTCAAACCGTACATCCAATATAAACCAACTTTTAATATGTTGTAGAAGGCATATCATACTATTTTTAAAAAATATAAACCTACTAAAACAAGCATCTTAGATAGGTTTTATAAGAATTTAAAACTGCCTAGCTGAAATAGTTTTTCAACCGAGCCTAACTCATTCAATTCTTACAAACTTGTTTTGGCTCACCCAACCAAAACAAGTTGGCCCGCGGGCTTCTTCTTTTATTTTTTTTTTGCAAAATCTTGATACACCAAAAATAGTAATAATAATAAATATTAAAAATAATAAAATAGTTTATAATAAACAATAATTTTAATTACTTACATTAACTATATATCTCAATTAATTAAAATTTTAATAGTAATATAATTTTAGATATTATTCTAAATGCATGATTTGGGATAATGATTGATTTACTTTCCAAATAAGTAGGGGGAATGCATAATTAAGGGATAATGATTGATTTACTTTCCAAATGTACTACAATAAGTAGGGGGATTGCATAATTAAGGGATAAAATTATCTATATTATTGTGTTACAGATTTTGGACTTACAATCTAAAAAATTAGTGGTTGATTCGGATTATATATTGTTAGTAATTCAAAGTATATATAATCTGTTATTTTCCAGAGGGCACAATAGATCTAGAAGGGGGGGGGGGGGGTTGAATAGATCCTTTTTATTTCAAATACTTTTCAGATTTATTTTGTATAGCTATTAAATTAGCATATGACAAACATAAGAATCTTTTCAAGCACAGTGGAATAAGTAAAAGATCATCTTCATTGATATATTCATAATCATACATACATTGTTCGTAGAGTAAATTTAGTTGTAAGCAGTTAAAACATACATAGCATGATTATAGTAGTTATAGTACATAATGTAAATGACATAATGTAAAAAGACACGAGGGTTTTAAGTGGTTCATAGACTCAAGCTCCTAATCCACTCTTACGCTTTCAACTAGCAGGATTTCCACTAAGGAACGATAGCGGCACCACGAATCACTAAGATTCCTTGAGGCCGTGACCTTGGTACTTGATTCACTAAGAACTCTTCAAGGCCGTGACCTTGGAACTCTCTCTTCCCTAGGAACTCTTCAAGTCCAGCGAGCTTGAAACTTCGTTTAGTCCTCCAGGACGAGGGACGAGGACCCCTCAGGCCCTGGCTATTGAGTTGTTTGTTTGTTGTTGTTGGAGTCAGTGCTGAGCTGCTAAGATGTCTTCATGCTCTGAACATTTTCTATACTTAGCAGCTTGGCTTGATCATCCTAGAAGTGCAGCTGAGTGTTGCATGATGCTCAGCTTCTTCAGTTGCTCAACCACTTCGGATGGCCCCTTTATGAACTGCCTTGAAGATCCTTCTCCTTGGTACTTGATGGCTGCACATGATAGGCTTCTAAGATGGCTGTAAGATCTTCTATTAGATACTTAAAAGCTTTCTCATGCTTGACACCAAGATGGCTTTTGTGATCTCCTTTCTTGCTACTTGATGTCTTCTCATGATGGACTTACTAAGATGACTGTAGGCTCTTCTCTATTGTACTTAGAGTCTTCCCATGATGGACATCAAGAGGACATGATGCTCTTCTTTCTCTCGGCAATTTAGAACACTCTTCATGTAGTAGAACTCTCACTTCTACATAGTAGAACTCACACTTCTACTTCTTTCTTTGTCTGTCTTCTGAGTGTTCTTGGTGGATCGTAGAGTGAGCCTTCGGACTCACTATCTCACATGGTTTAGATCAGTCCACCATCTCTCCAAACTCAAGAACTCCAAAGAACCTTGATCTTTGAAGCTCTTACAGATTTATACTCGCTTTCCAATCCTTACATTTGGAAAGTAGCCGTTGAAAAGGCTATTCAAATATCTTCACAGATCTCGTGTTGCTTGAGGTAGGCGCTTGATGTGACATGTCATACTTTTTTACGATCTTTGCGATCTCTCTGTTTTACCTACCTGTCGGATGTATCACTTTAATGTCTTGGCGAGGTTGAAGACTTTATTTCCTCTTTTCGATTTCTCGATCGGAGGTTGTCTATTGCATCGATGCTCTCGATAAGCACTTGTCCGAATATTACCCTTGATTGAACCTTTGCTAATGCTTGATCTTGACTATTCGAACTCTATGATTACGATGCACATCTTGAGGACACGATCGTAGTGTCTTGTTGAGTGTTGCTCATCGATTGGTAGTAGAGTTAACACTTATGATCTTGAAGAGTGTTGATTGGATCTTCAATGTAGAACACCTCTTTCCTTGTATTGTGCGGTGCTTGATACTTTTGTTTGCTTCGACTGTTCTCAGAGACAGATGGCCTAATTCCTTGCTCTGGACCCCTTCCGAATATCAAGACACTTGATTTGTGGCGCGCCCGACTTGCTTTCTCCTTGTGATCTCCGTTCACTTATCATCAATGAACCCGACCGCACTTAATCAATTTAGCCTTGCTCTTCAGAGGCTGACCAGTATCTCGGTTCGTCTTCCATCAGTTCCTTCTTTGTTTGGCAAACACTACGATCTTGGTTGGTTCAATGATCGTTGTCTTCTGTTCACTTGATAGCTACTGCATTAGCTGACTTTCCTTAGTCAGCTTCTAAAGTCTTCTTTGGATCTCCTTGCGGAAGACTTCATCACGAATGGCCTTACAACTCAATCTTGATGCTGATTGGGTTGGTGCTTAGATCTTCTGTTAGCCTGCATGCCATTTGTTGAGTGCTCTCTGGTTTCCTTGGATGTAGCTTGCAGCTTGAACTCGAGGCTTGGTTCCTTTGGATATTCTGGGAGTGCTCATTTGTTGAGAACCGTATATGCTCTACAATTCATCCTTGGCATTGTGAGCATTTCTGTTGAGGTCGTTGTTCTGCACTCTACGATTCAGCTTCGGCTTGTGCAGACACTACGATCCCAAGATCAGATCTTAACACTACGATTTCTGCTTTGTGCTTGTTATCTTCATCTGATCTTGCTTGACTACGATCTCTGCATATAATCAATAGGCTCTACGAACTCAGAGTGTGATCTATGATCCTTGACTTGGCTTCAGCATCAGAAGACTCTACGACTCTGAGTGTAGTCTATATTTCTATCTTGGCTTCAGCAGATGATCGGTCTTCTCGTAGGCACGCTGTCTCTATGATTCTGAACATGACTTCCTCAGCACACTACGATCCTGAGGAAGCTCTACTTGATACACTACGATCCTTGTTCGTTTCCCCTGGCAGTCTACGAACTCCGAGATCTACTATCTTACATACTTCTATTCAGCCTCGATAGCTCTCGAGTTAACCTTGACTCACCTGGCAGACTACGAGTTCTGGTGCAGTGCTCGACGATCAGACAAGTCTATCTATTACTTAATATGATCAACCTAACAAGCTTGATCTTTCTATATTTATAGTCCTTGTACATCATTTCTTTTTAAGGACTTTACAAAGCTGTTTTGCTTATGTAGGATCGACCTAACATATTTGATCAATTCATTCTATGTCCTTGTACATATATTTCTATTATCTATCAAATGACTTTATAGTTTTTCTTAATGCAAACATACTTGCATATTCATTCATATATATATATATATATCATAATCAAATCATATATTTAATAGGAATATCATTCACATGTTTATTCCTGACAATCTCCCCCTATTTGATTATGACAAAAACATTAAGTGCATATGCATGTTATGAATGAATCTTATATACAGTGAGCAGCTGTATTTCTAAAACAGATAATCATAAATGTTATTTATATTGATATAACAATTTATATATTCAGACATTCAACATCCTGGATCCAGAACATACCTAACAGGTTAGAGATGTACCTCCTTGGCTCCATGTATGTTTCCAGGATGCTTGTTGATCAGCTACTCATCTGTTTGTTCTTTTTGCTCTTGCTCCCCCTGGGATGATGACCTTCTGTCTTTGCTTGGTTCCCCTTCAGCATCTTTCTGATCATGCTCCCCCTCAGATGATGACTCTTTATCTGCAGCTGCTTTCTTCTTCTTTGACTTCTTCTCCTTTAACCCTCTACTCTTCCTTTGGTGCCTCTTGCTCCTCTTCTTTCTATACCTCTTTTTCTCCCCCTTTTTTTCATCAATAATTTGAGAGAGCTTCTCCATGTTGGACATAAGCTGCTCCATCAGGTAGGAGGAGTTGGCAACTTCAAACTTGAGTTCCTGCTGGCCCAGCTCAAGTTCCACTGAGAAAGACTGCTTTAAGTCGTCAATCTTGTCAAAGAGGGCTTCGATCTGCTCTGTATTGGCCTTCTGAATTTGTAGAGCTTCTGCCTTCTGATCTTGTATGGCCTTCTGATAGATGTTATCTCTCTCTTGGAGTTTGAGCGATATCTCAGCCATAGCAACTTGAAGTCTGTTTTGAAGAGAGTCATCCCTTTTCTTTGTAAACACGTGATTTTGCAGTGAGTAGAGATATCTTCCTACTTAATTCATCAGAGCTCTTTAGTAGTTCCTGCTCCAGAATAGTTTGATTCTCTTGTTGGGCAGCTTCGGGTTGAGCATTGGATTGGACTCTACGATTTTCATTCTTGGACAGATTTTTGAAGGTTTGAATAATCTGAGCAATCGTTGAGTACCAATTGCTTGTGGAGGATGAGGTAATGTCAGATAGTAATGCTTGAGCATAAGGAGGCTTCTGGTTTTGGGCTTGAACATCATCAGCAGTAGAGTGAATAGACTCTACGATCAGCTCCTTGGTCATGACTCTTCGTCCTTCAGAATCCACTCTACGATCGTAGGGGATGTAGAGATTTACAGCATGTCGATAGACCTTGAAGTGAGGCTGGTTTGTGATCATCTTTGTAGCATAGTTTTTCACCCTTGGGAAGTTTTGAGCTACCAGCTCCAGACTTGGAAACTGCTTGTAACACCAACTGAAGTAGCTTCCATCTCTTTCAGTGTGGGCTTTGAGCCATGGCATCCACTGGAAGAACCATCTCATTAGCATTTCATCAGGATTGTAGAGAATGGTTGTGCAGTCCATTTCCATGTTGTTCCAATTCTTAAACACCTCAAACGCAGTCATCTGTACCCTTGAGCTATTCATTTCCATGACTTACCCATCTTTCAGGTGGTGTCTCTGATGGTTCATTTGGAACTTCTACCACTATTCTCCTGGTGAATCTGGCTGGCGAGAGGACAAGATAAAATTCTAGCTCCTCTGATTCCTCATTTTCAGAGTTATAATCATCTTTCATCTCTTCTCCTTCGGAGCCTGAGCCATCTTGAACATTTCTAGCAGTGAATCCTTTTTGCTGCATTCCATTTCCAGAACCTTCTTCAGCAAGGATTTCTTCAGATTCATCTTCTTCATTGCTGGTTTCATTTTCAGCACTTTATCTCGGGGATACAGACTCATCATCACTCAATTCAATGATGGCATTTGATTGACCACTGATCCTTTTGGAGGCAAACTTGGCTTGCAGTCTGTAGCTTTTCCTTCTTCTTGGAGGTTCAGGTTTGGGAGAGTCAGACTCTTCTTCTTCATCAGACTCTGACTTCTCTGGTTCAGCAGACAGACTTCTTTGAGTTTCAAACCTTTGGCGAGGATGCAGACCTTCTTACGTCATCTCATCAACTTTTGATTCATCATGGGGGCTTTCTGGATTTGAGGAGGCATTCTCTTCTTCTTTTGGAACATCATTGTCTGACCCATTATCTGGGCTTATTGGGGCAGTTGCATTTGGGGATGCAATTTGGTCATCTTGAAATTTTTCTTCATCATCAGAGTGACTGCTTTGAGGATTAGCCATGGGGCTTGAGCATTCTTCTTTATCAGCAGATGCTGCAATTTCTTCCATCACATTAGCTTCACCTTTATTGCTGGATGTTGTCTGTGGGGACTGGGCCTTGACATCTATTTCTTTTTCTTCTGCTGACTCTACGTCCCTTTCTTTAGCAGATGTACTATTTTGGGAAGCTGAGGTTGGTTCAGTTTTCACCTTGGCTTTCTTGTTGACTGGCCCTTGAAGCAACCTGCTGCTTCTCCTCTTTGTTGTTTTAGCAATTAGGACTTTTTCTTCTTTGTCCTTGTCCAAAGAGGAGACTCTTCTTGATGAGGTTTGAGCTTTCTTCACACCACCAGCTCTTTTCACACTTTTGGATTTCTTCTTGACTTGTGTGATTTCTGCTGGTACAGAGTCATCAGACTCAGAGCTTTCTACCTCTTCTGTTTTCCTCTTCTTTGCAGAGGCTCTGTTGCTGCTCCCAGCTGTCAGCCTTTTATTCTCCTTAGGGTTTTTCTTCCAGTTCACAAATAATTGTGGAGACATCACTTTGTGCACATTCAAAGTCTCTCCCTCATCATCCTTGATTTTCCCTCCTAGCTTCTTCTTTAGCACAATACTCAGCAATCTACCATGAAACACCTTTGTCAGATGTTTTTCAGTGAATTTCTTCTTCTCAGCCTTCTCTACCCACTTGGAGATTTGATCGAACAAGATATCTCCAAAGTCAATTTGTTTCTTTAGAACTATTGCTGACATTATCTTCAACTGTTGGTCAATCACTGTATCATGTGCAGTGTTCTTGCATAGTATGCATTTTCCAACTATTTTAGCAAGGAACTCATACTCTTCTGGAAACTCCTTCTTCTTCATGTCTTTCAGGCTAGGGTTTCTTTGGTACCCCATGAACTCCTTTGCTTGTTCAGTATTAACATCATCAAGGTTCTTCAACCCTTGGTTAGGAAAACCTAGGCATTGATTGAGGTTAGAAGATTTTAACTTCAGAGACTGACCTTTAACCTTGGTAGTAAAGGTTTTGGAGTTGATGGAGGCGTTTGAGTAAAAATCTTTAACCAGGTCGATGTAGACTTGAGTATTTGCCTCAAGGCATTCTGAGAATCCAGCTTTCTTCACAAGCTCGAGAATGTCCCTGAACTTCTTTTCGGATTTCTCAAACGATTTGGTTCCGATCTGAATGCCAGTGATTACTTGCCAGTTTTCCATTTGAGTAGTTCGAAGAATGTGGGTATCTGATTTAGAGATGTTTATAATAGATGGCTGAATGTGATTTGGTAAGGCTCTGGAGGGTTAACTGATTTTGGCTCTTGAGAGGATTCTAGGGTTTGAAAATGGGAGGGAGAAAGGTTCGATAGCTTTTGGTAACTGTCTGCAGATTTAAAATTGTCTTTAAGGCAATTCCTTCTAACTCTGCATAATCAGTGATGTGTCAACCGTCCATTGGTTGCACGTTGCCCAGTAATGAGCTGTAACTCCCCATAACTTTTTAGTTAGATGTTTCCTTTTAGAAGAGTAATCGTTTAAATGACGTGGCTCTGACTGTTGACCTTTTGATTCGTAGAGTAGCATGATAAGGCAGCTATGGACTCTACGATTCCCTTTGTTGACTCAACGATCAACTTTTGAGAGATGCTGCAGTGGATGGCTTTGTCTTTTATCCTTACTTTGATGCAGCATAGCTCAATCACTGATGTATTCGAACTTATCTCCTCAACTTGAATAGTTTAGCAAATGTCTCATTTTCCAAACTCCTTGTGAACCGGAGTACCCTTTGGTAGGATTACGATCGTCGAGTTGTATTCTATGATCATTGAGGTCGTACTACGATCGTTGAGATAGCACTACGATCGTTATTTTCTCTTCAAACTTGACTCTACGATCGTTGACTGACTTGGTCCTTGAGATTAACTTTATCAAGCATTCCTTCTGGGTCAAGGTAGCTCAGGAAGGTCCAACCTCTTAGAGTGAGCTAAGGATAAAGTTTGTCCCTGAGGTGCTTTCTAGATGAAATGCTATGGCAGTGATTTGCAATGACATCTCATTCGATCTTTTCTGATTGGGAGGTCTTCTACCAGCTTTAGACAACTGCATTGTTGAAATCGTGGTGTCCTCCTGCTCTTACACTATGATCATATGTTTGATCATAGGCACTTCACGATTATGGGTTGGGTGGCTGAAAGGTTATCAGTAGTACATTTTGAGACGTTCTTACTGACTATGGATCTTCATTTGGTTCCTCAACCACAAAGTTTTGGGACTCTGTAGCTGGTATAACTTTTCATAGTATATCTCAGTGTTGTTGTTCCTTAACAGATCACTGCTCCTCCATTGTTGATGTTGTCTTCCCAGATAGATGTGATTCCCTCTTCTTCAAATTCATTTGAAGGCATCCTTGCATATCTCCCTTTGATTGGAATCTCCATCATTACTTAGATCTCCTTGTATCGTAGAGATAAGTATTTTCAGGGTTGATCACTCTACGATCATTTGACAGCACTACGAACGTAGTCTTCTTTGTCAGTCTTGAGTTTGGGAGGTTCTGCTTCTTAATGAACTCCTCTTGTCTGATGTTTGATGATCCTCTGATGTGAGCTTTTATGAGGATTCTTCTTATATAGCATTCTTTGCTAGCTTTTGAGCACATAAGACCCTTTTCATCTTCTGTTGCATGGCCTGCTCTTATATACAGATTTAGCAGCCATGTGAGCTTCATTCTGGTTAGTTTAGAAGGTCTTCAAGGACAGGCTTGGACGTATAGGAGCTTTATCAAACTCATCTTTGAACAGTCCTTAGCCTTCTGCTGATTGAGTCTTCTTGGCTGAAGTCTTCACCTTCATCATTCCTTAGTGTGGTCAAGTTAACCGAGTACCTGCATATTTGAATATATTTCTATTTTTGGTACCTATAATTAAATGGGTCCTGCTAGGTTAGTTTTCTAAACCCCTATTCCTCTTATTTGGACAATCATCATATTTATCACCAACAGACATATTCATGCATGCAACTATCTTAAGATAATACATTTTGAGATGCATGATGGTGAGTGTGTGTAGGATATGGCATTTAATAACACACTCTCTATCTATGATGGTTTCATCATTTACTGGATTATTTTCACAATGTTTAAGTGTTCACAGAGTAGGAATCAACTCTACGATTTATGAGTATCTAGTTGATTCATGGAGGTGATCAGTTTCTACAAATCAGCAGGATCCTCTTGTAAAACTGATCATACTCGGTGGGTTTTCAAACACTTAGAACATAGGTTTGTACACACATACTAACCCACCAGCAAAGATTACTTCACATAAAGTTCATTAGACCTGTGATACTCTTATGACCCATTTCAGATTTCCTTCAAGATGTCATCTTCAACCTAAAACTTGGATGGAGAGAAAGTTTATAGTCATTTGAGTTTCCATCCTCAGGTTACTTTCTCTCTTCATCTTTTTAGGTAGATTATGACTCCTTGACAGAATACTGTCATGGATCATAAGATGGTGCAATTATGATGTATACATATATAATAGTGAGGAATCGTACCTTTTTACTGTCAGTTACTAAACAGTCATTTATCTTAGATATACTGAGTTTAGGTATTGATGTGCATAGCTTTACTTTTGCTCTTGACATCTTATTGCTTTTGTCGGCCTTTAATCAATCAGTAGTGGTCTTGAAGATATAGGCCAAGAGAATCTTAGCATTAATCCACTCTTCTGCTTTCAACTAGCAGGATTTCCACTAAGGAAGGGCAGCACCCTGAATCACTAAGATTCCTTCAAGGCCAGCAGCCTTGGGACTTCAGTTCACTAAGAACACTTCAAGGCCAGCAGCCTTGAAACTCCTCTAGTTCCTTAGGAACTCTTCAAGCCCAAGAGCTTGGAACTCGCGTTTAGTCCTCAGGACAAGGACCCTTACGCCTCGCTTCATTTAGTCCCTCCGGACAAGGACCCCTTAGGCCCTGGCTGTTGAGTTATTTGTTTGTTGTTGTTGGAGTCGATGCTGAGCTGCTAAGATGTCTTCATGCTCTAAACATCTTCTATACTTAGCAGCTTGGCTTGATCATCCTTGAAGTGCAGCTGAGTGTTGCATGATGCTTAGCTTCTTCAGTTGCTCAACCACTTCGGATGACCCCTTTATGAACTGCCTTGAAGATCCTTCTCCTTGGTACTTAATGGCTGCACATGATAGGCTTCTAAGATGACTGTAAGATCTTCTGTTAGATACTTAGAAGCTTTCTCATGCTTGACACCAAGATGGCTTTTGTGATCTCCTTTCTTGCTACTTGATGTCTTCTCATGATGGACTTACTAGGATATGACTGTAGGCTCTTCTCTATTGTACTTAGTGTCTTCCCATGATGGACATCAAGATGACATGATGCTCTTCTTTCTCTATGCAGTTCAGAACACTCTTAATGTAGTAGAACTCTCATTTCTACATAGTAGAACTCACACTTCTACTTCTTTCTTTGTCTGTCTTCTGAGTGTTCTTGGTGGATCGTAGAGTGAGCCTTCGGACTCACTATCTCACATGGTTTAGATCAGTCCACCATCTCTCCAAACTCGGCAACTCTAGCAACCTTCGATCTTTGAAGCTCTTCTAGATTTATACTCCTTTCCAATCCTTCCGTTGGAAAGTAGCCGTTGAAGGCTATTAAAATATCTTCACAGATCTCGAGTTTCTTGAGGTAGACTGTTTGATGTGACATGTCATACTTTTTTTGATGTTGCAGTCTACTGTTTCACCTACCCTGTCAGATGTATCACTTTAATGTCTTGGGCAGGTTGAAGACTTTATTTCCTCTTTCTGATTTCTCGATTAGAGGTTGTCCTATTGCATCGATGCTCTCAATAAGCACTTGTCCAAATATTACCCTTCAGATTGAACCTTTGCCAATGCTTCAGTCTTCAGCTATTCGAACTCTACGATTCTGATGTATGTCTTCAAGGACCTGATTGTAGTGTCTTGTTGAGTGTTGCTCATTGACTGGTAGAGTTAACACTACGATCTTGAAGAGTGTTGATTGGATCTTCAATGTAGAACACCTCTTCCTTGTATTGTGCAATTGCTTGATACTTCTATTTTCTTATTTGTTCTCGAGTGATGGCCTAATTCCTTGCTCTGGCCCCCTTTTGAATATCAAGACACTTCAGATTTGTGGCGCGTTCAGCTTGCTTTCTCCTTTTGATCTCCCGTTCACTTATCATCAATGAACTGACCCTGCACTTAATCAATTTAGCCTTGCTCTTCAGAGGCTGACCAGTATCTTGGTTCATCTTCCATTAGTTCCTTCTTTGTTTGGCAAACACTACTATCTTGGTTGCTTCCATGATCGTTGTCTTCTGTTCACTTGATAGCTACTGCATTAGCTGACTTTCCTTAGTCAGCTTCTGAAGTCTTCTTTAGATCTCCTTGTGGAAGACTTCATCACTAATGGCCTTACAACTTAATCTTGATGCTGATTGGGTTGGTGCTTAGTTCTTCTGTTAGCCTGCATGCCATTCGTTGAGTGCTCTCTGGTTTCCTTGGATGTAGCTTGCAGCTTGAACCAGAGGCTTCGTTCCTTTGGATATTCTGGGAGTGCTCATTTGTTGAGAACCGTATATGCTCTACAATTCATCCTTGGCATTGTGAGCATTTCTATTGAGGTCGTTGTTCTGCACTCTACGATTCAGCTTCGGCTTGTGCAGACACTACGATCCCAAGATCAGATCTTGACACTACGATTTCTGCTTTGTGCTTGTTGTCTTCATCTGATCTTGCTTGACTACGATCTCTGCATGTAATCAATAGGCTCTACGAACTCAGAGTGTGATCTACGATCCTTGACTTGGCTTCGGCATTAGAAGACTCTATGACTCTGAGTGTAGTCTACGTTTCTGTCTTTGCTTCGGCAGATGATCGTTCTTCTCGTAGGCAGGCTGTCTCTACGATTCTGAACATGACTTCCTCAGCACACTACGATCCCGAGGAAGCTCTACTCGATACACTACGATCCTTCTTCGTTTCTCCTGACAGTCTACGAACTCCGAGATCTACTATCTTGTATACTTCTATTCAGCCTCGATAGCTCTCGAGTTAACCTTGACTCACCTGGCAGACTACAACTTACAGTGCGAGACTCGACGATCGAATGACTATCTATTACATCATAAGATCAACCTAACAAGCTTGATCTTTCTATATTTATAGTCCTTGTACATCATTTCTTTTTAAGGACTTTACAAAGCTGTTTTGCTTATGTAGGATCGACCTAACATATTTGATCAATTCATTCTAAGTCTTTGTACATATATTTCTATTATCTATCAAAGGACTTTCTGACTTTTCTTAATGCAAGCATACTTGCATATTCATTCATATATATATATATATATCATAATCAAATCATATATTTAATAGGAATATCATTCACATGTTTATTCCTGACATAATCAAATTTGATTCTTTAAAATTAATATAATTTATTTAACTTTTAAAAATAATTAATATTTGTAATTAATACTAATATTTAGATAATTTTAAATTTTTATAATTATATTATCTAACTTAAACTAATAATTGTTAGTTTAATAGTTTTATACTTTGAAATTATTAACTACATATCTCAATCAATTAAAATTTTAATAGTATTATAAATTAGTATTATTAATTAATTACCTACATTAACTACATATCTTAATTATAATTTTCATTTATAGTTAAAATATATTGAAGATTGCATTAAAAATAAATAGTTGTTGTAGCTTAGTTGGTTTGAACTCTTATTTTTTTATTTACTTACAAGCCTTGTGTTCAAGCCTCACAACCCACAAGTAGTAACATTTAATTTTATATAAAAAAAAAAATCATGGGAGGCGATGACGGGCCAAAATATTTAGGGTTTCACTGAGCTTAAAAATGCCTCAACGCTTGGGTTTAGCGGACGGCCGACCAGGACCATGCAAGGCTTTGGGCTGGTTGCAGTCTACTTGAATCATTGTTATAAGGAAATCTTACTAATTTTTTTCAAAACATTAATTAACACCTTAAATATGTATAAATATTAATTATATTAAATAAAACAAATTAGCCATGCACCTGGCATGGGTTAAAATTAAAAAACTAATTTTATTTGAATAGTAATTTCAAACTCATTAAAAACATCATCATCATCACTTTCTATCTCCTCTCCATTATCTCCTAAAAATTTAAGTTATATTATTATATTTTCCTTTCCTAAACCGGCGACCACCATCTAAATTCAAAAGCTTTTGTCAAAATTTCAATAGGAAGGCAAGGCGGTCAAGAGTGGTGCCCTGGCCACCCCCCCCTTGTCGCAGCCCTAGTTACGCCTTTCTTTTTCTTCTGGGGGAAGAGATGCTTCGCCAGTAGTCCGCTTTATTCTTCTCATACTCGCGTCATTAATGTAGAACTATCCCCCAACCTGACATGCTCCCGAAAATAACCTTATACCCGCCTCGTTTACCCGATTACTCTTCTTCTTTTAAAATCAAATATCTCTAATTTTTTTAATATTGCTTTGTACAACTATTTTTAATTCAAAATCGAATGACATATATCTGACATTTCTAATACTAGTAACATATTATATTACAAATGCTATAAATTTATAATTAAATAACATAAATAAGTACATAATTATACATATACAAAATGCTATTTTTTTAAAAAAATTACATATAATCTCGTTGAGTGTGGGAATGAGAAGGTATATCCTATAACCGACCCTAACCTTATAGGTAGGGGCGAATCCAGGATTTTTTCCCAACATAGCCGAATTTTAACTAATTTTTTTTGTTAAAATTAAATAAAAAAAACTTAAACTAATCATAATAATCTTTACAAATTCTAATAAATATTCATAATCTAAATTAAAAAAGAAATTTCAAATAAAAAATATTTAGATACAATTTAGAAACTTACTTCGGTTACTTGTCATAATTTAATTTGAATGATTCCCCAAATGCTTAAAACCTCAAACTAAATTTGCTTTTTATATTCAAACGAACTCATGAATTATTTTCAAAGCATAAACCAATTTTGATATCTTTTTATAAGTTTAAAATAAGTCTCAAGGTATCTTTTTTTATTATTCCATTTTGCGGGGTTTGTTTATGATAATATTTTATTTGTCCTAAAAAAAGGTAAAAATGAGAGTAGTTATAAATCAGTACTATAATGATTTACAGTTGCTTCTTTTGGGGCTTATTGTTATGTAGATTGTGCTGCCTGAGCATTTAAGAAAAAATGATTGATATTTCATTTAATCACGTAGTTCTAATACTAACAGTCAAATTTAGAAAATCATAAAACTACAAGTATTGGAAGAAATCTTGAAAAAATAACACTGATCTAACTTTTTCCTAAATGACTGTAGGAAAAAAATGCATAGAGTTCTAATTTTTTTTATTCCAATGCCTTATCTTTATCTTTTTAGAGAACTCAACTCTCATTGAAACTCACATAAAGGAAAGAGGCATAACTGCAAATAAAAACAATTTGACACACAAATCCAATTCTCGACACAGTTGCATCATTTCATTTGAACACTAAAACTACATGCTCATCCAATATTAAACAATAACAACCGTAAGACCCCAAATTTTATAAAATAAAAGTATTTAATTTTCTTATAATTATTATTCTATTTAGTAAATGGTTAAATTGATAAAAGGTTAAAATTAAGGGTGATATGTGAATATTTTACAAAGTAAGCAAGTTGATATAAAATATTCGTTGTGTCGGAGAATATTGTTTGGTCGAGAAATATTCTTTTTATCAGAAAATATTCGTATGACGACACAATCATTGGTGGACCCCACAACAGAATAACTGTCAGATATAGAAAGCGACAGAAATAAACTTTTTATAAAAATAATGGCAAAACTTTTACCGTTAAACGGTTGAAATAGCTGGTGATAAAAGTAAAGTAATACGCGTTGTTGCACAGTAGCTGATAATCATATTATTTATATGTTTATTTCCTCATAAAATAAATTTATTAGTCCAATTTTATATTAATTTTATTTTAGTTGTAATTATTTATTTATTATGCAATCAGGTGCACAATAATAGACAAAGTCAATACAATTTAATTGGTTTAGGAGATGAGGAGCATGCGAGAATCAAGGAGAGGAATCAAGAGCATCCAAGCAGGGGTTTTAAAAAAACAGATAATCCTTTTATTTTCTTAGTAAAAAAAATAAAATAAAAAATAAAACATAGAACAACAAGACAAGCATGAGGACTCCTTTTCCTTCCAGGATTTTGAATAAGAGAGGGGAGCAGCTGACTTGGGGGAGAGTTCAGTTTGTTTTAATTATTAATTTATTTTTCTTCCTTATAGTTATATACAAGCAGAAGGAGCTTCTTTTTCTGAAGAAGAGTTTTTGGTTGGTTATTAATATTTA
The DNA here is from genome assembly GCA_020205615.1 of Panax quinquefolius. Taxonomy (NCBI): domain Eukaryota; kingdom Viridiplantae; phylum Streptophyta; class Magnoliopsida; order Apiales; family Araliaceae; genus Panax; species Panax quinquefolius. The sequence goes on from CM035160.1 coordinate 55,384,267, forward strand.
TTAATACATTTTTTTCTTCTCGTTTTTTACACAATAGGAGTACTGTTTAGTATTCCATGATTCCATTTTTTTTTCTCTATATTCAAGTAGTGAGGGATTAGCAATTTATTAAAGGAGCAGCAACAAATACATGGAGCAATTTAATTTATTTTTTAATTAATTAGTACATTCAAGTAAGTACTCTGTTTATTTAATTATGTATTATTTAATTATATTTTGTGTTCCAATTTCAAGCATGTTAGGCTAGATTATTTTCTAGGGTTAAGGATGAGTATAATTGATTAATTCCATTGCACATATTCATGCTAATTTATTCTACTAATTTAGTGTTTTCTTGTTAAAAATAATTCTTTTTATTGGATGCCTATTTTTGTTGATAAAAAAATAAGGTTGGATTCTCATTATTCTTTATTGGATTAAGTTTATAATTTTTTAAAAGCGGATATAAACTATGTTTTGATGGAAATAATGAGTGTTTTGATTTTATACACATGTTTGGCTATGAAAGAATTAACAATTTGATTTTACAAATTAATTGGACTTAATTGATTTTATTTTTCGCATTAGTAGTGTCGAGAGACCAAACTAGTGCGAGATATAGAGTAGAGTATTAGACATGAATATTAGGAAAATGACATCAATTATATGACTCCGTCACCCTAGTATTTTGTCATTAATTATTTTATTTGCATATTTTTAGTTGATAAAAATTCCCTCAAAAATTTTAAGCTAGAGTAAGAGTTAATTAAAATTAGTGAGTGAGAAAAGCACGTTCCATTCGTCAAGTACTTAGGGTTCGACCTCGCACTTGTAGGCTATACTAGTATTCGATTTGCGCACTTGTGAGTAAATAAAACATTCACAACAAGTTTTTGGCACCGTTGTCGGGGACTTGAATCTTTTTTCCACCAACTCACTAATTTAAATTATATATTTCCTTCTACTAGTTTTTTTAAAAAATTAAAAAAATAACAATAAAAAAATTAAAAAATAGTAGAAGTTGAGTAGTGCATGATTGTTGTTTGGAAGCGTGGTGATAAGAGATTGACTAAAATAGAGAATTTAGAGCTGAATCTAGGGGTGCTCAAAAAATTCGATTTTTTCGATTTTTTACTCAAGCAGGTTGAAGCTTGAATTCCGTGATGCGAGTTTTTTTTACCGATTTTTTTGATCTGGATTTTTTGATTTTTTATACTTTTGCACTCTAGGTAGCGGTAATGAAAATTTTGAATTCGATAAATCTGAAAATCCAAAAAACCGAATTCTTTGAAAAGTTGAAAAGTTGAAGCTGACTATATGTGGCTTGGAAGGGTTTTGCTAACTGCTTTTACTAGTCATGTGTCTCTTGTTGGTTCTAATTCGTGCCAAGGTGCCGATGTTCTCTTAAATATCATGAAAATCAAAATTAATTGAGTGACATTTCTGGCTAATTAGAAAACCATACTATAACTAGTATTTTACATGATTACCAAATTGAGGCCAGTAGTGCATCTAAAGGCAATCATGAGTCAGATATTTAAGAGAAAAAACTGAATCCTGTTTATGCCGACTATGTATAAGAACTTAATACCAATTAAAATATGATTTAATGCAAATAAGTTATAGTTTATTACTAACTCCACATTATTTTAAGACATATATTTGATAATCATTTGAATATATTATAACTACAATAATATTATTTTGTTGGTATAATATTATGTTTATCTTTATGAGACGTTAAGTAACTATCTTCGACATTAATTTAAATGGTATATTATTAATAAGTAATGATTTCATAGCAAGAAACATAATACTATTTGACCATGATATTTAAGAATTAGTTGATTTATCAGCATGTTCTATTAATTCGTATGTGGCAACTTATGATAATTATTGCCACTAATAATTAATTAAATGTTAATTATTAATATTAACATTAGTCATGCGAGTATTAATATATGTGACATATTGTATACACTATCTTCTGATAGTGTATTTGACTAAAGATTACTAGCATCGTAGATCTTTATTTAATTATTGCGATATAACTGAAAATCGAACCTGAAAAACTTAAGATCGATTTTTGTATTTAACCGATTACCAAAATGGGTTATTTAAATCTTGATTCTTGATTTTTCGAGTTTTTCGATTTTTGCACGGTTTAGTTTTTTGGGTATTAGTTCGGTTTTTTACCGATGAGCACCCCTAGCTGAATCCTCTATTTGAGAGAGAAACAATGGCTGAAGAACAAGAAGAAGAAAAAACTTTAAAAGAACTTTTCTCTCCTATCACAACCAACCCGCCATCAAGCATCGTGTTGCCTGCCACAATCGCGAACCATTTCGAGCCTAAACCACAAGTGATGCAACTTCTTCCTACTTTTCATGGAATCGATCAAGAAGATCCTTACCTCCATATTAAGGATTTTCTAGAAATTTGTGTCACTTTCAAATTTCAAAATTTTTCTGATGAATCGGTTCGCCTACGTTTATTTCCTTTCTTCTTGAAAGGGAAAGAAAATGCATGGCTTAACTCATTACCTTCTAGGTCCATCTTTGGTTGGGAGACTTTGGAATCCAAATTTCTAACTAAATTTTTTCCCATGTCAAAGACAAATGAACTTCGATGACAAATATTTGATTTTTGTCAAGAGGATCATGAAAAATTCTATGAATCCTGGGAAAGGTTTAAGGACCTACTTTTGAGATGTCCCCACCATGGTTTTGAGACATGGAGACTAGTCCAATATTTTTACAATAGGTTAACTCAAACCAACCGAAACATGATTGATTCCATGAACAGTGGCACTTTCCTTAGTCTCACAGAAGATGAAGCTTACAATTTCCTTGAGAATCTGTCTGAGAGCTCTCAACAATGGGATTTCTCCTCTCGTAGGAACTCATCTTCTCAAGTCAAGAAGGAAGTTAAGAAAGAAGGAATATATGAGCTAATCGAAGACGTAGAGACTAGAAGGCAGTTAGATAGTCTCTCAAAGAAACTTGAAGCATTAGCTTTGCGGCTGAATAATAATTCGGTCAATCAAGTTCAAGCTGAAGGGTGCTCTGTGTGTTCTAGCCCTATGCATACATCGCAAACTTTCCCTCTATGGTAGGATTCTCCGAATTCATACCACAACAAGTAAATGCGATGAATGATTACAAAAAGTAACCACCTCCCGATTTCCGTCCACCAATCAATTCTTATCCACCATTTCAATCTGCTCAATCATCCCATGTCACTCCACAACAATTCTCATCTTTGGAGGACACATTAAAATAATTCATTCAAGTGACCACCCAAAATATCCAGACTTCAAGTCAAATTTTACAAGAAGTCAGGAACAATGGCCTCATGAACACTCATGTCATCATCAAATTAGAGAGTCAAATGGGTTAATTGGGTGAAAGAGAAAAGGGTAAATTTTCGAGTCAGCCAATTTTGAACCCTAAAGGTGTTTCATCAAGTGGGATAGCTCCTAACCTACCAATCCAAATGGACAAGTTCAAGCCATAACCACACTTAGGCCGGGAAAGGCAATTGATAGCGAAGAGGAAGATAAAGAAGAAGAGAAATATCCAGTTGAGCCTACACCTCAAGTTGTGAACCCAACTCCTCTTGCTAAGCAAACAAATGAAGATCTCTCGAGTAGGACCTTTGTTCCTAAAGCCCCATTTCCTTATAATCTAAAAGACAATAGGAAGGGTACTCAATTTAAAGAAATTTTGGAAGTGTTTAAGCAAGTTCAGATAAACATTCCATTACTTGATGCTATCAAACAAGTACCTTCCTATGCCAAGTTTCTCAAAGACATGGTCACTCAAAAGAGGAGAACAAATGTTCTGAAAAAGGCATTCTTAGCTAAACATGCAAGCTCCATTATTTAATGCAAGATCTCTGTCAAATTTAAGGACCCTGGATGTCCAATAATCTCATGCAAGATAGGAGATCATCATATTGAGCGAGCTTTGGTAGATTTGGGGGCTAGTGTGAATTAACTGCCATATTATGTGTATATGCAGTTGCATTTAGGAGAGTTGAAGCCCACACCAATGACAATCCAACTTGCTGATAGGTTAGTGAAAATTCTTAGGGGTGTCATTAAAGATGTTCTGATCAAGGTAGATACTTTCTATTTTCCTGTTGACTTTGTTGTCCTTGATACTGAGCCTGTTCAAAACACAAGAGGCCAAATTCCTATGATTTTAGGGTGGCCATTTCTTGCTACATCCAACGCCTTCATCAGTTGTAGAAATGGAGTGATGAAAATTTCTTTTGGGAACCTTACAACTGAGCTAAATGTTTTTCACATTAACAAGACCTCGATAGACACTGATGATAATGATTTCAGACAAGTCCATTTAATTAATAGTCTAATAGAGGAATCTTTCTTGCAAACTTGTAAAGAGGACCCATTAGAAGCTTGTTTGTCCAATTTTGGTTGTGATTCCGATATTGATGAATCTATAGAGCAAGTCAATGTACTTTTGGATTTAGTGCTTATCGTGGGTACAAATTCTTTCCAACTAAAACCAGTGCCTCTAAATCTCTCATCGACTCCCTGACCTCCTTCTATTGAAGAACCACCGAAGTTGGACTTGAAACCATTGCCTAATAATCTGAAATATGCATTTTTAGGTCTAGCAGAGTCATTACCTGTTATCATTGCTTTTAATCTCGATAATGCTCAAGAGAAAAAATTACTTGAAGTTTGTAAGACCCCAACTTTTTGAATAAAGATTAAATTTTCTCGAAATATATTTTTGAATATTAAGGTGTGGATTTGATATAATGTTATAGTTGTGGGTAATATTTATAAATTTTGCGAAATACGCAAGTTGTTATATAATATTCGATTGGTCGGGGAATATTCGTTTTAACAAAGAATATTCATACAATGGCACAATCATTGGTGGACCCCCACAACGGAATTATTATCGGATTGAGAAAACGACAAAAATACTTTATGAAAATAACGGCGGAAGTTTTACCGTTAACTGTTGAAACACCCGGTGTTAAAAGTACAGTAATACGTGTGGTTGCATAGTAGCACACGGTATTGATTATTGATGCTTACGTGTGAAGTCACTCAGTTATACTCAATTATTGCTACATGAATTCTTTGATCATATCTATTATATTATTGATTCAATTATTGTCACGATTATCATCGCATAAAATGATTTTTATTAAATCAATACTTGAGATGACAAAGTTATTCATATTATAAATTGCAATATTTATAATGTCTAGAAGTTCATCGAGGAGAGGTTTGGTCACCTAATCATGCCAATATAGGAGAAATCCTTATTGGAAAGCCCCCTCTTTCCTGGGAACGACTTGGTTGATAAATATTGTGAGTTATAATATTAATAATGAATGTTGTTCGGAGTTAAATTTGGAGACGCGAACGTGATATTTGAGTCCGGAACGACGAAATTAGTAAAAATAGTCTATAAACACAAAATTTTCTGGGATTCACTATTTGGTCAAAAAGTCAACAGTTGACTTTTTCGAGAAAAGGCAAACTTCAAAATTTCAAAATTTATATTTTTGATAAAAATAGTTTCATTATGTTGGAATTGTTTGTGTTAGTGAAAATCGACATTTATTCCGATGATAATTGATGTCTAGGGGTTATATTGATAAATAGGGTAATTTATCGGATAAATGAGCAATTAATTGCTACTAATTCACATGCTTATATAACTATTTGTTCACATGATTGGACTATTGATTCACATTATTTACTATTAGGGGAGTTAGTGCAAGATTGATAATACTTGCAGGACTAAATTATAAATGAAAGAAAAGTTGGAGGTATTGTACTGTAATTTTCGAGCCCCAAAATGTGCAATTATCGAAACTATATTTTCCTATAAATAGAAGCTTATTCTTCCTTCATTTCTCACCAATTCACAAAAGCTTTAGAGTGATTATTATAGAGAGAAATTATAGAGAGAAAGAAGAAGAGAAATCTGCTACCTCACTATTCCAGTATCTAGTTTTTTCCAAGGTAGGGAGTATTATTTCTTTCTTATCTATGAAGAGAACTTCTGTTATTCCATTCTTTATTATTCTGTTGGAATAACCTGTATACGCGGGCTACCCTATACTTGGTGAAATTCTTCTGTTGTTCCATTCTTTATCATTTACATTGGAACATCACATGTCACAAGCGTTTCTACGTCGGACTGGTTAAAATCTTTATTATTTTGTTGGAATATCACATGCATGCGTTTTACGTCGGATTGATTAAAATCTTTATTATTACATTGGAATATCACTGCTCGTGAATTTTACGCCGAACTCGATTCCGTCTTTATTATTACATTGGAATATCTCTTTTTGGCGTTTTACGTCGGACTGATTCCGTTATTTATTATTCTATTGGAATAACCTACATGTGCGGTCTATCGCATGCCTGGTGATTTCTTTTGTTATTCCATTCCTTATTATACTCAGTTGGTTAAAGTTTTGACTTCTATACTCCATGAAATTAGTGGAATATCCTTGATATTTGCACTTCATCCAGTATCTTTTCATGGAAATATTCTTTTGAGTATTCTTGAATTTTACTCTATAAAGCAGTATCATGTTGACAATTTGGACGTTATTAGTTCCTGGATAAAATAATTCTTGAACTTGTTTTATTGAATTCTTATATCATTGTCATCATCTTCATGTTAATATTTTTTGTTGAAAGTCATCATGGCCTATAGTGCATGTAGATGGACTTGGTATGATTATGACCGAGGATTATTCGGTGTAATCATGACCGTAATGTTACAAATGTTGTGGAAAAAGTCCTCATTGACCCGTAGAGCATTGATGGACAGTTGTTGGCATGATCATGACCATTATTGAATACACAAATATTCTTGGCCCGTAGTGCATGGATAATTATGGTCGTGATACTAAAGAATATCCTTGGCTGTAGTGCAGGGGTGATTCGATGATGTGGATTATTTATTGTGAGTCCGGTGATAAAAGTGATGAAAAACCTTCTAAATCATAAAAGATAGTAGATTTTATTCTCTAATTGACTCTTTTAATGGATTGCTTGTTCCACTGCAGATTAAACTTGATGGTTGTTATATTGTATCGGTTTAACCTTTGTTGAAGGCTAACGATAATATATCTCGCATTATCTTAGTCATAATATTTCCCTCTTTGGGCTAGTTGAGCTCACCATTTTACTTTTATTGTTTTCTTGAGTGAAATGAGAACGTAGCGAGGACTAGTCAGGGAGCGGAGTGATGAGACGAGATAATAGCATTAGTAGTCCTCACTATTACGTGAAATAGTGTAATAATAATTGTAATAAGGACTCCTTTTGAGTTTGTATAATCTCTAGTAGACAATATTTGTATTCAAACTCACAGTTTATGTTTTGTCGTATTGTACACGACAGTTGTATTTGAATTTATGTACCATGTAAGTGGCGACCCAAGATGGGTGACGTATACCTAATTTTGGGGGCTTCAAAGGTGGTATCAAAGCTTAGGGATATGATCCTTGGCTAAGATGCGAGATTAGAACTAGGAGGGGATAGACGGAAAATTCCTTCGCTAGTATGACCTACCTAAGTTTATTTGGTATTTGATTGGTCGGTCAGAGTATAGTGATAATATGTTGCATGTTAATTAACCCTTGTTTTGTGGCAGTGTTTGAAAATGGCATCCGAGAATGTTGAGAACATCAATGGAGCATGGAGACCGCTGAGTCTCCACAGATCAATAACCGGGACAACGTGCATCAGGAAGGCGACAATCCTCATGCAAACAACAACACTAACCAAATGATGAACGATGGAATGTTCTGAGGCTTTATGCAATTCATGCAACATCAGGAGAGAGCGGCTCCTGTTCAAAATGCAGGTGTAAACACAGGAAACTCTCGGACGGTCACCGCTAAATAGTTCAAGGAGCTGGGACCACCGGAGTTTATTGGAGAGCCAAAACCACTTAAGGCGGAAGCATGGATAAAGCAAATCACCAAGATATTTGATGTCTTGGGATGCTCCGAGGAACAAAAGGTTCCATTCGCCACCTTTATGTTGCGTGAAGAAGCAGATTACTAGTGGGAATCTATAAAACGTACCCAGCGTAACGCACTCAAGATGTCTTGGGAGAAGTTCCAAGAGCTGTTCAACGACAAGTACTTTCCCGAAAGTATTCATCACATGAAGGAGGTGGAGTTTATCAAGTTTGAACAAAACAATATGATCGTGTCGCAATACGAGGCAAAATTTGCGGAATTATCCCGGTTTACATCCCATTTGGTCGATAATGTGGAGCGAATGACATGAATGTTTTTAAGAGGTTTGAAACCGGAGATACGTCAATATCTTATTTCTCATAAACTGTGTTTGTACTCAGATGTTGTAAATAGGGCTCAGTTATTGGAGCGCGTGAACGCAGTCAACTAACCAAGAGAAAGGTGCGTGCAATATGAAAATACCAGTGGTATCAGTCATCGAAGCGGTGACAACAAACGTGGAGGGAATCAACATGCTAGAAATGGTAACCACTTCGGTGGTAATCATGGCCAAGACAATAAAACTGGACATTTCAAGAAAAGGAGATTCAACAATGATGGAAAGACGTCAGCACCAGTGGTTAAGGAAGGAGAATGACCACCTATCATATGCTTCAAATACGGAGGGGAGGGACATATCAGTCCAAACTGTGCGATGCCATCCAAAGCGTGTTATAATTGTGGAAGAGAAGGTCACCTAGCCCGATTTTGTCATTCACCGAAGACAAGTTCAGCTAGGATGGAGGCACCAAAGGCCGTCCCAGAAAAGTCAAAGCCGGTGGTGCAAGGGAGAGCATTTGTTGTGACCTCCCAGAAAGCAAGGAACCCGAACGAGGTCATCACGGGTAAGCTTATCATAAACTCTAGTAAAGTCTATACCTTATTTGATACCGGTTCTACCCATTCTTTTATTTCTCCTACTTGCGCTCAACGTTTAAATTTGACTTCGGCGAAATTAGACTTTGACTTATCTGTTGAAACTCCATTAGGAGAAACCTTCATTACATCCACTGTTTATAAGTCTTGTTTGATTCAAATCGGTAACCGCACGTTACCTGTCGATCTTATCACCTTAAAAATACTTACATTTGACGTGATTCTAGGGATTAATTGGTTAACTACTCATCATGCTAAAATTGATTGTTTTCGTAAGGTTGTTAGCTTTCATATTCCTAATAAACGTATTATGCGAATTCAAGTGACCAAACCATTAAAATCAATCACGGTCATCTCAAGCTACAAAGCTATTTGTTTATTGAAAAATGGATGTCAAGCTTTCTTAGCTCATGTCACGGATTTAAACAAAAATACGTCAGATTTGAAAGATATTTCTATTGTTAATAAATTTCCTGACGTATTCCCTGAAGAACTTCCTAGCCTACCCCAGGCGTGAAGTTGAATTTTTGTTTCGACCTTGAACCGGTACATAACCCATTTTCAAATCCCCATATCGAATGGCTCTATTGAACTTCGGAGTTAAAGACCCAATTGCAGGAATTGTTAGACATTGGTTTCATTCGTCCCAAGACGTCTCCTTGGGGTGCTCTGTTCTATTCGTAAAGAAGAAAGATGGGAGTATGCGACTTTGTATTGATTATCGGAGTTGAATCATGTCACCATAAAAATTGGTACCCATTGCCACGTATTGATGACTGTTTGATCGATTACAGGAGCACAATTTTTCTCAAAGATCGATCTTCGTTCGGATATCATGAAATTTGAAGGTTAAAACCGAGGATATTCCAAAGGCGCCTTAGAACTCAGAGACGGGCATTATGAATTCTTAGTCATGTCTTTTGGATTGACTAATGCTCCTAACGCCTTTCATGGATATGTTGAACCGAGTATTCAAGGAATATTTGGATCACTTTGTTGTCGTCTTTATTGATGACATCCTTATTTATTCCAAAAGCCATGAAGATCATGAAAGCAACACTTGAGGTCGATACTCCAAAAGCTTCGTGAATATAAGCTTTATGCCAAGTTAAAAGAAATGCAAGTTCGCTCGAGGAAGTAGCATTCCTTGGGCACGTAGTATCAAGTCATGGAATATCCGTTGACGGCAAAGATTGAAGCTATTCAAAGTCGGGAGCAACCCAAATCGATGATCGAAGTACGTAGCTTTTCGGTTTAAATTTGGTTATTATGGAGATTCGTGGAAGGATTTTCTCGAATCGCTACTCCATTAACTCAAATTTGACTCGTAGAAGATACAAAGTTCGGTTGGAGCGAGGAATGTGAGAAGAGTTTTCAAGAACTCAAAAGGAGACTCATTTCAGCACCTGTTCTGACAATAACATCTGGTTCGGAAGGATTTGTCATCTACAGTAATGCTTCGGGCAAAGGGTTAGGATGTGTTCTCATGTAACATGGGAAAGTCATAGCCTATGCCTCAAGACAACTCAAAGAATATGAGAGGAATTATCCTACTCATGATCTAGAGTTGGCAACTGTTGTTTTCGCACTTAAAATTTGGAGGCATTACTTGTATGGAGAGAAAGTGGAGATCTTTACGGATCATAAAAGCCTCAAATATTTCTTCACTCAAAAGGAACTCAACATGCGACAACAACGTTGGCTTGAACTATTGAAAGATTATGATCATACCATCCAATACCATCCTGGAAAAGCGAACGTGGTAGCTGACCCACTGAGTAGAAGATCATATGCTGGTACGAGTGCAATATTGTCAACGCAAAGGCCCATTTTGTATGATTTGCAAAGGATGGAGTTAGAGATAAAGACTCCAGGGACCCACATGATGATGGCAAATATACGAGTAGAACCGACTTTAATCGATAAAGTTAAAGCTGCTCAAGATACAGACCTTGAGCTAATGCGTATGGAGAAGAAAGTGCAAGAAGGTGCTATGCCGGAAGCAAGAATCGATGAGGAAGGAATACTTCGAGTCAACTCTAGACTTTGTGTTCCTAACAACCCTTATTTAAAGTATAAAATCATGATGGAGGCACACAACACACCGTTTGTAATCTATCCTGGGAGTACCAAAATGTATCGTAATCTTCGACATACATTTTGGTGGAGCAATATGAAGAGAGAGATAGCAAAGTTTATCTCAAGGTGTTTAACTTATCAACGAGTCAAGGCGGAGCATCAAGTACCAAACGGTCCATTGCAACCACTTGAAATTCCAAAATGGAAGTGGGAACACATTACTATGGATTTCGTTACTGGTTTTCCCAAGGTTTCTCAAGGCATAGATGCAATTTGGGTCATTGTTGATAGATTGACCAAGTCTGCTCATTTCTTACCTATACGAGAAACTTATACACTTGAACGTCTTGCTCGTATGTACATAAACGAGATTATAAGACTGCATGGTATGCCAGTATCCATAGTTTTTGATCGAGACCCAAGATTCACTTCAAGATTTTGGGTTAGTTTGCAAAAAGCTATGGGCACGGATTTACGATTTAGTTTCTAAGATATCATCCTCGAGACGGACGGGCAATGGAGAGGACCATTCAAACTCTTGAAGATCTATTAAGACTCGTGTCCTTGACATCAAGGGAAGTTGGGATAAGTTCCTACCATTGGTGGAGTTTCCTACACAATAGAGTTATCAAGCAAGTATTGGCATGGCTCCATTTGAGGCGTTGTATGGAAGAAAGTGTTGTTCTCCAGTATGCTGGGATGAGGTGGGTGAAGCAACGTTGTTGGGACTGGAGTTGGTACGTATGACTATGGAAAAGATTCAAATGATCCGACAACGTATAAAAACCTCACAAGATCGACAAAAGAGTTATGCTGATCTTCATCGAAAGGACGTGGAATTCGATATTGGAGATCATGTGTTATTACGTGTTGCTCCATGGAAGGGAGTTACGAGATTTGGAAAGAGAGGAAAGCTCAAACCTCGATTCATTGGCCCATTTTTAATCCTCGATCGAGTAGGAACTGTGGCGTATAGACTCGCTTTACCACCATGTATGTCTCGTGTTCATAACGTTTTTCACATATCTATGTTACATATATATGTGAAAGACCCGAACCACATTATTGAATTAGAACCAGACGAGATAGAGGAAGATTTACAAATGAAGAGTTACCTGTTAAAATCTTGGATAAAAAGGATCATATTCTACGCTCCAAGGTTATACCTCAAGTCAAAGTTTTGTGGAGAAACCACGATGTGGAAGAAATGACCCGGGAGTTAGAATCTGAGATGAAATCAAGATATCCTTACCTCTTCGACATACCAGGTACGCACCCTAATTTCGAGGATGAAATTTAATAAGAATGGGAGGTTGTAAGACCCCAGCTTTTTGAATAAAGATTAATTTTCTCGAAATATATTTTTGAATATTATGGTGTGGATTTGATATAATGTTATAGTTGTGGGTAATATTTACAAATTTTGCAAAGTATGCAAGTTGTTATATAATATTCGATTGGCTCGGGGGAATATTCGTTTTAACGGGGAATATTCGAAATAACGACACAATCATTGGTGGACCCCCACAACGGAATTATTGTCGAATTGAAAAAACGACAAAAATACTTTATGAAAATAACGGCGGAAGTTTTACTGTTAACTATTGAAACACCCGGTGTTAAAAGTACGATGTCTGGCGTGGTTGCATAGTAGTAATACACAGTAGTGATTATTGATGCTTACGTGAGAAGTCACCTCGGTTATACTCAATTATTGCTCACGAGAATTAACGTGATCATATATATCATATTATTGATTCAATTATTGTCATAGTATCATCCGCATAAAATATTTTTTATTAAATCAATACTTGAGATTTATTAAAGTTATTCATATTATAAATTGCAATATTTATAATGTCTAGAAGTTCTGTCAAGGAGAGGTTTGGTCACCTAATTGTGCGCCAATAGAGAGAAATCCTTATTGGAAAGCCCCCTCTTTCCAGGGAACGACCTGATTGATAAATATTGTGAGTTATAATATTAATAATGAATGTTGTTCGGAGTTGAATTTGGAGACGCGAACGTGATATTTGAGTCCGGAACGACAAAATTAGTAAAAATAGTCTATAAACACAAAATTTTAAGGATTCACTATTTGGTCAAAAAGTCAAATAGTTGCTTTTTTGGGAAAAGTCAAATTTCGAAATTTCAAAATTTATATTTTTGATAAAAATAGTTTCATTATTTTGGAATTGTTTGTGTTAGTGAAAATCGACATTTATTAGATGATAATTGATGTCAGGGGTTATATTGATAAATCGGGTAATTTATCGGATAAATGAGCAATTAATTGCTACTAATTCACATTCTTATATAACTATTTGTTCACATGATTGAACTATTGATTCACATTATTTACTATTCGGGGAGTTAGTGCAAGATTGATAATACTTGCAGGACTAAATTATAAATGAAAGAAAAGTTGGAGGTATCAGATCTTGTAATTTTGAGCCCCAAAATGTGCAATTATCGAAACTATATTTTTCTATAAATAGAAGCTCATTATTTCTTCATTTCTCACCAATTCACAAAAGCTTTAGAGCGATTATTATAGAGAGAAATGATAGAGGGAAAGAAGAAGAGAAATCTGCTACCTCATTATTCCAGTATCCAGTTTTTTCCAAGGTAGGGAGTATTATTTCTTTCTTATCTATGAAGAGAACTTCTGTTATTCCATTCTTTATTATCCTGTTGGAATAACCTGTGTACGAGGGCTACCCTATACTTGGTGAAATTCTTCTATTGCTCCATTCTTTATCATTCTGTTGGAACATCCATGCATGCGTTCTACGTCGGACTGGTTTCGTCTTTATTATTATTGGAATATCACATGCATGCTTTTTTACTGTGGGACCGATTAAAATCTTTATTATTCATTGGAATATCTTGTTTGTGCGCTTTTCTGCCGGACCGATTACGTCTTTATTATTATATTGGAATATCCATCTCTGCATGCGTTTTCTGTGGGACCGATTCCGTTATTTATTATTTTGTTGGAATAACTCGCCCAAAGGCATATCGCATGCAGTGATTTTTTGTTATTCCATTCCTTATTATACTCAAATTGGTTAAAGTTTTTACTTATACTCCATGAAATTAGTGGAATATCCTTGATATTTGCGCTTCATCCAAAGATCTTTTCATGGAAATATTCTTCCGACGAGCATTCTTGAATTTTACTCTACAAAGCAGTATCATGTTGACAATTTGGACGTTATTAGTTCTTGGATAAAATAATTCTTGAACTTGTTTTATTGAATTCTTATATCATTGTCATCATTGTGAGACCCCAAATTTTATGAATAAATATTTAATTTTCTTGAAATAATTTTTTGAGTATTATGGTGTGGAGTTGAGATAATGTTATAGTTGTGGGTAGTATTTATAAATTTTGCAACGTACGCAAGTTGTTGTATAATATTCGATTGGTCGGGGAATATTCTTTTTGTCGAGGAATATCCGTACGACGGTACAATCATTGGTGGACCCTACAATGTAATTATTATCGGATTGAGAAAACGATAAAAAATATTTTATGGAAATAACTGGCGGAAGTTTTACCGTTAAGCTGTTGAAACACCCATTATTAAAAAAGTATAATGTCTGGCGTGGTTGCATAGTAGCACACGGTATTGATTATTGATGCTTATGTGAGAAGTCACTCAGTATTGTTCAATCGGGTATTCGGGACACTTTTTGTGTCGGAGTACTATTCACGAGTTATTATTCACGAGTTACTATTCACGGGTTACTATTCACCCGAATAATATTCACTCGGGTATTTGGGGTATTTTTCGTGTCGGAGTACTATTCACAAGTTACTATTCACGGAGTTACTATTCAATTGATTACTATTCACTCTAGTATTGTTCACTCTGGTATTTGGGACACTTTTTGTGTCTGGGTACTATTCATTGTGGTACTATTCCGAATTACTATTCACTTGGGGTTCTATTCACCTCAAAAAATATATTTTTTTTCATTCAAATCATTTTTAAGTACAATATTATTCCATGAAGAGATGTGCTAATTTTTGAATCGTATGTTGAATTATAATAAAGGTGATAAGTTTTGTTTTATTGGTATTATTAATGTAATAATACAAAAAATCTTTTTATATAAAACAAAATACTTTTATAAAGTTATTCTATAAATAGAATATATTATATTCTATTATGCATAGTGTTTTGCATAGTAATATCTTTTTATATAAAACATAATACTTTTATAATGTTATTTGTTTTATTCGACAATAATTAGAATATATTATATTTTATTATGCATAGTGTTTGCATAGTTCTGCGATAGTATTTGCATAGTAAAATCTTTTATAAAGTTATTCGTTTTATTAGATTATAAATAGAATATATTATATTTTATTTAAAAGATTTTGCTTTAAATATGGACCGTCAGATTAAAGTAAATTAATCTGGACCATTCACGAGTTAGTTACTATGCAGTCCATTTTTCTATAAATAGAAGCTCATTCATTCATTATTTCTTACAAATTCACTGAAACTCTAGAGAGAGAAACTATAGAGAGAGTTCTTCTTCTATAATCTTGAGCGTATTTCTTTAGAGTGTAAGAAAGCTTTGAGCGTAGTGCAAGTTTTCTTGAGTATATCCTCGACCTACTAGTCGGAGTACTCTTTTTTCAAAGGTAGGGAATATTATTTGTTGTACTCATAAGGGGTATTCTTTCTTTCTTATTCATGAAGAGAACTTTTGTTATTCCATTTATTATTATTCTGTTGGAATAACCTGTATACGTGGGATACCCTATACTTGGTGAAATTCTTCTGTTATTCCATTCTTTATTATTACATTGGAATATTTCTGTGCATGCATTTCTGTGGGACTGGTTAAAAGTCTTTATTATTATTCTCATTGGAATATCCTGTTTGTGCCTTTTACATGGGACTGGTTCCGTCTTTTTATTATTATTCATTGGAATAACCTCGTCATCAAGTACCGCATGCATGGTGATTTCATTGTTATTCCATTCTTTATTATTACATTGGAACATCCGCTTGCGGTGCGAATTACGCCTGACCGGTTACGTTATTTATTATTCATTGGAATAACCCGCATACATGTAAAGTACCGCATGCATGGTGATTTCTTTTGTTATTCCATTCGTTATTATACTCAGTTGATTAAAGTTTTGACTTCTATACTCCATGAAATTAGTGGAATATCCTTGATATTTGCGCTTCATTCAGTATTTTTTCATGGAAATATTCTTCTGAGCATTCTTGAATTTCACTCTACAAAGCAGTATCATGTTGACAATTTGGACATTATCAATTCCTAGATAAATTAATTCTTGAACTTGTTTTATTGAATTCTTATATCATTGTCATCATCCTCATGTTTATATTATGTTGAAAGTCATCTGTAGCCTGTAGTGCATAGATGGACTTGGTATGATTTTGACCAGGGATTATTCGGTGTAATCATGACCGTAATATTACAAATGATGTGGAAAAAATCCTCATTGGCCCGTAGTGCATTAATGGACAGTTTTTGGTATGATTATGGCTATGGATTCTCTTTGGCCGTACTGCAAAGATGAATTGTTTTATGGCATGATCAGGACCGTTGATGAAAACATGATTATCTTTAGTCGTAGTGCATGGATAATTCGTGGTCGTGATACTAAAGAATATCCTTGGCCGTAGTGTAGGGGTGATTCGATGATGTGGATTATTTATTAAGCTGAGTCTAGCGATAAAAGTCATGAAAAATCTTTTAAATCATAGAAGATAGTAGATTTTATTCTCTACTTGACTCTTTTAATGGATTGCTTATTCCGCTGCAGTTAAACTTGATATTTATTTTATTTTATCAGTTTAACATTGTTAAAGGCTAACGATAAATTATTCTGCATTATCTTAGTCATAATATTTCTTATCGGGCTAGTTGAGCTCACCCTTTCTTTCACCGTTTCTTCTGTGAAATGAGAATGTATTTGGGACTAGTCGGGAAGCAGTGATGGTCCTAGATGGTGCATTAGTAGTCCTCACTATTCTGTGAAATAGTGTGATAATAAAATTAATGAGGACTCCTTTTGAGTTTGTATAATCTCTAGTAGACAATATTTGTATTCAAACTCACAGTTTATGTTTTGTCGTATTGTACACGACAGTTTCATTATTAAGTTGTATTTAAATTCTATACTATGTATCTGGCGACTCAAGATGGGCGATGTATACTTAATTTTGGGGGCGTCATAATCATCCTCATGTTTATATTTTGTTGAAAGTCATCTGTGGCCTATAGTGCATAGATGGACTTGGTATGATTATGATGACGAGGATTATTCGGTGTAATCATGGTAGTAATGTTACAAATGATGTGGAAAAAGTCCTCATTGGCCGCAGAGAGCATTGATGGACAGTTGTTGGCATGATCATGACCATTATTGAATACACAAATATTTTTGGCCCGTAGTGCATGGATAATTGTGGTCGTGATACTAAAGAATATCCTTGGCCGTAGTGTGAGGGGTGATTCGATGATGTGGATTATTTTTATTGTCGAGTCCCAACGATAAAAGTGATGAAAAACCTTCTAAATCATAAAAGATAGTAGATTTTATTCTCTATTTGACTCTTTTAATGGATTCGCTTGTTCATTGCTGCAATTAAACTTGATAGTTATTATATTGTATCAGTTTAACACTGTTGAAGGCTAACGATAATATATTCTGCATTATCTTAGTCATAATATTTCCTACTGGGCTAGTTGAGCTCACCCTTTTACTTTTATTATTCTCTTCGAGAAATGAGAACGTAGCGAGGACTAGTCTGGGAACCGGAGTGATTTGGACAGATGATAGCATTAGTAGTCCTCACTATTCTATGAAATAGTGTAATAATAATTGTAATAAGGACTCCTATTGAGTTTGTATAATCTCTAGTAGACAATATTTGTATTCAAACTCATTATTTATGTTTTGTCATATTGTACACGACAGTTGTATTATTAAGTTGTATTTGAATTTATGTACCATGTAAGTGGCGACCCAAGATTGGTGACGTATACCTAATTTTGGGGGCGTCACAAAGTCCTTCACGAGCATAAAGGAGTTATTGGGTGGTCTATTGCATATTTAAAAGGAATCAGTCTGTCCGTTATCATGCATAAGATTCACTTAGAAGAGAATGCAAAACCCTCTCGTGAACCACAAAGAAGGCTGAACCCAATGATGCAAGAAGTAGTTAGGGCCGAGGTACTCAAGCTTCTTGATGCGGGTATTATATACCCGATATCCGATAGTAAGTGGGTGAACCCTGTGCAAGTAGTTCCTAAGAAGTCAGGGATTAAAGTGGTGGCCAATGAGCATAATGAGTTAGTACTTCCGTCTCATGTGCAGACGAGATGGCATTTTTGTAGTGACTACCGAAAACTGAATTCAATGACTAGGAAGGATCACTTTCCCTTTCCTTACATTGACCAAATACTGGAAAGGTTAGCCGGTTATGCTTATTACTGCTTTTTGGATGGTTATTCTAGTTATAACCAAATTCAAGTCGATTCATCTGATCAAGAGAAGACAACATTCACGTGTCCTTTCGGTACCTTCGCCTACCGACGCATGTCTTTCGGACTATGCAATGCACCTGCCACTTTTTAACTGTGTATGATTTTTATATTCTCTGACATGGTAGAGCGATTCTTAGAGGTTTTCATGGATGATTTTTCTGTGTTTGGGTCTTCTTTTGAGGAATGTTTGAAACACCTAGCTTTAGTCTTAGAGAGGTGTAGAGAAAAGAATTTAGTGCTTAATTGGGAGAAATTCCATTTTATGGTACAAAGGGGAATTATTCTTGGGCATATCATCTCCAAAGAGGGAATTGAAGTAGACAAGGCTAAGGTAGAATTAATCTCTAACATGCCACCCCCGCGAACGGTTAAGGAGTTTCACTCATTCTTAGATCATGCTAGTTTTTATAGGCATTTTATCAAGGATTTTAGTAAGATTGCTAAACCTCTATGTAGTCTTCTCGCTAAAGACGCTCCATTCGTATTCGATGAAGCATGCCTAAAAGCCTTTGAGACTTTGAAATCCGCTCTAACCTCCACACCAATAATTCGGTCCTTTGATTGAAACCTTACATTTAAGATCATGTGTGATGCCTCTAATAATGCAGTTGGGGCAGTTTTAGGTCATAGAATTAATAAAGTCCCTCATGTGATTTACTATGCAAGCAGGACCTTGAACGATGCTCAACTCCATTATTCTACCACAGAGAAGGAGTTGTTAGCAGTCGTATTCGCTTTAGAAAAATTTAGGTCCTATTTATTGGGATCTAAAGTCATTGTCTATTCAGATCACTCCTCTTTGAAATACTTGTTTTCTAAGAAAGGTGCGAAGTCGCGGCTGATTCGGTGGGTCTTGTTGCTACAAGAGTTTGATTTGGAAATAAAAGATAAGAAGGGAGCTGAGAATGTTATAGCAGATCATTTATCTAGACTCATAGTTGAATTCTTGAGTGATCCCTTGCACATAACCGAGACATTCCCCGATGAGCAGCTGATGTATGTTTCCCAATAACCTTGGTATGCAGACATTGTTAATTATCTTGTCACATATGAAATGCCAAATCATTGGTCTAATCAAGATAAATGTAAATTCTTGTCCGAGGTAAAGTACTTTTACTGGGATGATCCATATCTCTTCAAGTATTGTCCTGATCAGGTAATTAGGCAATGAATACCTGAGAAGGATCAAATGTAAATTCACTCCTTTTGCCATGATCAGCTGTGTGGAGGCCATTTTAGTGGAAAGAAGACAGCTGCTAAAGTTTTGCAGTGTGGATTTTATTGGCCTTCCTTATTTCGTGATGCACATGTCTATTGTGTTACTTGTGAGAGATGTCAAAAGTTAGGTAGTCTCACGCGACGAAGTATGATGCCCCTTAATCCCATTTTGATAGTTGAAATTTTTGATGTGCGGGGGATAGATTTTATGGAACCCTTTCGTAACTCATTTGGCAATCTCTATATTTTAGTAGTCGTCGACTATGTGTCAAAGTGGGTAGAAGCTATAGCGTGCAAAACAAATGACCACAAAGTGGTGGATAAATTTTTAAAAGATAATATTCTTGCACGATTCGGTACACCCCGCGCTATCATTAGTGATGGGGGGTTGCACTTTTGCAATATACCAGTTAAAGATCTAATGAAGAAGAATGGAGTAATTCATAAAGTGTCAACTGCGTACCACCCACAAACTAGTAGGCAAGCTAAAATTTTAAATAGGGATGTAAAACCCCAACTTTTATGAATAAATGTTAATTTTTCTCTAAATGTTATTTTGAATAATAAGGTGTGAATTTGATATAATGTTATAGTTGTGGGTAATATTTATAAATCTTGCAAAGTAAGTAAGTTGTCATAAAATATTCGATTGGTCGGGGAATATTCATTTTATTAGGAAATATTCGTACGATGGCATAATCATTGGTGGACCCCATAACAAAAATTACTGTCGGAGTTAAAAAATGACAGAAATAACTTTTTTATAAAAATAACGATAAAAGTTTTACCGCTAACTGTTGAAATACCTGGTTTTAAAAGTACAATAATACGCATGGTTATATAGTAGCACACAGTATTGTACAGTATCTTTGATTTTTGATGCTTACGTGAGAAGTCACTTAGTTTTATTCAATTATTGCTACAGTAATTGCTATATAGTATCTCACATTATTGATACAATTATTGCCATAATATTTTATATTATTAAATCAATAATTGAGACGACAAAGTTATTCATATTATTATTTGCATTATTGATAATGTCTAGAAAGTTCTGTCGAGGAAAGGGGTTTGGTCACCTAATTGCGCGCCAATAATGAGAAGTCCTTATCGGAAAGCTCCCTCTTTCCTGGGAATGATCTGGTTGCTAATATTGTGAATTATAATATTAATGATGAATAATTGTTGATCAAAAATGTGTTTTGAGAAACCAAGTAATTTGAGATAAATAGAGGAGAATTTTATGAAGTATTTGTTATGAGTTTGGCGTATTATTTGGACCCCCACTTACCCATTTTTCAAAACTGTCAGTAGAAAGTTATCTCAGTTTATTATATATATATATAATCAAAGTCACGGGGAGTATTAATATTATATATATATATTATAATAAAAGTTTTGTTTTTTTTATGTAAAATAGAATATATTATATTTTATTATATGCATAGTACTTCATAGTGTTTGCATAGTACTGGATAGTACAACATAGTGCTGCATAGTAAAATAAAAAAAATTCGTCAAAAATCCGTGAACTTCACCTGTGATTCTTCCCCTATTGTGCGTCCAAATAGTATCATGCTATTCTCCTATAAATATGATGCTCAGTTTAGAATTGAAAATCACACCAGAATAAGAGAATTCTTCTTCTATAATATTAAGCGTATTTCTTTTGAGTTAAAAAAACTTTGAGTGTAGCAAATAGTGAAAGTTTTTCTTCAAGAATATTTCCGCTATACCAGTCAGAATTGCTCTCTTTTTAATGTAAGGGGTATTATTTATCTCATATTCGCTTACAATATTATTTTTTTATTCGTAAGAAATTTTATTTTCGTTCAATATTCGTAAGGAATATTCGTTCAATATTCGTAAGGAATAATATCTTCGTTCAATATTCGTAAGGAATATTATTTTCATTCAATAGTCGTACGGGATATTATTTTTGTTCAATATTCGTAAGAAATAATATTTTCTTCCATACTCTGTAGTATGTAAGTAATATTATTTCATTTCAGATTCCGAATTCTACACTCATTTTGTTAAGTATTACTTCTATACTCCTTGAAATTAGTAGAATATCCTTGAAATTTGCGCTTCATCTAGTATCTTTTCACAAGAATATTTTTCTGAACATTCTTGTTAAATTTTAATCTTTTCATGTCGGGGTACTATTCACGAAATACTATTCACGGGATACTATTCACTCGGGTACTATTCACCCGGGGTACTATTTACGACAAAAATTGATTTCTTTTCTGTCCAAAATAATATTTGATACATGAATATTATTCTTGAATTTTACTCCACAAAGCAGTTGTCATGTTGATAATTTGGACATTTTTAAACTCTGGATAAATTAAAAATCTTTAATATTTATCCTTGATTTCGTTTGATAGATGCTTATAACATTGTCATCATCCTTATGCTTATATTTTGATAAAAGTCATCTTTGGCCCGTGGTGCATAAATAGACTGTTGATTGGTATGATTATGACTATGTATCGGTATAATCATGACCTGTAATGTTACAAATGATGTGGTAAAAGTTCTCATTAACCTGTAGTGCATAATGGACATTTGTTGGTATGCTCATGACCATGGGTTCTCTTCGGCCAAAGGTGCAAAGATGAATTGTTGTTAGGCATGATCATGACCACTGGTGATAATAATGAATATCTTTGGCCCGTAGTGCATGGATAATTCATGGATGTGATACTAACGAATATCTTTGGCCCGCAGTGCATGGATAATTTGGCGATATGGATTATTTATTGAATTGTGTTGCAGAGATAAAATATTGATGATAAACTTTTAAATCATAGAAGATAGTAGATATTATGCTCTACTTGACTCTTCTAATGGATTGCTTGTTCCACTGTAGTTAAACTTGTTGTCTATTATATTCTATTAATTTTACACTGTTGAAGGCTAACGATAATTTATTCTGCATTATCTTAGCCATAATATTCTTTACTGGGCTAGTTGAGCTCACCCTTTGCTTTTATTGTTCTCTTCAAGAAATGAGAATATATTTGGGACTAATCGGGGAATGGATTGACGGTCCGAGATAGTAGCTGTGACACCCCCAAAGCCTGGTACTTCATTTCCTCAAAATTTGGTGTTCACTTAATCAAAACATTCATTTCTAACTACCCAATCATAATAAAATTGAATAATGAAAACCCGCCCATACAGGATTAAACTTAAATACAAAAGGATCTCCCAGGTTATCTAACCTTTAGTTACAAACATTCAAATGCGGAAATTAAATAAACTTCATTACAATCTTTAAACCAAAGTTTGATAATAAAACTATCAAAACTATTACAAGTCTTCAGTATTTGGTCATCTTTCCTTTTCCCTTACTGGTGCTAGGTACGTCACCCTTTTCAGCTTTAGCTGTAAGAAATTTTACAGGCAAGAGTGAGTAAACAAGGCCTACTTGGAATAACAATAAGTAATTCTTTAAACTTTTACATCAATTGCCAAAACTAGGCTCAATAGAACTGAACAATGTGTTCTATTAAACTTTCTGAAAATTATAACATTCACTGAGGGTCTAATGACCATGAATCATGTCCACAGTTATAAGTAATCTTTTAACTTTAACTTTAACAAATATAAGACTATAAAGACTCCACGTGCATTTTGGGGGATCAACCCTTCAGACAATGTATTGTGCACAACCATTTTAACGTTAAGCGTAAACCTCTAATAAAAGAGTTGTTCATCTCAGTAATTAGAATACAAGTCCGCACCAAAGTAAGTTTGGTTTGGATACATTACAAGGTAATTTAGAATTCAACGGTAATCAACTAAGGATTAGTTGATTACAACAGAAATAACTGTATGCTATGGAATAATCATAACTGAATTGATATTTATAAATTAACATCATGCTTTAGGAATAATCTAATAGCATAAGCATTGAATAATCATAACATTCAAGGTTATTGAGAATTTGGGTACTAAACATGTATAATGAATAGTAATTTGAACGATAGAGTTGTTCAATACTAGAATATTAAAATAGAACAACTCGCATGCTAAATCACAAGTTACATATTAAAGAAACTTGCTCAATAATAAAATATAAGATTTGGAATACTTGTATCCTCATGAACCAATAGATACAAGAGCTTTATCAATAATAAACAATCTAACTCTACGAAAATGTAAAGTTAGCAACTTGTGTAATTGAAATTGAATTCAAAACAATAATGTACTCAACAAAATCAAACTCGCATAATGAAGTTTTAGAGTTAGAGAACTTGCCTTTAGCACAAGCTAAACCTTACAACTTGAATCAATACCCTATACATATGTCATCATGACATAATTAGTCATTACCAACATTTTATATCTATATAAACAAATATATACATCATGTAGATCGAATTACCCATTCACATAATCAAACTATGTTAATACTAGTTAACACTTGATAACATGCTCATTCATAGTTTAATACTACTGAAATCATCATTTAACATTCCTATTATTAACACATAACATTTATTTTCAAAATTTGTATACTTAAACAAAACTGTCAGAACCTTCTGCTAACTCACCATGGCTTGGCATACGTTTTATCATGCGGTTGGTATGCATGGCTGAAGTTGGCCTTTGTGGCGCGAGTCACAAAGCCATCGATTGAATCTTTGTGGCGTGGTACCCGTAATTTGTACTGAAACTTATCTATCATTGGTCATGTCATGCGGCGCCAGAGTCCGAGAACTTCGGCGACCAAGCTTCTAAGAACATCATAAACAAAAGACAAATTGGCCTACAAGCTCCAATTTAATAGACTAATTAACATGTAATTTACACATAGACTTCATGTAAACATATTGTGAAGACTTCTAACATGTTTCTACCCATAAAATAACATAAACATCAAATCTACAACACCCAATTTCAATGTTTTTGGCAAAAACTCCATTTTTGACATTTTTAATGGAAATCAACACTGTGATTTTGTTTTTCAATCAAAACAGTAATTTCAAAATACCATCGTTATGATTATACATACTCTATCAAATTCAATAATCAATTTATCAGTTTAACAACTAATTAAACCTTAATTTCTACTTTAAACTAAGCCATATTCATATATATTTTCATATGAATTCACTGTAATATATTTTCTTCCACAAAACCCATCATACATGAACTAGTTTTTCTATAATCATATATAAACTCATGAAATCATCTTATAATCAATAATTTATCATATAACTATAAACACCACCAATTTATCTTTTATAAAAAATTCACAGAGAACTTTTTGGAGAAGAAGTCTAAACTTTTAAAGAAGAGATTAAGCTCCTACCTTTGATTAGGAAGATGATGGCTATTCTTTTTCCCAATTCCTTTCTCAAAAACCTGTTAGAAAACACTCACATTCTCTCTAAAGTTTTCTCAATTTTCTCTATATTCTTCTTCTTATTCACTGAGTTCTTTCTTCCTAACTCTAACTACGTACTAACAATATAACGTATAATAATGATATAGATATTAAATATATAATATAATTCTAACTTTAACTGACATCAGTTATAAAAATTTGAAAATCAAAAGCCATAATGCTTGTTTGGCTAGGCTTAATAAAATAGCTCTTTAATCCTTACACCTTGTTTGATAAACTTAATTAAAACAAATGGATTAATCCTTATACCTTGTTTGATAAAACATCATTAGATTAAAGACTTAATATGCAATAAGACATGTTTGGCAAAACTAAATTAAACTCTTTTAATTTATTTTACTAACTCTTTTATAAGCAAGGTTATTTGTCACACTTCTACTTAATTAAATAATCAATTTAATCAATTCAAATATTAATCTATTAAATTACTTTAACACATAATTCAATACCACAAAACTATAACTTTCTTTATAATTATAATTTTATTCAATCAGTAATTATGTGTTAAATTACTTTAACACATAATTCAATACCACAAAAATCTAATTAAAATATTATAATTCATTTAATCATTATTAGCTCTCTAACTTAATTATTAAATTAAATTAGTATATAATTTCATAACAATTAATTTTCTTAGCTCCTTAATTATTTATTCAACAAATAATTAATTAAACCATATCAACTCAAATTGAAGCAGCTTATTTATTCAATAATAAATATATCCACTAAATATTTATATAAATCAATAAATATTTAATATTTAATTATTTAATCAACAAATAATTAACTAAATCACATCAACTCAAATTGAACAATTATTTATTCAACAATAAACCCATCCATTAAATACTTATATAAATCAATAAATATTTAATATTATAATTTAAAATTCTGGAATGTTACAGTAGCTGTAGTATTCTCCTCACTATTCTATGAAATAGTATGATAATAATTGTAATGAGGACTTCATTTGAGTTTGGATATTGTCTACGAGATAATATTCGTGTTAAAACTCTCAGCTACATTTTATCGTATTGTATAAATGAAGTTTGTATTTAAAATCTGTACCATGTATTTGGCGACCCAAGATGGGTTGTGTGAAACTATTTTGGGGGCGTCATAGTTGGTATCAAAGCATAGGGATATGATTCCTGACCGAGATTTGAGGCTAGAACTAGGAGGGGAGAGACGGGTAAATCCTTCGCTAGTATGACCAACCTAAGCTTATTTGTTATTTAATTGGTCGGTCAGAATATAGGGATAATATGTGGCATGTCAATTAACCCTTATTTTGTGGCAGTATTTGAGAATGACATCTGTAAATCAAGAGATGAATTCATATAAAGTTTTAAGTGATGAATCAAGGAGATTCATTCAAAGAATAAATATTGGAGTATAATATCTTGTTATAACAAAGATTTTTATTGGGGAGTACTAATTAAGTTATTAAACTTTATTATAGAATGTCAGGCGAAGAAGAAATTAGAGATATCCATGTGATGAGTGAAGAATTAATAGTTGCACCCGAGCTAGTCGTAGAAGTAGCAGCTGAGAGTGAGGAAGAAGAGGAACCCAAGGAGAAGTTGTTAGGAGAACTTTATGAGCAAAATGTAGAACTGCAAAATCATATTCGTGAGTTAGAAGAGCAGGGTGAAGAATGACAATGGTCGTGGAACAAAGGGATGTAACAATTCAAGATTTTGCTGCCCGATAAGCGATGCTTGAATATAAGCTCTCTTTGGCAGAGTGTATGATAATAGAGCTAAAATCTGAGAATGCAAATGTTAAAGATCATCTGAAAGAAGAAATAACTTAACGAGTGAGAATAGAGGATGCATGGGTAAATGCCGCACGACGCCTTGATATTATAGAAAGAGAAGTCCGATCCAAAAAGGCTAAAATAAATGATATATATTTCTCTTTTTGGACAACAATTGGGAGAACCCAACATCGAGTTTTGAATTACCCTGTACATTGTGGTCAACCCAAATTCGATATGGATCAAAGATTAATAATTCAGATCATGGATCAGGAGTACGATGAAGCAGTTGAGGGTGGAATATTCCCTATAGTGAAAGTCAATTCAACCAGTAATGATGACACCAAAGGTTGTCCCGGAAAAGTCAAAGTCGGTGGTTCAAGTGAGAGCGCTTTTTGTAACTTCCCAAAAAGCGAGGAACCCGAACGAAGTTATCACAGGTAAGCTAATCATAAACTCTTGCGAAGTCTATACCTTATTTGATACTAGTTCTACCCATTCTTTTATTTCTCCTACTTGTGCTCAACGTTTAAATTTAACTCCAGAGAAATTAGACTTTGACTTATCTGTTGAAACTCCGTTGGGAGAAACCTTCATTACATCCACTGTTTATAAATCTGGTTTGATTCAAATCGGTACCCTCACATTACCTGTCGATCTTATCTCTTTGAAAATACTTGCATTTGATTTAATTTTAAGGATTGATTGGTTAACTACTCATCATGCTAAAATTGATTATTTTCGTAAGGTGGTTAGCTTTCATATTCCTAACCAACCTATTATGTGAATTCAAGCAACCAAACCACTAAAGTCAATCACTGTCATATCAAGCCATAAAGCCATTCGTTTATTTAAAAATGGATGTCAAGCTTTCTTAGCCCATGTCACAGATTTAAACAAAAATACGTCAAATTTGAATAATATTTTTATCGTTAATAAATTTCCACACAAATTTCCTGAAGACTTCCTGGCCTGCCCCCGGAGCGTGAAATCGAATTTTTTATTGACCTTGAACCCGATACAAAAGCCTCAAATATTTCTTCACCCAAAACGAACGCAACATGTGCCAAAGATGTTGGCTCGAGCTGTTGAAAGATTACGATAATACCATTCAATACCATCCTAGAAAAGTGAACGTGGTAGCTAACGCGTTGAGTAGAAGATCATATGCGAGTACGAGTGTGATATTATCAACGCAAAGGCCCATTTGGTATGACTTACAAAGAATGGAGATAGAGTTAAAGACTCCAGAGACCCACGTGATGATGTCAAATATACGAGTATGGCATACTTTAATCGATAAAGTTAAAGCTGCTCAAGCTACAGACCTGGAGTTGATGCATATGAGGAAGAAAGTACAAGAAGGTGCTATTTTGGAAGTAAGAATCGATGAAGAAGGAATACTTTGAGTCAACTCCAGACTTTGTGTTCCTAACGACTCTGATTTGAAGTATAAAATCATGATGGAGGCGCACAACACACCATTTGTAATTCATCTTGGGAGTACCAAAATGTATCGTGATCTTCGACATACATTTTGGTGGAGCAAGACTTATTCACTTGAACGTCTTGCTCGTATATATATAAATGAGATTATAAGACTGCATAGTATGCTAGAATCCATAGTTTCTGATCGAGACCCAAGATTCACTTCACGGTTTTTTTGGGTCGGTTTATGTAAAGCTATGGACACAGATTATAATTGGGCTCAGATATCATCCTCGATTTGGACCGGCAAATGGAGAGGACTATTTAAACTCTTGAAGATCTATTAAGACTCTGTGTCCTAGATTTCAAAGGAAGTTGGTACAAGTTCTTGCCATTAGTAGAATTCTCCCACAACAACAATTATCAAACAAGTATAGGCATGGCTCCATTTGAGG
This sequence comes from Panax quinquefolius, assembly GCA_020205615.1. Classification (NCBI taxonomy): domain Eukaryota; kingdom Viridiplantae; phylum Streptophyta; class Magnoliopsida; order Apiales; family Araliaceae; genus Panax; species Panax quinquefolius. The sequence continues at coordinate 55,413,080 of CM035160.1, forward strand.
CGTTGTATGGACGAAAGTGTCATTCTCCAGTATGCTAGGATGAGGTGGGTGAAGCAACGTTGTTGGGACCAGAATTGGTACGCATGACAATGGAAAGATTCAAATGATCCGATAACATATAAAAACCTCACAATATTGACAAAAGAATTATGTTGATCTTCATTGAAGGGACGTGGAATTCAATGTTGGAAATCATGTGTTGTTACGTGTTGCTCCATGGAAAGGAGTTACAAGATTTGGAAAGAGAGGAAAGCTCAATCCTCGATTCATTGGCCCATTTGAAATCCTTGATCGAGTAGGAACTGTGGCCTATAGACTCGCCTTACTGCCAATTATGTTTCGTGTTCATAATGTTTTTCACATATCTATGTTACGTAAATATGTTGAAGACCCGAACCATATTATTGAGTTAGAACCAGACGAGTTAGCGAAAGATTTAACGTATGAAGAGATACCTGTTAAAATCTTGGATAAGAAGGAACATATTCTACGCTCCAAGGTTATATCTCAAGTCAAAGTTTTGTGGAGAAACCACGATGTTGAGAAAATGACCTGGGAGTTAGAATCTGAAATGAAATCAAGGTATCCTCACCTCTTCAACATACCAGGTACGTACACCAATTTCGAGGTTGAAATTTCATAAGAAGGGGAGGTTGTAAGATCCCAACTTTTATGAATAAAGATTAATTTTTCTCTAAATGTTATTTTGAATAATAAGGTATGGATTTGATATAATGTTATAGTTTTAGGTAATATTTACAAATCTTGCAAAGTAAGTAAGTTGTCATAAAATATTCGATTGGTCGGGGAATATTCGTTTTATCAGGGAATATTCGTACGATGGCACAATCATTGGTGGACCCCACAACGGAATTACTGTCGGAGTTAGAAAACGACAAAAATAACTTTTTATAAAAATAACGGAAAAAGTTTTATCGTTAACTGTTGAAATACCCAATGATAAAAGTACATTAATACGCGTGGTTGCATAGTAGCACACGGTATTGTACATTATCTGTGACGCCCCCAAAATAGGTATACAACACCCATTCTGAGTTGCCAAATATATGGTACAGAAACAACTACAACTTTATTAATACAATTGTCGTGCAAAATACGACAACACATAATCTGAGAGTTTAAGTACAAATATTATCATCTAGACAATATCCACACTCAAAGAAGTCCTCATTACAATTATTGATACACTATTTTACAAAATAGTGAGGACTACTAAAACAACTTCTAGAACCATCATTCCACACCCCGACTAGTACTCGCTACATTCTCGCCTCCTGAGAAGAAAAATGGAACAAAAAGGAAAAGGGTGAGCTCAACTAGCTCAGTAAAGAACATTATGACTAAGATAATATAGAACAAATTATCGTTAGTCCTCAACAGGGAAAAATCTAATAGAATACAATAGACAACCAGTTTTAAATCAATATTCGCAGCGGAAATAATAATTCATTAGAAGAGTTAAGTAGATAATGAAATCTACTATCTTCTATATATGAATTTAAAAGTTCATCATCAATATTTTATCCCTGTAACATCAATAAATATATATATCTGGAATCAAATATTCATCTTTGCACTACAGGCCAAAGATATTCATCCGTTGGTCATGTTCATTTAAACACCTGTTCATCTTTGCACTACGGCCAAAGATATTCATCAGAAAATCATTCATCTTTGCACTACATGCCAAAGATATTCAGTTATATCATCATTTAGGACTGAGGTTGATGAAAAATATTTTAAAGAGAACGAATCCAGTGAAACAAAAGAACAAATACTAAGGATTCGTACTTTATACAATCCAAGTTCAAAAATACTTCATAATTAACCATAGTGGATTAAAATTCAAGAATGAAGATCAAAACATGGATACAATCAAAGCTAGTATGCATAATAGATATCTTGGATAAAAACGAAAATTTAATTTTTCTGTGAATAGTGCCGTATACGTGAATAATAACCCCGACACTAAAAGACAAGAATTTCACAAGAAAAATATTACCAATATCCTGGCATAATGATATTGAAAGAAATAATATCATTTATAAGTAAAATAACATCCCTTACCTCAAAAGGACAGTATTTCTGACTGGAATACTGGATATATTGCTGAAGAAATTTGCACCGTATAGCAACACTCAAAGTACTAAAATACTCACAAAAATACGCTCAATATTATTGAGAGAGAAATATTTAGTTTCTGAGGTGATTTTCAATTATAACCTAAGCACCCTATTTATAGGAAAATGCTTAGAACACCAAAGCAGAAAATTTAATAAAATATTAATATATTTATATAAATTTCCTACACCCACTTTGACAATCCAATTTCAGCACATTAACCACATAAGTGGGGCCCACCAACTTGTTAAAAACGTTTTTGTTGAAAAAATTAATTAAAACTTCAAAAATCAATTATTCTAGAACTTCAATAATTCATAATAAATATCACTCTTATTAGAAAAATTCGAATCTTATGTTCTTCTATAGGAAATTCAATTCTCTACAACTTTGTAAGTTTAAGTTTTTCCAAATTCCAAACAGAAATTGATCAAATCCACATACGGGTGATTTTACAGGTTATAATCAAATTTCAGTCAAGAAATGGGGTGCACAAACATGAAAAACATGTTTTTAGTATTTTTAATAACAAAAATACTCTTCCTCCTCATTTATTCATATATCCCACATTCATTGTAAAATATCACCATTATTATATTATTATAATATAATAATATATTTAAATGAATTATTTTATCGTAAAAAATAAAATATCAATTTTCAACAATTGTCACTTTAAAAGTTTTTCCATCTATATCCACATAAAATGAATATTTTCCTTATCATATAAATCAATAATTAATTATTCACAAATAATATTACATGTAATCACAATAATGACAACCTGTGCCGTTCCTCAGAAAGAGGGGCATTCCAATAAGGATTTCTCTCATCGGCGCGCCGCAATTAGGTGACCAAACCTCTCCTTAGACAAAACTTTCTAGACATTGCCAAGAATGTTATCTAATAATATTATTTAAATAATATGAATTATTGATTTGATAATGAAAATATATTGTAGTGATAATTATTGAAACAACAATAATATAAAATATCAACGTAGCAATTATTGAATCAATAAAATAAAATATTGAGCAAGAATTATTTGTAATAATTATTGAGTAGTGCCTTCTTCACGTAAGAATCAATAATTGGTGCAATACTGGTGTCTTCATCGCGGCAACAACAACGCAGACATCTTGTTTTTAACCACCGGTATTCCAACAAGATAATTCAGTAATAACTACGCCAATTATTTATAAAACAACTTATACTTATCATTTTCTTCATCCAATCGCTTTCCATTATGAGGCCCACAAAAGAATGCGCCGTCGTACGAATATTCCCCGAAAGGAAGAATATTCCACGACCAAACGAATATTCCCCGACAACAATAAATATTTTATAACCACTTGCTTATTTAAAATATTTACGCATTTTACCCATAACTAACCACATTAATCAAATCAACCATTACTATTTCAAAATAATAAATAGAGAAAATTTAATCTCATTTATAAAAAGTTGGGGTCTTACAACCTTCCCTTCTTATGAAATTTCGTCCTCGAAATTGACGTACGTACATGGTGTTTTGAAAAGGTGAGGATACCTCTTTTTCATTTCTGATTCCAACTCCCAGGTCATTTCTTCAATAGCATGGTTCCTCCATAAAACCTTAACTTGTGGTATAACCTTGGTGCGTAGGACATGCTCTTTCTTATCCAAGATCTTAACTGGTACCCCCTTGTACGTTAAATCTTCGGCTATCTCGTTTGGTTCTAACTCAATAATTTGGTTTGGGTCCTTCACATATTTACAAAGTACAGATATGTGAAAAACGTTATGAACACGAGACATGCTTGGAGGTAACGCGAGTCTATAGGCCACATTTCCTACTTGAACAAGATTCTGAAATGAACGAATAAATCGTGGATTGAGCTTTCCTCTCTTCCCAAATCTTTTAACTCCCTTCCATGGAGCAATACGTAATAATACATGATCCCTAATATCAAATTCCATGTCCTTTCGATGAAGATCCGCATAACTCTTTTGTCGATCCTGTGCCGTTTGTATACGTTATCGAATCGTTTGGATCTTCTCTGTAGTCATTCGTACCAACTCTGGTCCCAATAACGTTGCTTCTCCCACCTCATCCCAGCATATTGGAGAGCGACACTTTCGTCCATACAATGCTTCAAATGGAGCCACACCTATACTTGCCTGATAACTGTTGTTGTAGGAGAATTCCACCAATGGTAGGTACTTATACCAACTCCCTTTGAAATCTAGGACACAAAGTCTTAATAGATCTTCAAGAGTTTGAATATTCCTCTCTGATTGTCCGTCCGTTTGAGGATGATATGTCAAACTAAATCGTAAATCCGTGCCCATAGCTTTTTGCAAGCTAACCCAAAATCGTGAAGGAATCTTGGTTCACGATCCGAAACTATGGATAATGGCATGCCATGCAATCTCACAATCTCATTTACGTGCATACTAGCAAGGCGTTCAAGGGAATAAGTCTCCCGTATAGGCAAGAAATGGGCAGACTTGGGTAATCTATCAACAAGAACTTTTATAAATAAAGATGAATTTTTCTATAAATATTATTTTTGAATATTATGGAATAAATTTGATATAATGTTATAGTGTGGGTAATATTTATAAATTTTGCAAAGTATGCAAGTTGTTATAAAATATTCGCTTTGGCTCTGGGAATATTCTTTTTTGTTAGGGAATATTCGCATAATGGCTCAATCATGGTGGACCCCCATATGTAATTATTCATTTGATCGAGAAAACGACAAAAATATTTTTTTATAAAAATAACTACGGAGGTGTTACCGTTAAACCGCTGAACTACCCTATGGTAAAAGTACAAGAATACGCCGTGGTCGCATATAGTAGAAACACACCAGATTGATTATCGATCGATACTTACGTGAGAAGTCACTCACCTATGCTCAATTATTGCTACAAAGAATTGCCGTGATCATATCTCTTATATTATTGATTCAATTATTGTCACAAGATCATCTCAGATAATATGTTATAGTATTAAATCAATAATTGAGACGACAAGTTATAAATGATTAATAATTGTTGAAAGATTAAATATGTGTTGATGAAAAAAAATGATTTGTGGTAAGTTTGATTATTTTATGGGGGGCCTATATGTCATCATCTAAGAGTCTCTTCATCAATAGTAATTACCTTCATCAAGTAGTAATTAGAATAGTAATTACCTTGTGAATAGTAATTTACCTTCACAATAGTAATTACCCTTGTCAATAGTAATTACCTTCGTCAATAGTAATTACCCTCGTGAATAGTAATTACCTTCGCCAATAGTAATTACCTTCTTGTGAATAGTATTTACCTTCCAATAGTATTTACCTTCGTTAATAGTAATTACCTTTACCAGACGTCGAACCACTTGTCGCTTCACATTACAAAAGCGCCGAACCACTTGTCGCTTTCACATTACAAAGGCCAAACCACTTTTCTTTTCACAAGCCAGTCGCAAGCCACTCGCTTTTTTCACACTAAGAAGTGCTAAGCTAGAAATCTTCTATAAATAGAGGCCTAGGGCTTCATTATTTTTCACTTAATTCATTCAAGCTTATAGAGAGAGAAAGTATAGAGAGAATAAGAGAGAAAGAAGAAGAGTATTTTGTTACTACACCGCCGTAAAGATTCAATCTCCTACCAAATGTAAGGGGTGTTATTCTTTCTTATTCATGAAGAGAACTGTTGTTATTCCATCGCTTATTATTTCGCTGGAATAACTCAGATACGTGGTTTACCCTATACTTGGTGACATTCTTCTATTATTTCGCTGGAACATCCCTCTCTGGTGTTTGGTGTTTTTGACCGGACCGGTTCCGCTTTATTATTATTATTTTTCGACCGGTTCCGCTTTATTATTATTTGCTGAGCATCCTCGCACATCTGTGGTGTTTTACACCGACCGGTTCCGCTTCTTTTATTATTCTCGCTGAACATCCTCGCTCGTGTGTGTTTTACACCGACCGGTTCCGCTTTTTATTATTCTCGCTGAATATCCTATTCGTGTGTTTTACACCGGATCGGGTTCCATCTTTATTATTTCGTTGAACATCCCGCTTGCTTGTGAATTTCACCCGACCGTTCCGTTATTTATTATTCTCGCTGAATAACCTCGTCAGGCGGTCTATCGCATGCATGGTGATTTCTTTTGTTATTCCATTCTTTATTATACCCAAATTGGTTAAAACTTTGACTTCTATACTCCATGAAATTAGTGGAATATCCTTGATATTCATGTTTCATCCAAAGATCTTTTCATGGAAATATTCTTCCGATCATTCTTGAATTTTACTCTACAAAACAAAGATCATGTTGATAATTTGACGTTAATAATTCCTCGGATAAAATAATTCTTGAACTTGTTTTTATCAATTCTTATATCATTGTCATCATCCTCATGTTTATATTTTTTTAAAGTCATCTCGTGTCTCAGAAAGTGCATAGATGGACTTGGTATGATTACGACTGTAGAGACTATTCTTGTAATCGCTTAACCGTAATGTTACAAATGATGTGGTAAAAATCCTCAAAGGGTCAGAAAGTGCATCGATGGATGCTTGTTGGCATGATCATGACTATTAATGAATACACAAATATTCTCGCCCGTAGTGCATGAATAATTGTGGTCGGATACTAAAGAATATCCTCGTCAGAAAAGTGTGGGTGATTCGATGATGTGGAATATTTATTAAAGTCGAGTCTCAACTATAATGTTGATGAAAAACCTTTAAAACCTAAAAGATAGTAGATTTTATTTTCTACTGACTCTTTTAATGGATCAGATATTCACCGCAGCTTAAACCGGTTGTCTATTGTATTTTATCGCTTAACATTGTTCAAGACTATTGATAATTTATTTCGCATTATCTTAGTCATAATATTTCATCGGGCTAGTTGAGCTCACCCTTTCTTTCACCGTTTCTTCGTGAAATGAGAATATAGCCGGGACTTAGTCTGGGAAACGAAAGTGATGGTCTCAAGATAAGATTAGTAGTCCTCACTATTCTCGTGAAATAGTGTGATAATAATTGTAATGAGGACTTTTTTTTGAGTTCAGATAATATCTAGTAGATTTATATTTGTATTTAAACTCACGCTTATGTCGATTGTACACTACGCTTATGTTAATAAGTTGTATTTAAATTTGCACTACGTAAGTGGCGCACCCAAGATGGGTGATGTATACCTAATTTTGGGGGGCGCCAGCTTGGTATCGTAGCTTAGGATATGATCCTCGCTAAGATGTGAGAATAGTACTAGAGGGGAGAGACGGGAATACCTTCGCTAGTATGACCTACCTAAGTTTACGTGCTATTTTATTGGTTGGTCAAGATAGGATAATTTGTTACACGTCAATTAACCTTTTGTTTTGTGGCAAGATTCAAAATGACATCCGAGAATGTTGAGAATAAGAATGGAGCGCAGCGATCGCTGATTCACCACATATCAATAATCGTGATAATGTGCATCGTGAAGGCGATAATCCTCATGCAAACAACAACACCGACCAAATGATGAATGATCAAATGTTCGAGGCTTTATGTAATTTATGCAACAAAGAAAGTAGAGCGAATTCTCGCCCAAAACGTAGGTGGAAACACTTGAAACTCTCAAGCCACCGCTAAACAATTCAAGGAGCCGGGACCAACCGAGTTTAAGGGAGAGCCAAAACCACTTCGCGAAGCATGGATAAAGCAGATTACCAAGATATTTGATGTCTGGGATGCTCCGAGGAGCAAAAGGTTCCTTTCACGCCTTTTATGTTGCGCGCGAGAGGCGGGACATCGGTGGGAATCCAGAAACGACTCAACTCATTGCATCAAGATATCTTGGGAGAAGTTCCAGAGTCGTTTCAACGACAAATACTTTCCCGAAAGTATTCGCCACACGAAGGAGGTGGAATTTATCAAGTCGAACAAAACAATACGACCGTGTCGCAATACGAGGCAAAAATTTATGAGTTATCACGGGCCAGGCCCCACTCTTGGTGGATAATGAAGAGAGAATGGCGCTAATGTTTTTAAGAGGTTTGAAGTCGAGATACGCCAACATCTTATTTCTCATAAACCGTGGTTTGTATTCAGATGTTGTAAATATAGGCTCGCTTAGTGGAACGCGATAATGAGTCAACACAACTAAAAAGAGAGCAACAAGCAAAATTATAATACCAAATGAGAGTAGTCATCGGGTTGACAACAAGCGTGGAGGGAATCAACAAGCCGAGATATGGTAACCACTTTGTGGTAATCGTGGCCAAAACAATAAGAATGGACATTTCAAGAAAAGGAGATTCAACAATGGTGGAAAGACGCCGCCAAGACCAAAGACCCATTGTTAAGGAAGGAGAAAGACCACCTATCATATGCTTCAAATGCGAGGAGAGGGACACATCACCCAAACAAGGCCATGCCATTCAAAGCATGTTATAATTGTGGAAGAGAAGGTCACTTAGCTCGATTTTGTTGCCATCAAGACAAATTCAGCTAGGATGGAGGCACCAAAGGCCATCCCGTAAAATTCAAAACCCAGAAGGCAAGGGAGAGCATTTGTTGTGACCTCCCAAAGAGCAAGGAACTGAATGAGGTCATCACTGTAAGCTTATCATAAACTCTAATGAAGTCTATACTTTATTTGATACCGGTTCTACCCATTCTTTTATTTCTCCTACTTGCGCCATCGATTAAATTTGACCCGAGAAATTAGACTTTGACTTATCTCGTGGAAACTCCGCTGGGAGAAACCTTCATTACATCCATCGCTTATAAGTCTTGTTTGGTTCAAATCCAGCACTTCACATTACCCGTCGATCTTATTTCATTAAAAATACTTCAGATTTGACGTGATTCTAGTGGATTGATTGATCGTTAACTACTTATCATGCAAAAATTGATTGTTTTCGTAAGGTTGTTAGCTTTCATATTCCTAATCAACCTATTATGCTAATTCAAACGACCAAACCATTAAAATCAATCACGGCCATCTCAAGCCATAAAGCTATTCGCTTATTGAAAAAACGGATGTCAAGCTTTCTTAGCTCATGTCACGATTTAAATAAAAATACGCCGCTTTTAAACGATATTCCTATTGTTAATAAATTTCCGACGATTCTCAAGAACTTCCCCGCCTACCCCAGAGCGTGAAATTGAATTTTGTATCGAATTTCAAACCCCAGACAAAACCTATTTCCAAAGCCCCATATCGAATGGCTCCTATTGAACTTCGTGGAGTTAAAGACCCAACCGCAGGAATTGTTAGACATCGGGCTTTATTCGCCCCTAGTACTTCTCCTTGGGGTGCTCCCTGCTCTATTCGTGAAGAAGAAAGATGGGAGTATGCGATTTTGTATTGATTATCTGGAGTCAATCATGTCACCATCAAAAATAGGTATCCATTGCCACGTATTGATGACCCGTTTGACCAGCCAGTAAGGAGCCAAATTCTTTTCAAAGATCGATCTTCGCTCCGGATATCACCAATTGAAGATTAGAACCACCGACATTCCAAAGACGGCCGTAACTCCCCAGACGGCATTATGAATTCCTAGTCATGTCCTTCGATCGACTAATGCTCCCCGCCGCCTTCATGGATATGATGAACCGAGTATTCAAGGAATATTTAGATCACTTTGTGGTCGCCTTTATTGATGACATCCTTATTTATTCCAAAAGCCGTGAAGATCATGAGCAACACTTGAGGTCGACACTCCAAAAGCTTCGTGAATATAAGCTTTATGCCAAGTTGAAGAAATGCGAGTTCGTCAAGAAGTAGCATTCCTTGGGCACGTGGTATCAAGTCATGGAATATCCGCTGACCCAAAGAAAGATCAAGCTATTCAAAGTCGGGAACAACCTAAATCAAGGATCAAGCACGTAGCTTTTCGGCTTAATGGGTTATTATCTGAGATTCGTGGAAGGATTTTTTCTAATCGCTACTCCATCGACTCAAACCGACTCTTAAAGATACAAAGTTCTATGGAGCGAAGAATGTGAGAAGAGTTTTCAAGAACTCAAGAGGAGACTTATTTCAAAGACTGCTCGACAATACCATCCTGCCTTGAGGGATTTGTCATCTACAAGTGATGCTTCTAGCAAAGGGTTGGGATGTGTTCTTATGCAACATGGAAAAGTTATAGTTTATGCCTCGCGACAACTCAAAGAATATGAGAGGAATTATCCTACTCATGATCTAGAGTTGGCAACCGTTGTCTTTTGCACTTAAAATTTGGAGGCATTACTCAGATGGGGAGAAAGTGGAGATCTTTACTTGATCATAAAAGCCTCAAATATTTCTTCACTCAAAAGGAACTCAACATGCGACAACGACGCTTGGCTTGAACTGCTGAAAGATTATGATCATACCATCCAATACCATCCCGAAAAGTTTAACGTGGTAGCCGACGATTGAGTAGTAAAAATCATATGCAAGCACGAAAAGCGATATTGTCAACGCAAAGGCCCATTTTGTGTGACTTGCAAAGGATGGAGATAGAGTTAAAGACCTGTGGACGCATGTGATGATAGCGAGTATACGAAAGTAGAACCGATTTTAATCGATAAAGTTAAAGTCGCCAAGCTACGCACCGAGCCGATGCGATGAGGAAGAAAGTGCAAGAAGGTGCTACGCTTAAGCAAGAATCGATGAAGAAGGAATACTTTGAAGTCAACTCCTGCATTTTGTGTTCCTAACGACCTCGATTTAAAGTATAATATCATGATGGAGGCGCACAACACACCATTTGCAATCCATCTCGGGAGTACCAAATGTATCATGATATTCGCCATACATTTTGGTGGAGCAATACGAAGAGAGATATATACTGCTTATCTCAAGGTGTCTAACTTGTCAACGAAGTTAAAGCGAGCATCAAGTACCAAAAGGTCCATTGCAACCACTTGAAATTCCGTAATGGAAGTGGGAGCACATTACCATGGATTTCGCTAGCACGGCCTTCCTAAGGTTTCTCAAGGCATGATGCGATTTGGGTCATTGTTGATAGATCGACCAAGTCCGCTTCATTTCTTACCGACACGAGAAACTTATACACTTGAACGCCTTGCTCGTCAGATGTACATAAACGAGATTGTAAGATCGCATGGTATGCCCAGATCCATAGTTTCGATCGAGACCCAAGATTCACTTCACGATTTTGGGTTAGTTTGCAAAAAGCTATGGGCACATTTCACGATTTAGCTCTAAGATATCATCCTCGACGGACGGACAAATGGAGAGGACTATTCAAACTCTCAAGATCTATTAAGACTCGTGGTCCTTGATTTCAAGGAGTTGGGACAAGTTCTTACCATTGGTGGAGTTTTCCCACAACAACAGCTTATCAAGCAAGTATCGCATGGCTCCATTCAAGCGCCAGATGGAAGAAAGTGTCGCTTCTCCAAAGATGCCGGGATGAGGTGGGTGAAGCAACGTTGTTGGGACCGAGTTGGTACGTATGACTACTAAAAGATTCAAAACGATCCGACAACGATAAAAACCTCACAAAATCGATAAAAGAGTTATGCCGATCTTCATCGAAAGGACGGGAATTCGATATAGAGATCATGTGTTGTTAAGAGTCGCTTCCATGGAAAGGAGTTACAAGATTTGGAAAGAGAGGAAAACTTAATCCTCGATTCATCTGGCCCATTTTTAATCCTCGATCGAGTAGGAATCGTGGGCCTATAGACTCGCTTTTACCGCCAAATATGTCTCGTGTTCATAACGCTTTTTTCACATATCTATGTTACGTAAATATGTGAAAGACCCAACCATATTATCGAAGTTAGAACCCATTTAAATAGCGGAAGATTTGACGATGAAGAGGTTCCTGCTCAAATTTTGATAAGAAGGAACATATTCTACGCCCAAGGTTATACCTCAAGTCAAAGTTTCATGGAGGAACCACGATGTCGAGGAAATGACTGGGAGTTAGAATCAAATGAAATCAAGGTATCCTTACCTCTTCGACATACTGTGTACGCATTCTAATTTCGAGGGCTTAAATTTCATAAGAAGGGAGGTTGTAAGACCCCAAACTTTTATAAATAAAGATGAATTTTTCTATAAATATTATTTTTGAATATTATGGAATAAATTTGATATAATGTTATAGTTGTGGGTAATATTTATAAATTTTGCAAAGTATGCAAGTTGTTATAAAATATTCGTTTGGCTCGGGAATATTCTTTTTTGTTAGGAATATTCGCATAATGGCTCAATCATGGTGGACCCCACAATGTAATTATCATTTGATCGAGAAAACGACAAAAATATTTTATAAAAAAATAACTACGGAGGTGTTACCGTTAAACCGCTGAACTACCCTATGGTAAAAGTACAAGAATACTGTGGTTGCATATAGAGACACTCAGATTGATTATCGATGCTTACGTGAGAAGTCACTCACCTATGCTCAATTATTGCTACAAGAATTGCCGATCATATCTCTTATATTATTGATTCAATTATTGTCACAAGATCATCTCAGATAATATGTTATAGTATTAAATCAATAATTGAGACGACAAGTTATAAATGATTAATAATTGTTGAAAGATTAAATATGTGTTGATGAAAAAAAATGATTTGTGGTAAGTTTGATTATTTTATGGGGGGCTCTATATGTCATCATCTAAGAGTCTCTTCATTCAATAAATAAGTATTACCTTCAATAGTAATTACAATCACAATAATTACCTTCAATAATAAGAATTAGAATAGTAATTACCTTCTTCACAATAGTAATTACCTTCACCAATAGTAATTACCCTTGTGAATAGTATTTACCTTTAATAGTAATTACCTTTTTCACAATAGTAATTACCTTTGGAATAGTATTTACCTTTTTAATAGTATTTACCTTCGTTAATAGTAATTACACTTTACCAGCACGCCGAACCACTTGTCGCTTTCACATTACAAAGGCCGAACCACTTGTCGCTTCACATTACAAAGGCCAAACCAATCGTCAAGCCACTTGCCTTTTCACACACAAGAAAAGTGCTAAGCTAGAAATCTTCTATAAATAGAGGCCTAGGGCTTCATTATTTTTCACTTAATTCATTCAAGCTATAGAGAGAGAAAGTATAGAGAGAATAAGAGAGAAAGAAGAAGAGTATTTTGTTACTACACCGTCATAAAGATTCAATCTCCTACCAAATGTAAGGGGTGTTATTCTTTCTTATTCATGAAGAGAACTGTTGTTATTCCATTGCTTATTATTCTCGCTGGAATAACTCAGATAAGTGGTTTACCCTATACTTGGTGACATTCTTCTATTATTTCGCTGAACATCCCCTCTGTGTGTTTTACACCGATTCGGTTCCGCCTTTTTTATTATTATTCTGTTGAACATCCGCTCACAGTGTTTTACACCCGACCGGTTCCGCCTTTATTATTTTCGCTGAACATCCATGCCAGGTGTTTTACACCGACCGGTTCCGCTTTTTTTATTATTATTCTGTTGGAACATCCGCTCTCGTGTTTTACACTCGACCGGTTCCGCTTTTTATTATTTCGCTGAATATCCTCATCTGCGTGTGTTTTACACGGACTCGGTTCCATCTTTATTATTCGTTTGAATATCCCTATCTGCTGTGTTTTACAATTTGACCGGTTCCATTTTATTATTTTTGTTGAACATCGCTTTGTGAATAACCTCGGTTCCGTTATTTATTATTCTCGTTGGAATAACCCGTCTCAGGCGGTCTATCGCATGCATGGTGATTTCTTTTGTTATTCCATTCTTTATTATACCCAATTGGTTAAAACTTTTGACTTCTATACTCCATGAAATTAGTGGAATATCCTCGATATTCAATGCTTCATCCAAAGATCTTTTCATGGAAATATTCTTCCGATCATTCTTGAATTTTACTCTACAAAACAAAGATCATGTTGATAATTTGACGTTAATAATTCCCGGATAAAATAATTCTTGAACTTGTTTTATTGAATTCTTATATCATTGTCATCATCCTCATGTTTATATTTTTTTAAAGTCATCGTATTCAGTAGTGCATGGATGGACTTGGTATGATTACGACCAGAGACTATTCTAAGTGTAATCACGACCGTAATGTTACAAATGATGTGGTAAAAATCCTCAAAGGTCAGAAGTGCATCGATGGATGCTTGTTGGCATGATCATGATTATTAATGAATACACAAATATTCTCGCCCAGAGTGCATGAATAATTGTGGTCGTGATACTAAAGAATATCTCGTCGAAAAGTGTGGGTGATTCGATGATGTGGAATATTTATTAAAGTCGAGTCTCAAATTATAAAAGTTGATGAAAACCTTTAAAACCTAAAAGATAGTAGATTTTATTTTCTACTTGACTTTTTAATGGATCAGATATTCCACCGCAGCTTAAACCGGTTGTCTATTGTATTTTATCGCTTAACATTGTCAAGACTATTGATAATTTATTCGCATTATCTTAGTCATAATATTTCTTATCGGGCTAGTTGAGCTCACCTTTCTTTCACCGTTTTCTTCGTGAAATGAGAATATAGCCGGGATTTAGCTCTGGGGAAACGAAAGTGATGGTCCCAAGATAAGATTAGTAGTCCTCACTATTTCGTGAAATAGTGTGATAATAATTGTAATGAGGACTTTTTTTTGAGTTTGTATAATATCTAGTAGATTTATATTTGTATTTAAACTCACGCTTTATGTCGATTGTATACCTACGCTTATGTTAATAAGTTGTATTTAAATTCGCATCATGTAAGTGGCGCACCCAAGATGGGTGATGTATACCTAATTTTGGGGACTTTCTCCCCATACGAGTAGTGTCTCCATATCTTCAACGCAAAAACGACTGCTGCAAACTCTAGATCATGAGTAGGATAATTCCTCTCATATTCTTCAAGTTGTCGCGAGGCATAGGCTATGACTTTCCTATGTTGCATGAGAACACATCCTAACCCTTTGCCCGAAGCATCGCTGTAGATAACAAATCCATCTGAACCAGATGGTATTGTCAGAACAGGTGCTGAAATGAGTCTCCTCTTAAGCTCTTGGAAACTCTTCTCGCAATCCTCGCTCCATACGAATTTTGTATCTTTACGAGTTAACGGAGTAGCGATTCTACAAAATCCTTCCATGAATCTCCGATAATAACCAGCTAAGCCCAGAAAGCTACGTACTTCGGTCACCAACTTTGGTTGCTCCCAACTTTGTATTGCTTCAATTTTTGCCGGGTCAACAGATACTCCATGGTTTGACACTACGTGCCCAAGGAATGCTACTTCCTCAAGCCAGAACTCGCATTTCTTCAGCTTGGCATATAGCTTGTTATCACGAAGCCTTTGCAGTACCAGCTTCAAATGGCACCTATGATCTTCACGGCTTTTGGAATAGACGAGGATGTCATCAATAAAGACAAAAATGAACTGATCCAAATATTCTTTGAACACACGATTCATCATATCCATGAAAGCAGCAGGAGCATTAGTCAATCCAAAAGACATGACTAAGAATTCATAATGCCCGTACCGAGTTCTGAAAGTAGTCTTTGGAATATCCTCAGTTCTAACCTTCAGCTGATGATATCCAAAACGAAGATCGATCATTAAAAAGAATTGCGGTCCTTGTAACTGGTCAAACAGGTCATCAATATGAGGTAGCGGATACCTATTCTTGATGGTGACATGGTTCAATTATCGATAGTCAATACAAAGTCGCATACTCCCGTCTTTCTTCTTTACAAATAAAACAGGAGCACCCCAAGGAGATGTACTAGGACGAATGAAATCGATGTCCAACAGCTCTTGTAGTTGGACCTTTAACTCCTAAAGTTCAATAGGAGCCATTCGATATGGGGTTTTAGAAATGGGCTTTGTACCAGGTTCAAGGTCAATAAAAAATTTAACTTCTCGTTCTGGGGGTAGACCGGGAAGTTCTTCAGGAAATACGTCAGGAAATTCTCTAACAACAGAAATATTATTCAAATCTGACATGTTTTTGTTCAAGTCTGTGATATGGGCTAAGAAATCTTGACATCCGTTTTTTAATAAACGAATAACTTTATGGCTTGATATGATAGTGATTGACTTTAGTGGTTTGGTTGTTTGAATTCGCATAACAGGTTGGTTAGGAATATGAAAACTAACAACCTTACGAAAACAATCAATTTTAGCATTACGAGTGGTTAACCAATCAATCCCTAAAATCACATCAAATGCAAGTATTTTCAACGAAATAAGATCGACAGGTAATGTGATGGTTCAAACTTGAATCAAGCAAGATTTATAAACAGTAGATGTAACGAAAGTTTCTCCTAATGGAGTCTCAACAGATAGGTCAAGTTCTAATTTCTCCGGAGTCAAGTTTAAACGTTGAGCACAAGCAGGAGAGATAAAAGAATAGGTAGAACCGGTATCTAATAAGGTATAAACTTCGCAAGAGTTTATGATTAGCTTACTCGTGATCACCTCGTTTGGGTTGCTAGCACTTTGACTAGTCACGATAAACGCTCTTTCAGGAACCGTTGACTTTGACTTTTCTGGGACAGCCTTTTGAGTCACCATCCCCGCTGTACTTGGATTCGCTACAGTACAATCTCGAGCGATATGTCCTTCCTTTCCATAATTATAGCATACCTTGAACTGTTGTGGACGCAAACAATGATATGTCCCTCTTTTCCACATTTATAAGATACTGACCCGGTGGTCGTTCTCCTCCCTTAGAACCGATTCTTCTTTGGTGTTGATGTCTTCACATTGTCATTGTTGAATCTCTTCTTTTAAAATCTCCCCCCGACTCGCTTCTTCTATTTTCATGGCCACGATTACCACCGAGTGGTTACCGCTTTTGTTCGAATGTTTTCCCATTGGTTTTCATTGCTTCGATGATCGCCGCCACCACCAGATGACTCGGTTGTGGTCCCTCGGTTGAACATACTCGTTATCTCGCTCTAATAATTGAGCCTTGTTGACAACATCTAAATATAAAGAAAATTTATGAGAGATAAGATATTGTCGGATCTCGAGTTTTAAACCTCTCAGAAACATCCTCGTCATTCGTTCTTCATTCTCTACCAAATGAGGTACAAACACGGATAACTATGCGAAGCTTCACTCGTCTCGGGACACCAAATCATGTTGTTTTGTTCTAATCTAATAAACTCTACCTCCTTCATATGGCGAATACTTTCAGGAAAGTACTTGTCATTGAAAAGTTTCTGAAATATTTCCCAAGACATGCTGAGTGCGGCCGGCTGAGTACGCTCACTGACTCCCACCAAGAGTCTACCTCGCCACGGAACATAAAGGTGGCGAATGGAACCTTCGTTCCTCCGTACATCCCAAGACATCGAATATCTTGGTAATTTGATTAACCCACGTCTCGCTTTGATCGGATCCGCTTTCAATAAATTTCGTGGTCCCAACCCTTTGAAGCGCTTGGTTGTGATAAGCAAGCGTTCTTATCATTTCCACTGTATTTTGTACTACGAGTCTCCCTCGTCGGTTTTGCATGAACTCGCAAAAAGCTCCTAAATAACAAATCGCTCATTATATCGCTTTCGATTAATTGGTGTTGTTTACAAGAGGAACATTCTTAGGCTGTATCGCGTTCTCCTCATTGGTGAGTAAAGGTGTCTCCACGGTCTCATTTACTCCACTATTAACATTCTCAGTTGCCATATTCAAATACTGCAATAAAATAAGGGTTAATTAAAGAAATTAACATATCACATAATATCCCTATATTCTAACCAACCAACAAATAAGCTTTTAGATATGACACACTAACGAAGGATTACTCATCTCTCCCCTCCTAGTACTATTCCCTGATCTCTGCCAGAGACCATATCCCTAAGCTTTGATACCAACTGTGACGCCCCCAAAATAGGTATACAACACCCATTCTGAGTTGCCAAATACATGGTACAGAAACAACTACAACTTTATTAATACAATTGTCGTGCAAAATACGACAACACATAATCTATGAGTTTAAGTACAAATATTGTCATCTAGACAATATCCACACTCAAATAAGTCCCCATTACAATTATTGATACACTATTTTACAAAATAGTGAGGACTACTAAAACAACTTCTAGAACCATCATTCCACACCCCGACTAGTACTCGCTACATTCTCGCCTCCTGAGAAGAAACTAGCCCAATTGTAAGACCCAAAATTATTAATAAATGAAATTTAATTTCCTCTATTTATCATTTTGAAATAGTAAGGGTTGATTTGATTAATGTGGTTAGTTATGGGTAAAATGCGCAAATATTTTAAATAAGCAAGTGGTTATAAAATACTCATTGTTATGGAAAGCAAAATTTTGTGTGGGAGAATATTCGTTTGGTCGTGAAATATTCTTGCAAGAAGAATGGGAATATTAAATGCGCTACTTTACTAATAATTTTGAGGCGATTCAATAATTGATCGTGTGGGCCCCATAACGAATAATATTATTAGAAAGCTATTGGATGAAGAAAACAACAAGTATATGTTGTTTATAAAAATATGGCGTATGTTATTCTTTTTGTTATTGATATTTTACGATAAAATTGTTGGAATACCCGAATGTGGTTAAAACACGATGTCTACGCGTTGTTGAATTTTTTGTTAACTTGGAATTTGGAAAACCAGAAGACATACAAAGTATTGCATCCAATTATTGATTCTTACGTGAAAGAAGGCACGATGTCCGTGTCCAAGATTATGCATTATGATTCCTATCTTTGATTGGATCTATGTTTTGGTCTTCATTCTTGAAATTTACTCCACGGTTAGTTATAAGTATTTTTGAACTTGGATTGTTTAAAGTACTATTAATCCTTAATATTTGTTCTTTTGTTTCACTACTCCACTTCGGTTGGATTGAACTTGGATTGTTTTTTTCTTTAAAATATTTTCATCATCCTCGGTCCTAAATGATGATATTACTAAATATCTTTGGCTTTTGTGGTGCAAAGATGAATGATTTTCGATGAATATCTTTGGCACAGTAGTGCAAAGATGAGCAGTGTTTAGATGAACATGATTAATGATGAATATCTTTGGCACAGTAGTAAAAGATAAATATTTAATTCTAGATATATATTGATTGGTGTTACAGGATAAAATATCGACGATGAACTTTTAAATTCATATATAGAAGATAGTAGTTTAAATTTCTACTTAACTCTTCTAATGAATTATTATTTCATTGCGAAGATTGATTTAAAGCGGTTGTCAATTGTATTCTATTAGATTTTTCTATGTTGAAGACTAACGATAATTTGTTCTATATTATCTTAGTCATAATGTTCTTTACTGGGCTAGTTGAGCTCACCCTTTTCCTTTTTGTTCCATTTTTCTTCTCAGGAGGCGAGAATGTAGCGAGTACTAGTCGGGGTGTGGAATGATGGTTCTAGAAGTTATTTTAGTAGTCCTCACCATTTTTGTAAAATAATGTATCAATAATTGAAATGAGGACTTATTTGAGTGTGGATATTGTCTAGATGACAATATTTGTATTTAAACTCATAGTTTTTATGTTGTATTAATAAAGTTGTAGTTATTTCTGTACCATGTATTTTGACGACTCAGAATGGGTGTTGTATACCTGTTTTGGGGGCGTCACACCAATAAAGAACATTATGACTAAGATAATATAGAACAAATTATCGTTAGTCCTCAACAGGGAAAAATCTAATAGAATACAATAGACAACCAGTTTTAAATCAATATTCGCAATGAAATAATAATTCATTAGAAGAGTTAAGTAGAGAATGAAATCTACTATCTTCTATATATGAATTTAAAAGTTCATCGTCAATATTTTATCCCTGTAACATCAATCAATATATATATCTGGAATCAAATATTCATCTTTGCACTACAGGCCAAAGATATTCATCCGTTGGTCATGTTCATCTAAACACCTGTTCATCTTTGTACTACGGTCAAAGATATTCATCAGAAAATCAATCATCTTTGCACTACATGCCAAAGATATTCAGTTATATCATCATTTAGGACTGAGGTTGATGAAAAATATTTTAAAGAGAACGAATCCAGTGAAACAAAAGAACAAATACTAAGGATTCGTACTTTAAACAATCCAAGTTCAAAAATACTTCATAATTAACCATAGTGGAGTAAAATTCAAGAATGAAGATCAAAACATGGATACAATCAAAGCTAGTATCCATAATAGATATCTTGGACAAAAAACAAAATTTAATTTTTACGTGAATATTCTTTGTATTCGTGAATAGTCTTGTCAGATACGTGAATAGTAACCCCGACATTAAAAGACAAGAATTTCACAAGAAAAATCTTACCAATATTCTGGCATAATGATATTGAAAGAAATAATATCATTTATAAGAAAAATAACATCTCTTACCTCAAAAAGACAGTATTTTTGACTGGAATACTAGATATAGTGCTGAAGGAACTTGCACCGTATAGCAACACTCAAAGTACCAAAATACTCACAAAAATACGCTCGATATTATAGAGAGCGAAATCTTTAATTTCTAGTGTGATTTTCAATTATAACCTACGCATCCTATTTATAGGAAAATGCTTAGAACACCAAAGCAGAAAATTTAATAAAATATTAATATATTTATATAAATTTCCTACGCCCACTTTAACAATCCAATTTCAGCACATTAACCACATAAGTGGGGCCCACCAACTTGTTAAAAACATTTTTCTTAAAAAAATTAATTAAAACTTCAAAAATTAATTATTCTGGAATTTCAATAATTCATAATAAATAGCCCTCTTATCAGAAAAATTCGAATATTATGTCCTTCTTTAGGAAATTCAATTCTTTATAACTTTGTAAGTTTAAGTTTTTCCAAATTCTAAACAGAAATTGACCGAAATCCACATACGGACGATTTTACAGGCTATAATCAAATTTCAGTTAAGAAATGAGATCCACAAACATGAAAAAATATGTTTTTAGTATTTTTAATAACAAAAATACTCTTCCTCCTCATTTATTCATATATCCCACATTAATTGTAAAATATCACCATTATTATATTATTAGAATATAATAATATATTTAAATGAATTATTTTATCAGAAAAGATAAAATATCAATTTTAAACAATTGTCACTTTAAAAATTTTCTCCATCTATATCCACATAAAATGAATATTTTCCTTATCATATAAATAATTAATTATTCACAAATAATATTACAGAATCACAATAATGACAACCAGGACGTTCCCAGGAAAGAGGGGTGTGAGACCCCAGATTTTATGAATAAAGATTTAATTTTCTTGAAATATTTTTTTTTAAATATTATGGTGTGGATTTGATATAATATTATAGTTGTGGGTAATATTTATAAATTTTGCAAAATACGCAAGTTGTTATATAATATTCGATTGGTCGGGGAATATTCTTTTTGTCGAGGAATATTCGTACGACGGTACAATCATTGGTGGACCCCACAATGGAATTATTGTCAGATTGAGAAAATGACAAAAATACTTTATGAAAATAACGGCGGAAGTTTTACCATTAACTGTTGAAACACCTTTGTTAAAAGTACAAAATATGTCTGGCGTGGTTGCGTAGTAGTAGTACTCAGATTGATTATTGATGCTTACGTGAGAAGTCACTCGTTATACTCAATTATTGCTACTGAGAATTGTGCTTGCATCATATCTCTCATATTATTGATTCAATTATTGTCACAAAGATCATCTCTGCATAATATTTATTATTATTAAATCAATAATTGAGACGACAAAGTTATTCATATTATTATTTACAATATTTCAATGTCTAGAAAGTTCTGTCAAGGAGAGGTTTGGTCACCTAATTGCACGCCAATAAGGAGAAATCCTTATCTGAAAGCCCCTCTTTCACAGGAGCGACACGGTTGTTAAATATTGTGAGTTATAATATTAATGATGAATAAGTCGTGTTGATTAAAGATAAAATTGATTGTTCCATTATGTTGGGATTATTAGTGTTAGTGAAAATTGACATTTATTTCGATGAAAATTGATGTCTGGAGGTTATATTGTTCACTCGGGTATTCGGAGCACTTTTCGTGTCGGAGTACTATTCACGAGTTACTATTCATGAGTTATTATTCACGGGGTACTATTGATTCACATTCTTATACTATTAGGGGTGGTGGTGCAAGATTGATAATACTTGCATGACTAAGTTAAAAATGGAGGTATAGTTGAAGGTACTATATTGTAATTAATTTTTTCACATGATTATACTATTTATTCACATGATTATACTATTTATTCACATGATTGTACTATTGATTCACATGATTTACTATTAGGGGAGTTGGTGCAAGATTGATAATACTTGCATGACTAAATTAAAAATAAAAGAAAAGTTGGAGGTATTGTACTGTAATTTTTCGAGCCTCAAAACGTACAATTATCGAAACTATATTTTCCTATAAATAGAAGCTCATTCTTCCTTCATTTCTCACCAATTCACTAAAGCTATAAAGCAATTATTATAGAGAAAAAGAAGAAAAGTATTCTGCTATTTCACTACTTTTATATTCATTTTATTCTAAGGTAAGGGATATTATGTGACGACCCCAAAATAGGTGTGACGCCCCCAAAATTAGGTATACGTCACCCATCTTGGGTCGCCACTTACATGGTACATAAATTCAAATACAACTTACTAACCTAAGCGTAGGTGTACAATACGACATAAAGCTGTGAGTTTGAATACAAATATTGTCTACTAGATATTATACAAACTCAAAAGGAGTCCTCATTACAACTATTATCACACTATTTCACGAGAATAGTGAGGACTACTAATGCTATCCTCTCGGACCATTACTCCGTTCCCCGACTTCGTCCCGGCTATGTTCTCATTTCACGAAGAGAATAAGTTGAAAGAAAGGTGAGCTCAACTAGCCCAAGAAGAAATATTATGACTAAGATAATGCGAATAAATTATCATTAGTCTTCAATGATGTTAAACCGATAAAATACAATAGACAACCAGTTTAATCTGCAATGAATATGCAATCCATTAAAAGAGTCAGTAGAGAATAAAATCTACTATCTTTTAGGTTTTAAAAGGTTTTCATAAATTTTTTTATCATTTGAGACTCAGTTTAATGAATAAACCACCACATCTAATCATCCCTGTACCACGGTCAAGGATTTTCATCAAATTATCAATGGTCATGACTATACCAAATCACCCCTGGTCATAATCATACCAAAAACTATCCATCACTGCATTACAGGCCACTGAGGACTTTTATCACATCATTTATAACAAGCCATGATTATACCGAATGATCCCTGGTCATAATCATACTAAGTTCATCTATGCACGTAAGCCAAAGATAACATAATATATCATAAGGATGATGACAATGACATAATAATTCAATAAAACAAGTTTAAGAATTATTTTATCTAGGAATTAATAACGTCCAAATTGTCAACAAGATACTGTTTTGTAGAGTAAAATTCAAGAATGATCAGAAGAATATTTCCATGAAAAGATATCTTTGGATGAAACGCAAATATCAAGGATATTCTACTAATTTCATGGAGTATAGAAGTCAAAGTTTTTAACCAATTTGGGTATAATAAAGAATGGAATAACAAAAGAAATCACCGTGCATGCAGCAGATGACGAAGTTATTCCAACGAGAATAATAATAACTAACCGAAGTCGGGTGAAATTCACAATCGGCGTGAGGATGATCCAATGAGAATAACAAATGTGAATAATAAACAATGGAACCAGGTCCGGTGTAAAACACACAGACAGGATATTCCAACAGAATAATAAATGCGGAATAATAAACAATGGAACCAGGTCCGGTGTAAAACACAAAGACAGGATATTCCAACAGAATAATAAAGAATGGAATAACAGAAGAAGATCACCAAGTATAGGGGATTCCGCGTATACAGGTTATTCCAACAGAATAAATAAGAATGGAATAACATAAGAATTTCACCAAGTATAGGGTATGCCGCATATACAGGTTATTCCAACAGAATAAATATGGATGGAATAACATAAGGATTTCACCAAGTATAGGGTATGCCGCATATACAGGTTATGTATAGGGTATACCACTTTTACAAAAGTTATTCAACAAAATAATAATGAATGGAATAACAGAGGTTCTCTTCATGAATACAAACGAATAATATCCCTTACGACGTACAACAAATAATACCCCTTACTAGTAAAAGACAATTTGGATATCAAAGTAGTGAAGTACCGTAATACTCTTCTTCTTTCTCTCTATAGATTTTCTCTCTATAGATTCTCTCTATAATTTCTCTCTAGAGTTTGGTGAATTTGTAAGAAAATAATGAAGGAATGAGCTTCTATTTATAGGAAAATAGAATGCATAGTAATTAATCCATGAACGGTCAGATTGATTTACTTTAATCGACGGTCCATATTTAAAGCAAAATCTTTTAAATAAAATATAATATATTCTATTTATATAAAAACATTTTACTATGCAAACACTATGCAACACTATGCAAAACACTATGCAAAACACTATGCAACACTATGCATATTAAAATATAATATATTCTATTTGTAGAATAACTTTAATAAAGTATTCATTTTATATAAAAGATGTTTACATTTTATTACGTTAATAATACGAATAAAACAAAACGTCATTATCGCTATAATAATTCATATTATTAATCGATAATAATGGAATCAAACCGAGTGATTTCTCACATAAGCATCAATAATTAATACCGTGTGCTACTATGCAACCACACGTATTATATCTGTACTTTTACTACCGAGTAGTTCAACAGTATCAACGGTAAAACTTCCGTCGTTATTTCAATAAAATATTTTTGTCGTTTTCTCAATCCGACAATAATTACATTGCTAGGGTCCACCAATGATTGAGTAGTTGTATGCGAATATTCCTTGCTAAACCGAATATTCCCCACCAATCGAATATAATATAACCACTTGCATACTTTGCAAAATTTATAAATACTACCCACAACTATAATATTATCTCAAATTCACACCATAATATTAAAAATTATTTCGACAAAATTTAAATCTTTATTGATAAAATCTGGGGTCTCACAATAGGTCCATTCCATCCAACCCATTCTGAGTCGCCAAATACATGGTACAGAAAATAACTACAACTTTATTACAATAATTTTCGTGCAAAATACAACAACACTTAAACTGTGAGTTTAAATATAAATATATACCAACTGTGACTCATGTCCCAACCGTGGACAGCACCTCATAATGACACCTTATATAAAGGTATAGTCGAAAACTGTTTTAGAAATTAGAATCTTTGGGAAGTGTTCAAGGAAACCTTTGTACATGGGAGACCATGCTTCTAGGTTATGATAGATATCATATGGCCATAGAATTATCCTTGGTTGACCCAATAGACCCCAAAGAAAAATGAGAAGATTACTATCATATTCTTCCCAATGGTGAGTCTTCTCTTGACATATCATTATCTCCACTGTCTCTAATTGGGAATTAAACTCCAAATAAACACCAAGATTATATAGGTAGTGCTCGTAAATATACTCAGCAAGTAGATGAGCACAACCCTGTCTTATGATGACACGAGGTGGTATGTCATTAGACACCTTGTATGATAGTGGCAAAACACCCTTCTAACATTGGGTTCGCCTCACCCTAGTTGATTCACCAAATATAACTACTAAATGATGACCACCGTTCTATTCCCCAGTTAACCCCCGCTTGTCCCAGCTACACTTTTATTACCTGAAAGGAATTGTGAAGCAAAAGGGTGAGCACAACTAGCTCAGTAAAGAATATTATGACTAAAGATAATTACATTATCAATATACTTCATCAGTAATAAATTAGAGATTTAGAACATATGGTAGATAATAAAACTTTTCAACCATAGTTGCAGCGGAATGAGCAATCCATTAGAAGAGTCAAATAAGCCATAAAGTCTATTATCTTCTCCACGTTAAAAGTCTACCAATAAAGTTTTATCCCTGTAACATTAATCAACAATTCCTGTCCACAATCACGTGTATAACTCATAATCGTAATTGTAGTTCTAAATTCTTTTCCTCATCCAAGACAAAGTTAATTTTCATCACCTGAAACATCAAAGATCATGGTTATACCAAATCACAATTCATGTTCATAATCCTACTAATAAATTCATCTTTGCATTACGGGCCAAAGATATTCATCAACAAGTAATCTTTGCACTACAGGCCAAAGATATTCAACATCATGTCATCTTTGCACTATAGGCCAAAGATATTCATATCTCAAAGAAATACATAATCATTTCAGAATTTATATAAACCATAATTATAACCATGTTGATCAATTCACCTTGCACTTAAGCTAAAAATATTCCATTGTAAATTCAATGGTCATGATCATACCAGTCACAATTCAACTTTTCACTACTGGCCAAAGAGAACCCTAGTCATGATCATACCAATAATCTACCCATCTTTACACTCCAGTGAAAGAGAATTTCAACATCAGGGTTATAAAAATGTTATATATGATAATAAAATCAATATAATCAATATATAGTTTTAATCTCCAAAGTAATATTCATAAATCAACTATAATTTGGTTAGAAAAAGAAATCAATTTTGTAGTGAATAGTACCCGTGAAGTGATTCGTGATTAGTAACTCGTGAATAGTAACTCATGAATAGTAACTCGTGAATAGTAACTCGTGAATAGTAATCCCGACATGAAAAAGTTCCAAATTTGATAAAAAAATTCCAACCAATATTTTGGCATAATGATATTGAAGAAATAATATCATTTTCGAATAATATAACATCCCTTACCTCAGAAAGAATAGTACCTCTGACTGGAATATTGGATATAGTGCTAAAAGAACTTACACCGTATAGCAATACTCGAAGTACTAAAATACTCAAAAGAATACACTCGATAATATAGAGAGAGAAGTAGAGAGAAAACTTCAGTTTCTGGTGTGATTTTCAATTCTAACCTAAGCACCCTATTTATAGGAAAATGCTTAGAACAACAAAGCAGAAAATTTAATAAAATATAATAATTATTAAAATTTATCTACGCCAACCTTTGAATTCAGATTTCAGCATGCTTAACAACACATGAGCCCACCAACCAACCACAAAAACGTTTTTTCTTTTAAAACAAATTTAAAACTTTTTAAAAATAATTATTTTGAACTTCGAACTTCAATAATTCATAATAAATAGCTCTTTTATTAAAAAATTCGAATCTCGCATATTTTTATAGAAAATTCAATTTCTACAACTTTGCAGAAGAAAGTTTTTCCAAATTCCAAAGCGTAAATTGACCAGAAATCCACATATGAGCGATTTTATGTGCTATAAACAAATTTCGGTCAAGAAATGGGGTCTACCTGAGCATGTTTAACATGTTTTAAACAACTTTTGCAATAAAAACTCTCTTCCTCCTCATATACTCATATATACCACATTCATTGTAAAAATATCACCATTATTATATTATTAAAATATAATAATATATTTAAATGAATTATTTTATCAAAAAGATAAAATATTAATTTTCAACAATTGTCACATTAAAATTTTTCTCCATCTATATCCACATAAAATGAATATTTTTCTTATCATATAAATCAATAATTAATTATTCACAAATAATATTACAGAATCACAAGATTGGCAACCGGTAGTTCTGCAGGAAAGGGGTTTCTAATAAGAATTTCTCTCATTGGCAATTAGGTGTGACCAAACCTCTACTTAGACGTAACTTTCTAGACATTGCCAATAATGTTATCTAATAATATTATTCAAATAATATGAATTATTGATTTGATAATGGAAAATCTTTGTAAAATGACAATTATTAAAACAACAATAATATGAAATATCAACGCAAAGAATTATTGAATCAAAAATAAAATTTTGAACAGTAATTATAAGAAGAATTAAATACTTTTATTTCATAAAATGCGGGGTCTTACATATTATTTGTTGTACTCATAGGGGATATTATTTCTTTCTTTCATCTTCATGAAGAGAACTTCTGTTATTCCATTTTGTGCGTTCTCGTGGGACTGGTTCCATCTTTATTATTCATTGGAATATCCATGCGTGCTTTTTACTTGGGACCGATTCCGTTATTTATTATTCTCGTTAGAATAACTTTTGCTGTCTTGATCTATCGCATGCATGATGATTTCTTTTGTTATTCCATTCTTTATTATACTCAGTTGGTTAAAGTTTTGACTTCTATAATCCATGAAATTAGTGGAATATCCTTAATATTTGTGCTTCATCCAATATCTTTTCATGGAAATATTCTTCTAAGCATTCTTGAATTTTACTCCACAAAGAAATATCATGTTGACAATTTGAACGTTATTGGTTCCTGGATAAATTAATTCTTGAACTTGTTTTATTGAATATTATATCATTGACATCGTCCTCATGTTTATATTATGTTGAAAGTCATCTATGGCCTGTAGTACATAGATGGACTTGGTATGATTATGACCAGGGATTATTCGGTGTAATCATGACCGTAATGTTACAAATGATGTGGTAAAAGTCATCTTTGGCACGTAGTGCATGCATTTCGACTTGGTGTGATTATGACGTGGATTATTCGGTATAATCATGGTAGTAATGTAACGAATGATGTGGTAAAAATCCTCATTTGCCGTAGTGCATTGATGGACAGTTTTTGGTATGATTATGGCTATGGATTCTCTTCGGCCAAGGGTGCAAAGATGAATTATTTTATGGCATGATCAGGACCGTTGATGAAAACACGATTATCTTTGGCCCGTAGTTCATGGATAATTCGTGGTCGTGATACTAAATAATATCTTTACATGTAGTGCAGGTATGATTATGACCAGGGATTATTCGGTATAATCATGACCGTAATATTATAAATGATGTGGTAAAAATCCTCATTGGCCTGTAGTGCATTGATGAACAGTTGTTGGTATGATTATGACTAGGGAATATTCTGTATAATCATGACCATTGATGATTACATGAATATCCTTAGCCGTGTAGTGCGGGGATGATTCGATGATGTGGTTTATTTATTTGTCGAGTCTCAATGATAAAATTGATGATAAACTTTTAAATCATAGAAGATAATAGATATCATGCTTTACTTAACTCTTCTAATGGATTGCTTGTCCTACCGCTGTGAGTTAAACTTGATGTTTGTTATATTTTATCGGTTTAACCTTTGTTGAAGGCTAATGATAATTTATCTCGCATTATCTTAGTCATAATATTTCTTCTTGGGCTAGTTGAGCTCCCCTTTCTTTTCCTTTGTTCTCTTGAAATGAGAACGAATTTGGGACTAGTCGGGAACAAAGTGATGGTCCTAGATGGTGCATTAGTAGTCCTCACTATTCTGTGAAATAGTCTGATAATAAATGTAATGAGGACTCCTTTTGAGTTTTTATACTCTCTAGTAGACAATGCTTGTATTCAAACTCATAACTCATGCTTTGTCATATTTTACACGAGAGCTGTATTATTAAGTTGTATTTGGATTTATGTACCATGTAATTTGGTGACCCAAGATGGGTGACGTATACCTAATTTTGGGGGCGTCACAAGGGGGTTTCCAATAAGGATTTCTCCTTACTGGCGCGCAATTAGGTGACCAAACCTCTCCTTAGACAGAACTTTCTAGACATTGCCAGTAATGCTATCTAATAATATTATTCAAATAATATGAATTATTGATTTGATAATGGAAAATACTGTGTGTACGTAGTGACAATTATTGAAACAACAATAATAAAAAATATCAACGTAGCAATTATTGAATCAATAAAATAAAATATTGAACAGTAATTACTGTAATAATTATTGAGTAGTGCCTTCTTACGTAAGAATCAATAATTGGTGCAGTACCGTGTGCTACTATGCAACAACGCGTATTACTGTGTTTTAACCACCGTGTATTCCAACATTATTAACGGTAACAACTACGCCATTATTTATAAACAACTTATACTTGTCGTTTTCTTCATCCAATCGCTTTTCGTTATGGGGCCCACAAAAGAGTGCGCCGTCGTACGAATATTCCCCGACAGGAAGAATATTACACGACCAAACGAATATTCCCGACAACAATGAATATTTTATAACCACTTGCTTATTTAAAATATTTGCGCATTTTACCCATAACTAACCACATCAATCAAATCAACCATTACTATTTCAAAATAATAAATAGAGGAAATTTAATTTCATTTATAAAAAGTTGGGGACTTACATTATCTTTGATTATTGATGCTTACGTGAGAAGTCACTCAGTTTTATTCAATTATTGCCATAGTAATTGTTGCATAGTATCTCACATTATTGATTCAATTATTGTCACAATATTTTATATAATTAAATCAATAATTGAGACGACAAAGTTATTCATATTATTATTTGCATTATTGGCAATGTCTAGAAAGTTTTATCGAGGAAAGGGGTTTGGTCACCTAATTGCACGCTAATAAGGAGAAATCCTTATCGGAAAGCCCCCTCTTTCTTGGGAATGATCTGGTTGTTAATATTATGAATTATAATATTAATGATGAATAATTGTTAATCAAAAATGTTTTTTGAGAAGCCAAGTGATTTGAGATAAATAGAATGGAATTTTATGAAGTATTTTTTGTAAGTTTGACGTATTATTTAGACCCACACTTACCCATTTTTCAAAACTGTCGGTAGAAAGTTATCTCAGTTTTGTTATATATATATATATATATATATATAATCAATCACCAAGCGGGGGAGTATTAATATTATATATATACATAATATTAAAAGTTTTATTTTTTATATAAAATAGAATATATTATATTTTATTATATGTATAATATTGCATAGTGTTTGCATTGTTCATCATAGTGCTGCATAGTAAAATCAAAATTTTTCATCAAAAAATCCCTGAACTTCGCTTGTGATTGGTGCGTTCAAATAGTGTCATGATATTCTCATATAAATAGGATGCTCAGTTTAGAATTAAAAATCACACCAGAACTAAAGAATTCTTCTTCTATAATATTAAGAGTATTTCTTTTGAGTTAAGGAAACTTTGAGTGTAACAAATAGTACAAGTTTTTCTTCAAGAATATCTCCACTATACCAGTTGGAATTGCTCTCTTTTTAAGGTAAGGGGTATTATTTATTTCATATTCACTTACGATATTATTTTTCGTATTCGTAAGGAATTTTATTTTCGTTCAATATTCGTAAGGAATATTATTTTCGTTCAATATTCGTAAGGAATATTATCTTCGTTCAATATTCGTAAGGAATATTATTTTCGTTCAGCAGTTGTAAGGGATATTATTTTTGTTCAATATTCGTAAGAAATAATATTTTCTTCCATACTCTGTAGTATGTAAGTAATATTATTTCGTTTCAGATTTCGAATTCTCTACTCATTTTGTTAAGTATTGCTTCTATACTCCTTGAAATTAGTAGAATATCTTTTAAATTTGCGCTTCATCTAGTATCTTTTCACAAGAATATTTTTCTAAATATTCTTGTTAAATTTTGATCTTTTCATGTCGGGGTACTATTCATGGGGTACTATTCACTCGGGTAATATTCACCTGAGTACTATTCACGACAAAAATTGATTTTTTTTCTGTCCAAATTAGTTTTAATACGTGAATATTATTCTTGAATTTTACTCCACAAAGCAGTTGTCATGTTGACAATTCGGACATTTTTAAACTTTGGATAAATTAAAAATCTTTAATATTTATCCTTGATTTCGTTTGATTGATGCTTATATCAGTGTCATCATCCTCATGCTTATATTGTGATAAAAGTTATCTTTGGCCCGTAGTGCATAGATTGACTATTGATTGGTATGATTATGACTATGTATCGGTATAATCATGACCTGTAATGTTACAAATGATGTGATAAAAGTCCTCATTGGTCCGTAGTGCATTGATGGACAGTTGTTGGTATGATCATGACCATGAGTTCTCTTCGGCCAATGGTGCAAAGATGAATTGTTGTTTCGTATGATCATGACCACTGGTGATAATAATGAATATCCTTGGCCCGTAGTGCATGAATAATTCATAGATGTGATACTAACGAATATTCTTGGCACGTAGTGCATAGATAATTCGGTGATGTGGATTATTTATTGAATTGTGTTGCAGAGATAAAATATTGATAATGAACTTTTAAATCATAGAAGATAGTAGATATTATGTGTGACGCCCCCAAAATAGGTATACATTACCCATCTTGAGTTGCCAAATACGTGGTACAAAATTTAAAATATAAACTTCTTTTATACAGTACGACAAAACATAGCTGAGAGTTTCAACACGGATAATATCTCGTAGAGAGTATCCAAACTCAAATAAAGTGCTCATTAAAATTATTATCACACTATTTCATTGAATAGTGAGGACTACTAATGCAAACATATGGACCGTCACTCCGTTCCTCGACTAGTCCTAGTTATATTCTCATTTTCAGAAGAGAACAATGAAAACAAAGGGTGAGCTCAACTAGCCCAGTAAGAAATATTATGACTAAGATAATGCAGAATAAATAATCGTTAGCCTTCAACTATGTTAAACTGATAAAATATAATAAACATCAAGTTTAACTGCAGCGAAACAAGCAATCCATTAGAAGAGTTAAGTAGAGCATGATATCTACTATCTTCTATGATTTAAAAAGTTTATCATCAATTTTATCACGAGACTCGAATTTTAATAAATAAACCACATCATCGAATCATCCTCGCACTACGGGCTAAGGATATTCATGTAATCATCAATGGTCATGATTATATAAGAATAATCCCTAGTCATAATCATACCAACAAGCGTCCATCAATGCACTCACAGCCAATGAGGATTTTTACCACATCATTTATAATATTACTACCATGATTATCTTAGAATAATCTCACGGTCATAATCATACCAATCAATAGTACATCTATGCACGTAAGCCACTGGATGACTTTTATCACAATATAAGCATGAGGATGATGACAATGATATAAGAATTCAATTAAAAGAAAGCAAAGGATAAATTTTAAAGATTTATAACTTAATTTATCCGTAATTAAATAATGTCCAAATTGTCAACATGATCTTCGCTTTGTGGAGTAAAATTCAAGAATAATATTGTATCAAAATAATTTAGACAACAAAGAAATCAATTTTTGTCATGAATAATTCCCCGGGTGAATAGTACCCGAGTAAATAGTACCCCGTGAATAGTACTTCAGGAATAGTACCCCGTGAATAGTACTTTGTGAATAATACTTTATGAATAGTACCCGTGAATAGTAGTTTATGAATAGTACCCCATGAATAGTACTTTGTGAATAGTACCATAAAAATGAATACTACTCATGGACAGTACTCCAGCATGAAAAGCTTAAAATTTAACAAGAATGTGTAGAAAATATCCTTGTGAAACGATACTAGATGAAGCGCAAATTTCAAGGATATTCTACTAATTTCACGGAGTATAGAAGCAATACTTTAACAAAATGAGGGTATACTTAGGAATACGAAACAAAATAATATTACTCACATACTACAGAGTATGGAAAAAAATATTATTCCTATGAATACTGAACAAAATAATATCACTTACCTCAGAAGAAGACTGGATAGTGGTATAGTGAAGTAGCAGACTTCTCTTATTCTTTCTCTTTATAGCTTCTCTATCTATAATTGCTCTTGCGAGTCTTAGTGAATTGGTGAGAATAAAGGAAGAATGAGCTTCTATTTATAGGAAAATATAGTTTCGATAATTGCACGTTTTGGGGCTCGAAATATTATAGTATAACACCTTCATCTTTTCTTTCATTTTTAATTTAGTCCTGCAAGTATTATCAAACTTGCACCACCTCCCCTAATAGTATATCATGTGAATCAATAGTACAATCATGTGCCTCAATAGTTCTATACATGTGAAAAAAATAATTACAGTATAGTATCTTCATCTATACCTCCATTTTTAATTTAGTTATGCAGGTATTATCAATCTTGCATCACCTCCCCTAATAGTACATACATGTGAATCAATAATACACACATGTGAACAAATAGTTATAAGCATGTGAATTAATAGCAATTAATTTCTCATTTATCCGATTAATTACCCGATTGGTCAATATAACCTCCAGACATCCATTATTATCGAAATAGATGTTGATTTCCACTAACACTAATAATCCCAACATAATGGAAATATCAATTTCATCTTTAATCAATACGAACTTATTCATCATTAATATTATAACTCACAATATTTAACAACGAGATCATTCCCAAGAAAGAGGGGGCTTTCCGATAACGATTTCTCTCTATTGGCACACAATTAGGTGACCAAACCTCTCCTTGACAGAACTTTCTAGACATTGTCAATATTTCAAATAATAATATGAATAACTTTGTCGTCTCAATTATTGATTTAATAATATAAAATATTATGCAGATGATACTGTGATAATAATTGAATCAATAATATGAGAAATATTATGCAACAATTACTGTAGCAATAATTGAGTTTAACTGAGTAACTTCTCACGTAAACATCAATAATCAATACCGTGTGCTACTATGCAACCACGCGTATTACTGTACTTTTACTACCGGGTAGTTCAACAGTTTTAACGGTAAAATTTTCACTGTTATTTTTATAAAAGGATAATTCTGTCATTTTCTAACTACGACAATACTTCAGTTGTGGGGTCCACCAATGATGTAAAATCCAGGCTCAATCGAGACATAACTCGATAATGTTAGTCCATATATATATATAAAGAAATAAAATCCACGGACCGAAGTTCAGGCATACACACGCAACACGACTCTCAACGTGAAGAACGATGTGTGCAAAGATGAAGAGAAAATCTTTAAAGTGTGTAAGAATGCTTACAGTAGACTGCCAAAGAAGACTTCAATGACTTTAAAGGGATGAACACTCAGCTCCCGCCGGTAAAAATATAGCAATATATAAGCTCACAAGTGTTTAAAATGAGAAAGCCCTCAGTTTATAGTGTGTACAAAAATTGGACATGGCTTCCTCGCCGTTTTTCCTTTCAAAATGGCTACCCCAAGCCCTCTATTTATAGAGGGGGAGCCGCAGGTGTACCTGCGGCTGCCCGGGGTGCCCCGGGTTTCGTGGGTCTCGCCATCTCAATATACGTGCACGCATGCAACATGTTGTCCGCTTGAACTTTCAGAACTTCAATCCGGGCATCCGATCGAGGTGTATAAGACCTTTTACGACATGTTATTTTTGAGAGCTACACAATGACATGGGATTAGATATTGTACGAAGTCAGGAAGATGGGACCATGCCCTATATCTTCCAGCTTCAAATTCTATCCGGTGTGCTATCTTGTGCAGTAGTCACGCGGGATTGGCGCTCTTTGGTTGTTGTAGGACATTGCTGTGTAGAATGTATGTATGTTTTTGTTGAGACGGCGCGATGTGGGATTGAGATGGCAAAATGACGATCCTACCTTTCACCGGGGTTATCTCTGGTTTGAGCTATTTTAGCGGTCGTTGCTCAGGGTTATCTCTGAGATTGGACTGCTGCAGGTGTTGACCATCCTCAGTGTTGTTTCTGAGATGTGCCTGACTTCCTGGGTTTATCACCAGACTTGGTAGATGAATTCCTCGGGGTTTTTGCCGAGTATTTGAAGTTGTTTGCATAGGTTTGAAACAAGCATTTTTGGGGTTATCTCCAGAACTGCAACTGCATGCCTCGGGGTTATCTCCGAGAACGATACTATCTTTCTCGGTGTTTTTCCGGTGGTGAGACTAAGTATCTCGGGGTTATCTCCGAGATGAGACGATCTTCTCCGGTGTGATTTCTGGTATTTGAACTGCATTCCTCGGGGTTATCTCCAAGGTTGAAACTGAAACTCCCGGTGTTATTTCCGGGATTGGGGTTGAAACTTCTGGTGGTATTTCCGGGTCTGAGCTGGATATCTCGGGGTTATCTCTGAGATGGTAATGCTGAATATCCCAGGGTTGTCTCCGGGATTGAACTGAGCTGTCTTCTAGGGTTATCTCTGAAAGACGATTTTGCCCTCCTAAAATGTTAGTAATATTTATGCAGAAAATTTCGAGTGTCTACATTAAGTTTGGGGGAGTATAGTATAGTTATGTGTTTTAGTTTTAGTTTTGTTTTTATGTCATATGTTTAGTTAGTATATGTTATTTTAGTTTGTTTTCATGTTTAGTTTATGTCAGTTATGTTTGCATTCATGTAATGTGTAAGACCCCAAATTATTAATAAATGAAATTTAATTTCCTCTATTTATCATTTTGAAATAGTAAGGGTTGATTTGATTAATGTGGTTAGTTATGGGTAAAATGCGCAAATATTTTAAATAAGCAAGTGGTTATAAAATACTCATTGTTGTCGGAGAATATTCGTTTGGTTGTGGATTATTCTTGCTGTCGGGGAATATTCGTACGACGGCTCAGCTTTGTGTGGGCCCATAACGAAAAGCTATTGGATGAAGAAAGCGACAAGTATAAGTTGTTTATAAATAACGGCGCAGTTGTTACCATTAATATTGTTGGAATACCGGTGGTTAAAACACGATGTCTGGCGTTGTTGACAAAGAAGAGCTTACGGTATTGCACCAATTATTGATTCTTACGTAAGAAGGCACTATTCAATAATTGTTACAAAGTAATTATTGCTCAAAGATTTTATTTTATTGATTCAATAATTATTGCGTTGATATTTTATATTACTATTGTTTCAATAATTGTCACTACTACAAGTATTTTTCATTATCGAAGCAATAATTTATATTATCGAATAATATTATTAGAAAACATTATTGGCAATGTCTAGAAAGTTACGTCTCAGGAGAGGTTTGGTCACCTAATTGCGCCAAGAAGGAGAAATTCTTATTCGAAAGCCCCTCTTTCCCGAACTACCGTCACAAGATCTTTGTGATTATGTAATATTATTTGTGAATAATTAATTATTGATTTATATGATGAGGAAAATATTGATTTTATGTGGATATAGATGGAGAAAATTTTTAAAGTGACAATTGTTGAAAATCGATATTTTATCTTTTCTAATAAAATAATATTTTATTATATTATTATAATATAATAATAGTGATATTTTTACAAAGAATGTGGGATATATGAGTATATGAGGAGGAAGAGTATTTTTGTTGCAAAAGTTGTTTAAAACATGTTAAACATGTCGGTGGACCCCATTTCTTGACTGAAATTTGATTATAGCCATAAAAATCGCCCGTTTATGGATTTTGGTCAATTTCTGTTTGGAATTTGGAAAAACTTTCTTCTGCAAAGTTGTAGAGAATTGAATTTCCTATGAAAGGTAGCGAGATTTGAATTTTCTGATAAAAGGGCTATTTATTATGAATTATTGAAGTTCCGAAGGTCTGAAATAATTGATTTTTGGAAGTTTTAAATAATTATTTTAAGAAAAACGTTTTTTCTTACTTTTTCTAGAAGGTTAGCATGTGTGAATTGCTGAAAGTCAGATTTCAAGGAGTGCGTATACTATTTTTATAAATATTATTATTATATTCAATTTTTCGCTTTGGTGTTCTAAGCAATTTCCTATAAATAGGGTGTTTAGGTTAGAATTGAAAATCACACCAGAAACTAAAGATTTCTCTCTCTTTCTCTCTCTATATATCGAGCGTATTTTTGTGAGTATTTTAGTACTTTGAGTATTGCTATACGGTGCAAGTTCTTTCAGCACTATATCCAGTATTCCAGTCAGAAGTACAGTTTTTGCGAGGTAAGAGATGTTATTTTATTCAAAAATGATATTATTTCTTCAATATCATTATGCCGAAATATTGGTTGGAAATTTTTATCAAATTTGGAACTTTTTCATGTCGGGGTTACTATTCATGAGTTACTATTCACGAGTTAGTATTCATGAATTACTATTCACGAGTTACTATTCACGAGTACTATTCACGAAGCATGATGATTTTTTTTATGAAATTTCTATCTTTTAGTGTCAGAGTTACTATTTAAGTATACGGCACTATTCACGAATACGACACTATTCACAGAAAAATTAAATTTTCTTTTCTGTGTCCAAGATTGTCTGTTATGATTCCTATCTTTGATTGAATCTATGTTTTGGCCTTCATTCTTGAAATTTACTCCACTCTGGTTATTTATGAAGTATTTTTGAACTTGGATTGTTTAAAGTACGAATCCTTAATATTTGTTCTTTTGTTTCACTGGATTCGTTTTCTTTAAAATATTTTTCATCATCCTCGGTCCTAAATGATGATATAATCTGAATATCTTTGGCCCAGTAGTGAAAAGATGAATGATTTTATGTTGAATATCTTTGGCCCGAGTGCAAAGATGAACAGTGTTTAGATGAACATGAATTAATCGGTGAATATCTTTGGCTTTGTAGTAAAAGATGAATATTTGATTTATGATGTATATTGATTGATGTTACAGGATAAAATATCGATGATGGACTTTTAAATTCATAGATGATAGTAGATTTCATTCTCTACTTAACTCTTCTAATGAATTGTTGTTTCCGCTGCAGTTGTTGATCTAAAACTTGTTGTCTATTGTATTCTATCAGATTTTTTCCTGTTGAAGACTAAGGATAATTTGTTGTACATTATCTTAGTCATAATATTCTTTACTGGGCTAGTTGAGCTCATCTTTTTCCTTTTTGTTCCATTTTTCTTCTCAGGAGACGAGAATATAACGAGAACTAGTCGGGGTGTGGAGTAATGGTTCAAGACAGTTGTTTTAGTAGTCCTCACTATTTTGTAAAATAGTGTATCAATAATTGTAATGAGGACTTATTTGAGTGTGGATATTGTCTAGAAGACAATATTTGTATTTAAACTCACAGTTTATGTGTTGTCGTATTTTGCACGATAATTGTATTAATGAAGTTGTAGTTGTTTCTATACCATGTATTTGGTGACTCAGAATGGGTGATGTATACCTATTTTTGGGACGCCACAGTTGGTATTAGAGCTTAGGGATATGATCTCTAGCGGAGATCGGGGAATAGAATTAGGAGGGGAGAGACGAGTAAATCTTTCGCTAGTGTGTCCTACCTAAGCTTATTTGTTGGTCAGTCATAATATAGGGGTATTATGTAATTTGTTAATTTGTTTAATTAACCCTTTTTTTATGGCAGTATTTAAGAATGTCGACTGAGAATGTTAATAGTGGAGTAAATGAGACCGTGGAGACACCTTTGCTCACTAACGAGGAGAACGTGCAACAGGCTGACAATGTTCCTCCTGTGAACAACACCACTGAGCAGATGACGAACGATGGTATATTTAGGAACTTTCTAGAATTCATGCAAAACCAAACGAGAAAGACTACTGTTCAAAATGCAGGTGGAAACACTAGCAACTCACGGATGGTCACCGCTAAACAGTTCAAGAAGTTAGGGACCCTTGAGTTTTTGGGAAAGCCGTAACCACTTACAGAGACGTGGATAAAGCAGATCACTAAGATATTTGATATCTTGTGATGCTCGAGGAGCAAAGGTTCCTTTCGCCACTTTCATGTGTTGCGAGGAGAAGCAGATTATTGGTGGGAATCAGAAGCGACTCACCGCGCCCGATCAAGATGTCTTGGGAGAAGTTCCAAGAATTATTCAACGACAAGTACTTTCCGAAAGTATTCGTCACATGAAGGAGGTAGAGTTCATCGTCGGAGAAAAACAATATGAATGTGTCGCAAGACTGAAGCTAAGTTTCGACGAGTTGTCCGATTTGCATCCCATTTGGTTGATAATGAGGAGAGAATGACGCGAATGTTTTCGCGAGGTTTGAAACCCAAAATACGTCAATACCTCATTGATCACAAACTTTGTTTATATTCTTATGTTGTGAATAGGGCTCGATTATTCGAGCGCGAGTAATGAGCTGCTCAATCAAGAATAATGACCAACAACTCGATGATAATCAGATTGGGTGACGGTCATCTGAACAATGATAACCATCGTGGAGGAAATTATCATTAAAAATAGTAACCACTTTTGGTGGTAATCAGCCAAGATAATAAGAAGAAATAACTCAAGTGAAAATTTCAAGAAGAAGAGAAGATTTAACAATGACGGAAGACGGCAGCATAACACACCAACACCAAAGAATGAATTTTAGAGGAGGAGAAAAGCAATGATTAGATGCTACAGACAAGATGAGAAGAGGGACACATAAGTCCAAAATGTTCACAACCTTCCAAGGTATGTTATAATTGTGGAAAAGAAGGTCATATCGCTCGAGATTGTACGGTAGCGAAACCCAATCCAGCAGGGATGGTGACTCAAAAGGCTGTCCCAGAAAAGTCAAAATCAACGGTTCCTGGAATAGCATTTTTCGTGACTGGTGAGAATGCGAAGAACCCGAACGAAGTTAACACGGGTTAGTTAATTATAAATTCTTACGAAGTTTATACCTTATTAGATACCGGTTCTACCCATTCATTTATCTCTCCTACTTATACTCAACGTTTAAACTTGACTCCGGAGAAAATTAGACTTTGACTTATCTGTTGAAACTCCGTTATGAGAAACTTTCGTTACATCCACTGTTTATAAATCTTGTTTGATCCAAGTTGGCACCATCACATTACCTGTTGACCTTATTTCTTTAAAGATACTTGCTTTTGATGTGATTTTAGGGATTGATTGATTAACTACTCATCATGCCAAAATTGATTGCTTTCGTAAGGTTGTTAGTTTTCATATTCCTAAACAACCTATTATTCGAATTCAAGCAACCAAACCATTGAAGTCAAACACTTTCATATCAAGCCATAAAGTCATTCGTTTATTGAAAAACGGATGTTAAGTTTTCTTAGCCCATGTTATGGACTTGAACAAAAATACGTCAAATTTGAATGATATTTCTATTGTTAGTAAATTTCCTGAAAAATTTTCTGGCTTACTCCCAGAGCGTGATATTGAATTTTGTATCGACTTTGAACCCGGTACAAAACCCATTTCTAAAATCTCATATCGAATGGCTCCTGTTGAACTTTAGGAGTTAAAAATTCAACTGTAGAAGTTTGTATCCGAGCCTTTATCTGGTGACTTCTTTTGTGGAATGCACCGAAGCCAGACTCTCCGTAGGGGACGCCATATTTGTGTGATAGTAAACTGATAGGTACCATTGTGACGTGATATCCAAGATTGGGATATGAGTCATAGTTGAGAGCAACCTAAGTCAGTAATCGAAATACGTAGCTTTCTAGGCTTAGTTGGTTATTATCGGAGATTCGTGGAAAGATTTTCTCGAATCGCTACTCCATTAACTCAGCTGACTCGTAGAGATACAAAATTCGAATGGAGCAAGGAATGTGGGAAGAGCTTCGAAGAACTCAAGAGGAGACTCATTTTGGCACCTGTTCTGACCATACCATCCTAAAAAAAACGAATGTGGTAGCTGACGTGTTGAGTAGAAAATCGTATGTGGTTACGAGTGCGATATTGTTAACACAGAGACCCATTTCGTATGACTTACAGAAGATGGAGATAGAGTTAAAGATTCAAAGAACCTACGTGAAGATAACGAGTATAAGATTAGAATCGACTTTAATCGATAAATTTAAAGCTGCTCAAGCTACAGACCTGGAGTTGATGAATATGAAGAAGAAGATGCAAGAAGTCGTTATTCCAAAAGCGAGAATCGGCGATGTGAGGAAATCTCAAACCTTCGATTTATTAGTCCATCTGAGATTCTCGATCA
Organism: Panax quinquefolius; assembly: GCA_020205615.1. Taxonomy (NCBI): domain Eukaryota; kingdom Viridiplantae; phylum Streptophyta; class Magnoliopsida; order Apiales; family Araliaceae; genus Panax; species Panax quinquefolius. The sequence continues at coordinate 55,454,987 of CM035160.1, forward strand.
AGTAAAAACTGTGGCCTATAGACACATTTTACCACCAAGTATGACGCGTGTTCATAACATTTTTCGCGTATCGATGTTACGTAAATATGTGGACGACCCGAACCACATTATTAAGTTAGAACCAGATGAGATAGCATAAGATTTAACGTACGAGGAGGTACCAGTCAAGATCTTGGATAGGAAGGAGAATGTCCTACGCATGTCAATTTCGAGGACGAAATTTCATAAGGAGGGGAGGTTGTAAGACCCCAAATTATTAATAAATGAAATTTAATTTCCTCTATTTATCATTTTGAAATAGTAAGGGTTGATTTGATTAATGTGGTTAGTTATGGGTAAAATGCGTAAATATTTCAAATAAGCAAGTGGTTATAAAATACTCATTGTTGTCGGAGAATATTTGTTTGGTCGTAGAATATTCTTTGGCCGTTGGGAATATTCGTGACGACGACGCGAATTTTTGTGTGGGCCCATTACGGAAAAGCGATTGGATGAAGAAAATGACAAGTATAAGTTGTTTATAAATAACGGTAGTAGATTGTTACTGCTATTATCATTGTTGGAATACCGGTTAAAAAACACGTTAACGTGTTGTTGCCAGACAAAGAGTATCAGATTGTACCAATTATTGATTCTTACGTAAGAAGGCACTACTCAATAATTGTTACAAAGAATTACTTTTCAATATTTTATTTTATTGATTCAATAATTGCTGCGTTGATATTTTATATTATCGTTGTTTCAATAATTGTCACTACATGTATTTTCCATTATCGAATCAATAATTCATATTATCTCGAATAATATTATTAGAAAACATTATTGGCAATGTCTAGAAAGTTTCATCTAAGGTGAGGTTTGGTCACCTAATTGCGCGCCAAGAAGGAGAAATTTTATTGAAAGCCCCTATTTCCTCGAACTAGCTACCGTCACAAGATTGTGATTTTGTAATATTATTTATGAATAATTAATTATTAATTTATATGATGAGGAAAATATTGATTTTATATGGATATAGATGGAGAAAATTTTTAAAGTGACAATTATTGAAAATCGATATTTTATCTTTTCCGATAAAATAATATTTTATTATATTATTATAATATAATAATGGTGATATTTTTACAATGAATGTGGGATATATGAGTATATGAGGAGGAGGAAGAGTATTTTTGTTGCAAAGTTGTTTAAAACATGTTGAAACATGTTGGTGGACCCCATTTCTTGATCGAAATTTGATTATAAATTTGTAACAATCGCCTGCTTATGGATTTTGGTCAATTTACATTTTGAATTTGGAAAAACTTTCTTCTGGAAAGTTGTAGAGAATTGAATTTCCTATAAGAAGTCACGAGATTCAAATTTTCTGATAAAAGGGTTATTTATTATGAATTATTGAAGTTCCGAAGTTCTGAAATAATTAATTTTTGGAAGTTTTAAATAATTATTTTAAGAAAAATGTTTTTTCTTACTTTTTCTAGAAGGTTAGCATGTGTGAATTGCTGAAAGTCAGATTTCAAGGAGTGCGTATACTATTTTTATAAATATTATTATTATATTCAATTTTCTGCTTTGGTGTTCTAAGCAATTTCCTATAAATAGGGTGTTTATGTTAGAATTGAAAATCACACCAGAAACTAAAAATTTCTCTCTCTTTCTCTCTTTATACATCGAGCGTATTTTTGTGAGTATTTTAGTACTTTGAGTATTGTTATACGGTGCAAGTTCTTTCAAAGACTATATCCAAAGATTCCGGTTAAATGCTTGCTTTTGCGAGGTAAGAGATGTTATTTTATTCGAAAATGATATTATTTCTTCAATATCATTATGCCGAAATATTGGTTGGAAATTTTTATCAAATTTGGAACTTTTTCATGTCGGGATTACTATTCATGAGTTACTATTCATGAGTTATTATTCACGAGTTACTATTCATGAGTTACTATTCACGAGTTACTATTCACGAGTACTATTCACTAAGCATGATGATTTTTTTTGTGAAATTTCTATCTTTTAGTGTCGGAGTTACTATTCAAGTATACGGCACTATTCACGAATACGACACTATTCACGAAAAAATTAAATTTTCTTTTCTGTGTCCAAGATTATCTGTTATGATTCCTATCTTTGATTGGATCTATGTTTTGGTCTTCATTCTTTAATTTTACTTCACTCTGGTTATTTATGAAGTATTTTTGAACTTGGATTGTTTAAAGTACGAATCCTTAATATTTGTTCTTTTGTTTCACTAGATTCATTTTCTTTAAAATATTTTTCATCATCCTCAGTCCTAAATGATGATATAACTGAATATCTTTGGGCCAGAGTGTGCAAAGATGAATGATTTTATGATGAATATCTTTGGTCCAGTAGTAAAGCAAAGATGAAGCAGTGTTTTGATGAACATGATTAATTGGTGAATATCTTTGGCCAGTAGTCCAAAGATGAATATTTGATTTATGATGTATATTGATTGATGTTACAGGGATAAAATATCGATGATGGACTTTTAAATTCATTGATGATAGTAGATTTCATTCTCTACTTAACTCTTCTAATGAATTGTTGTTTCCGTTGCAGTTGTTGATCTAAAACTTGTTGTCTATTGTATTCTATCAGATTTTTCCCTGTTGAAGACTAAGGATAATTTGTTGTACATTATCTTAGTCATAATATTCTTTGTTGGGCTAGTTGAGCTCACCCTTTTCCTTTTTGTTCCATTTTTCTTCTCAAGAGACGAGAATATAGCGGGAAACTAGTCGGGGTGTGGATTAATGGTTCAAGACAGTTGTTTTAGTAGTCCTCACTATTTTGTAAAATAGTGTATCAATAATTGTAATGAGGACTTATTTGAGTGTGGATATTGTCTAGAAGACAATATTTGTATTTAAACTCACAGTTTATGTGTTGTCGTATTTTGCACGACAATTGTATTAATGAAGTTGTAGTTGTTTCTGCACCATGTATTTGGCGACTCAGAATGGGTGATGTATACCTATTTTGGGGGCTTCACATAATGGTAGTTGCATAGTAGTTTAAGTTAGTGGTTAGTATTGTAAATAGTTTATGTTTATGTTTTTATTATGTTCTTATAAAAAATAAAAAAAATGGAAAAATTAAAAAATTTCAAAACTATTAGTTAGTTTATTGATTTTGTTTTGCATTTAGTTCATTCTTGCATGATCCTAGCTGTTATATAGTTTAAGTTGGTTTTGGCCAATGATGAGATTGGAAGTGCGTAAACAAGTATAATATTGAATATTAAAGCTTTGATATGATTTCTTGTCATGACTTGAATCTTTATCTGTTTGAAACTGATATAATAAGGATATCACTTTAGAAACAGCTATGTTGACTGATTGAGTCTAAATTGACACAACGGAATTCTTAAGGACAATGCTAGTTGAATGAAAGAAAGACCAGAATAGGTAGAGATTGCTAAGATTAGACAGGAACCTAAGTTTGGGGGGAAATTGGGGTATATAAGCTAAAAAATTGAACAAACATTGTGGCTAGTCTAGGTTTGTTGCCTTTGTTACTTGAGTAAGTAAGCCCGAGTTAATATCTCTACACCTAGCGCCCTAAAGCCTAAATGATTTTGGAGTCGTTGGTCAAAAACTCGTTAATTAAGGTAGCATTGAAAAGCCTAAGGGAATTAGACATTTCATAGCCATGAGGAAAAAAAAGTTAATAAAACGGGAAAAAGAGCGAAAAGCCCTCGTATATAAATAAATAAAGCATAAGTATCCCATTTTGACCCTTGAAATTAGTAAGTGTTTGATTTTAGCCGGATCTTGCTTGTTTTTGGATTTCTTGAGTTTACACTGTATAAAGCCTTTAAAGAGATTTATTATGTGTTGTATTTAGCTTTATATCCGTTAGCATGATTGTTGAGCACACATGCACTATATCAGTAATAACAGCATAAGATTTGATGATTGATTGAGAAGTTATTGATTTGCCTTGATATGATATACTGTCATGTTTATATGATTTCTATGAGGCCGTGTGAATAGATCTTGTTATGTCTTACTGCTGGATTCGTAGGCATGTAGTTTAGTACATTGCATTGTATTGTGTTGTGCTCGAGGACTAGCACAATTTAAGTTTGGGGGAGTTTGATGAGTAAGTTTTATATCTACGAATCGGGTTCTGATTTGGACTTAAACAATGTTGATCCTATCTATTTTTCTATAGTTTTACTTATTTTATGTTTTTTTGTGTTTAGGTTGCATTACGTGTCATTGGTGGCATAATGGTGGAAATTGGCGAGAAAGCAGCATGAAAAGGCAAAAATTAGCAATTACAGAAGTTTGACCCCCGCGGGGGCGGGCCCTACAAAGAAAAAAACCCTCGCTGGGGCGGGGGTGTATGTGGCAAACAATATCAAGACCCCCCGCCAGGGCAAGCATTAGCAAGAACAAAACACCCGCCGGGGCGGGGGTACGCGAACAAAGATGAACTATTCTATTGCAATGCAAACACTGCAGAGGCTTGGATTGATGAACTTTGGCATGGATTGGGACTGTGTTTGGGGGTCTTTTATTGGTATTACATGACTTATGCTAAGACAGAACACATCATCAATCATACATTTAATCAATTACACTTTGGAGCCCTAATTTCACTGAAGATTTGGAGGAGCAGAGCAAGGAATTAAGATTCACGAAAATTGCAGATTTGAGTGAGGATAAGGGTGGTGTATTACTATTCTTAGTCTTTCAATTCAGTTTCTGTAAATTGGGATGATGATTTTCTTTATCTATTCAGTTTTTAATTTATCTGTGATGAACTAAATTACTTGTTAGGCTTGTAATGGATCCTTAATGTGGAATGATGATTGTCATGCTTTAATTTTAGTTTAATATTACTATCAATTCAGTTCATCTATTGTGGTTTGTACTTAATTTATGGATTGCTTGATCACCAATTTTGTGTGGATTTGTATAGAATCGAGAGATGATGTATGAATCTAGACCTAATCACAATAGAATATGTTCATGATTTCTGCATATTGTTGGAATTCTTGATGTATGTTTAGAATAGAGATATACCTAACATCGCATATAGTCATGGAAGAACTTGGACTTTAAACTTTATTTGATTTAATTCACATAGAGATGTAATGAATTAGTTAGTTAGGGTGTTTGTCTTAATTCTATCAACTGTGTATTTAAGTTAACATGGGGTTAGTGCATTGAGAGATGACTAATTCTACCTTAGTGTTCTTGATTAATGAATTGAGATAGTGAATTAAATTGAAAAGAAGTGTGATAATTAGAGTGAAACTTAAACTGAAGTTGTAAGCCTAATTCTCCATTATTTGATTGAAATTTGCGATATCTAGTTAATTTGTTTGGTTTTGATTTCTGATTTATTAGTTTTTCAATAATTACAATTATAAAATCGATGTAGACACTCTAAATTTTGCATTCCTGTTACTAACCTTGCAAGAGGGCAGAATCGTCTTTCAGAGATAACCCTGGAAGATAACTCAACTCTATCCCGGAGAAAACTCCGGGATACTCAGTTTTCCATCTCGGAGATAACCCCGAGATATTTAGTACAGTCCCGGAGACAACCCCGGGAGATTCAGTTTCAACCTAGGAAATAACCCCGAGGAATGCAGTTCCAGTTCCGGAGACAACCCCGGAATCCTCAGTGCCATCTCGGAGATAACCCCGAGATATTCAGTCCCAATCCCGGAGACAACCCCGAGATCTTCAATCCAACCTCGGAGACAACCCCAAGGGATGCAGTTGTAGTTTCGAAGATAACCCCGAAAATGCTTTTTTCCACTCCCAGCAATCAGCTTCAACACTCGGCGATATCCCCGAGGCACTCATTCCCCAAGTTCGGAGATAACCCCGGGAGGTTAGGTACACCTCAGAGACAACCCTAAGGACGGTCAACACCTGCAGCAGTCCAATCTCAGAGATAACCCAGAGCAACGACTGCTAAATCAGCTCAAATCAGAGATAACCCCGGTGAGAAGCAGAATCGTCATTTTTCCATCTCGATCCCACATTGTGCCGTCTCCACAACATTCAAACATACATTCTACACAAAAATGTCCTACAAGAACCAAAGAGCTCCAATCCCGAGTGACTACTACACAAGACAGCACACCGGATAGAATTTGAAGCCTGAAGACTAAGGGCATTGTCCTATCTTCCTGTCTTCGTACAACCTCTAATCCCATGTCATTGTGTAGCTCTCGAAAACATCATGCCAAAAAAGGTCTTATACACCTCGATCAGATGCCCGGATTGAAGTTCTGAAAGTTTGAGCGGACAATACGTTGCACGCGTGCACGCTTGAGACTGGCGAGACCATGGAACCGGGGCACCGAGCGACCATGAGGTGAATCTCTGACTACTGCAGTACACTGTAACTCCCCTCTATAAATAGAGGGCTTGGGGCAGCCATTTTGCATAGAAAAAAAGCGAGGAAGCCCTGTCCAATTTGCTCAGTACACACTTTAAACTGAGTGCTTTCTCATTTTAAACACTTGTGAGCTTCTATATTGTTGTATTTCTATCGGTGGGAGCCGAGTGTTCATCCATTTAAAGATATTGAAGTCTTTTTTGGTAGTCCACTGTAAGCCTACTTACACTTTTTAAAGCCTTTCTCCACTACTGTGTACACACAGTTCTTTACGTTGAGGGTCGTCTTTGCGTGTGTATGCAGAACTTTTATCAAGGTTTTATTTATTTATATATATATATATATATATATATATATATATATATATTAACATTATCGAGTTATGCCTCGATTGAGCACGGATCTACATCGGAGCGTTTATTGCTTATATATATATATATATATATATATATATATATATATATATATAGAGAGAGAGAGAAGCGAGGATCAAGAGCATTCCTCTTAAATAGCATTCCTCCTTAAATAACACTCCTTTATTAAAACTACGTCATTTTGGAGTGACTTAAAAGAGAGTGGTCCCACTTGTTTTTCTTTTATTTACAAAAATGTCACCCGCGGTCACTCTAAAACGACGTAGTTTTAATAAATGAGTTCTATTTAAGGAGAAATGCTATTTAAGAGGAATGCTCTTTGATCCTTATATATATATATATATATATATATATATATATATATATATATATATGGAATTGATCCATAAAAAAAATTGGCTTAATTGCATCGATTATCCTAATTATCCTCATACATACTACTTATTAATCAAGTAAAATAAAATAATAAAAATTATAAGGATAATCGGTAATTATATTTATACTTATCCTTATACTTATTAACATACTATCCTTATACATATTACTTATTAATTAGTAAAATAAAATAATAAAATTTATAAGGATAATTATAAGGATAATCAATAATTATCTTTATAATTATCCTTATACTTATTAACAAAATAAATATATATAAGAATAATTATCGATTATCGTCTTATGATTTTTAATTATAAATAAGAAATAGTGATTGAGTTTATATATTTGAGTAGGAATATAATATAAATTCAATCACAATTTTCTATTTATAATTAGAAATCATAAGATGATAATTATTAATTATCCTTATACATACTTATTTTATTAATAAGTATAAGGATAATTACTGATTATAATTATGATTTTTTATTATTTTATTTTACTGATTAATAAGTAGTGTGTATGAGGATAATCAGGATAATCAGTAATTAAGCCAAAAATATTTTGTTGGCCGCTACTCCCTTTAGCGGCCGATAAAAACACTGATCGCTTTTTTCTGGCCATTAGAGGAGTAGCTACCAACAAAAAATTTGGATGACCGCTAGAGGGAGTAGCGGTTGGGCCCTCATCTCAGCCATTCACTCTAATTTTGGACAGCTGGATGAACGTTAGTTGAAATAGTCCATCTGGCTAATGTATTCTATGCATCATTTTCCTATATATATATATTAGCTACTTATATATATAACTGTTCACATCTTTCATACAAATTGTTACATCATGCGAGCCTAGGGAGTCATGTGATCACAGATTCAGTCCACTGAATCTTGATTCGGTTCCCGTGATGGACATTTTCAGCTGTACACGGCTTGTAAATTATTCACGGTGTTTGAATTTACTTAGACGACTTTCATGCCCATAAGGAGTTCGGCACTGCTTTTTATTTTATTTTCTCGAAGATGCTTCACATATCAAAAATAAAAGTAATCAAGCCGAACACATAATCAAATGGAAGTATCAAAGGCCTCAATTACTATTGAGCATAAGGGTTTGAAAAACCTCTTTTTATAAAACATCACTTCTATATCTTGTTAAAACTGAATTTTTATACAGAAATTCAAACCCTTTGTATATAGGTGTGAACGAGGCATAACACTACTTCCATATAATTGCACATTAATCCACATACACATACATTCATATAACAGTTTAAATGAAAAGTGGCGGTCACCGTGGCAACACAGATGTCGGGAGGTGCCTAACACCTTCCCTCCACATAACCAAGTCCATGGACCCTAACGAATCTCGGTTTCATAGACCCATTAAACAGTGTCACATCACTGGGTCAATGTGAAAATCTTTTCTCGGTTGTGTTGGTACAACCATTTAAAAAACCAATTGGCGACTTTTACACTCCAAATCGTCGACATATACATGTCGAACATTTTCACAGCTTATTTTTTCAAACAAATCTCATCTAACATGAGAACACCAAAAGATAAGAACAGAAAATGGACAAATAAAAATCCCGACATCGACAGGTGGCGACTCTGCTGGGGACTTCAAATAAGAGGACTTAATTCGCTATTACGAGTTTTCAAAATTGTTATATGCTTGTGTGTGGATTTTGCATTTACATTTGATGGATGTGTACGAATGCATTTACTTACTGTACTTAATGCTTTAAACTATATATGCTTGTGATATTAGTGCTTCGCACATGTCATCATTTTCATAAACGGTGAGATACGTTGTATGTGAATGTATGTTGTGTGGTTCCTCCATCAGGAAGCTATCTTGTCGGTGTTTGATTACTGGACTCGTAGGGAAACTAATTCCAACGAGGCTCAGGAAAGACACCACCCAAATTCGCTCCAGTTGAAAGACCGGATTAACTTCCCGTCGAGTAAATTGCGATGATTTGGGAACCTTCATGCCAAAAAGCCGCAAGAGTATCCTAAGATAGGTCAGCCTCTGATAAAACAAACGCGGAGGGAACTCTATTCATGCATTCCCATTTCAAATTACTCGTAAAATTCAATTACTTGTAATTTCATTCCATATTGATCTCCATGTAATGGGAAATATGAAGAAATATGTGTACATGAATATTTAAAAGTTTAACATGCTATCCTGTCACACAAAACAGCTAACATCCGTTTTGCAGGATAATACTCCTAAAATGGATATATCACATAGCATGTAAACATTTATACATTCCCTAAAACTAAACTACATCAGGTTTTTGCACAGAAATAATTGGACCTATTACCCGTTCAAAGTCCAAAAAGGCCACGAGCCTACAACCAATTATCTCTTCATCAGACTAGACTAATCCTACTCCTGTCTCTCGTGAAGAATTTGACAGATTAAGTAAACAAATCACAAATTTGGTTGTTCTGCTTAAAGAAGTACAGCTATCTACTCAGGGTACAAGGATACCCATACATACAGAATCCTGTGCATATGGAGGAACACAAGGTACGGACAAAGAAGCTCCCATATCTGATTCTCAGTTGGATAAAACCAACAAAATTCATGATACCACCCATCTCAAAGAAGATCTAGACACCAATGATATCATAAAGAAAGTCTTACAGAAGGAAGAGACCATCCATTCTATCAAAGGGATTGGAGCACATGGGAGTGTTTCATATGCAGACCTTTGTATATTCCCTGGTGTGCATTATCCAGAGAAGTTCAAGACTCCTGACTTTGAAAAATATGACGGGTTAGGGGATCCTTACACACATTTAAAGGTATTTATCGGAGAACTCGGATCTTATTCTGAGGATGAAAAGCTCAGAATGCAGCTGTTCCAGAAAAGTCTAACTGAAGAAACCCGATCGTGGTATACCAGATTAGACAACTCCAAGATCTATAGCTGGGAGGAGCTAGCTCATGCCTTCCTCAGTTAGTACAGCTTCCAGTTACAGATGGCCCCTGACCGATACCAAATTACTAAAGTCAGGAAATAAACCAATGAATCTTTCAGAGAGTATGCTCAAAGGTGGAGGCGCCTTGCTGCTCAAGTTGTTCCCTCTATGAATGAGTCTAAGATGGTAATGACCTTCATAGACATACAAAAAGCTCCTTTCTATGAGAGAGTCTTAGCTAGAATTGGCAAACCATTCTCTGAAATGATTAAGCATGGGGAGATGGCTGAGATGGGATTGAAGTCAAGGAAGATTCAAGACCTACCTACCCTTAAAGCTATTGCTAAGCACCAGTCCAGAAATTATGGAAACAACCCCCAGAGGGTCCATAAAAAGAAAAAGGTGGATGTTTCCTTGATACTACAAGGTCAGAAGGGCAATCAGAATATGCCTATCCAAAGGAGAAATTACTCCCCCTTTCAAGCACAGCCTTCGAACCCTTCATTGCCAAAGGGTGGAGAAGTCAAACATACTCGAGTATTCACACCCTTAGGGGACTCACTCGAGAACATTCTCAATCTTCTGACCACTCAGAAGAAAATTACTCATCTTCTTCCACCAACAAACCTGAATGGGAAAGGTTTCAATGCTAGTTGGAAATGTGTTTATCATGCTGGAGCTCCAGGACATGATACTCAAGATTGTTGGGCCTTGAAACATAAGATCCAGGATTTGATTGATAATGGTGAGATCGTGGTAGCTAAACCCGACCAACTCCATGTGCAAGATAACCCTCTTCCTTAACACAAAGAAGAAGAGGTTAATATGATTAATTGGAGTAGTGGACAGAGTTCCAATCATAGTGGTGGATCCTCACAAACCAGCAAAGATAGTGCTGACAAATGGGATTTTGCACAGTTCCAATTTACGATGGAACAAAAAATAAAGACTCTCTGTAAGTAAGTTAACCAATTGGCAGAACTTGTGGTCCATCAACACCAAGTCACAAGCCAATTATTTAGTCAGGAGCATGCTAGTCTCCTTCCTCTTATTACAAACACTCCACCGCATACTCCAGAAAATGAATCACTGGAGGATAAAATTGCAAAAAGAGCAAATGCCAAAGCCCGTCGGGACTTTGCCAATAAAAGGGAATTTACGTACCTAGGCCAACCGATGGAAGAAATATTGTAGATGCTGATCAATGAAGGAAGAATCACAGCTCTGCTACCTCCGATAAGCTCGCGTTCAATATGGTTTGATTTCAATGGGTTGTGCCAATATCACTCCCACTCTCGCGGTCACATCACAGAAGAATGCTGGGCACTCCGCCACCTTATTCAGAATTTAATTGATAGCGGTGTCCTGCAGATGGCAGATGATGATATTGTAGTACTAGAGAGTAGGGACGTGTTTCCTATAAAGTAGAAGGAAGTCGTAGCAGTCATATCTTCTGAGACAGATGTAGCTACTCCCTCACATACAATCCAACCAATTCCACTCAAAGGAGTTGACAATACTTTGAAAGTGGATGCGCCATAGCCAATTATCTTGCCATTCAGACCACAATATCCTGTTGTCAGCCTATAGAAAGTTCCATGGAAATATGGAAGGGCTGAAGGATCTACATCTCATATAACTGCTGCAGTGTCGAGGGATAATCCACTGTATCTTCCCCAACGGGTGATGAAGCCTACCATCAAGTCAAATGGGAAGATTCTCATGGAAAAGATGGAAGAATTTCTCCGTACTATGGGCCATAATGAAGTCAAGGTGGTTTTAAGCTTAAGAGAAGCTCCACACCAAGTTTCCATACTGGACTTGGTTTTCTCTTCCGAAGATCACATGAAGGTATTGCTCAGGGTGTTGGAAGAAGCCCAATTGCCTAAGTCAATAGATGTTGAGAAATTCCAGCATCTAGTGGATCACATTTTCAACAACAATGTGATATCTTTCATTGATGATGATATACCTCCCGAAGGGACCGGTCATTGCAAGCCGTTGCACATAGTAGTTTTGTCTTCTGAATACATGGTGGGAGGAGTTTTGATAGATGGAGGATCATCCTTGAATATCTGCCCTTATGCCACTTTGGTGAAGATGAATATCAATCTCAACAGAATCGAAAAAGCCATACAATCATTAAAGCTTTCGAAGGATCCCGACGAAACGCTATCGGAGAGATTGAACTGCCAGTGGAGATTGGTCCACATACATTTTGCATATCTTTTCACGTGCTTAAAATAGATACAAGATACAACCTGATCTTGGGAAGACCATGGATTCATATGGCCATAGTTGTCCTCTCCACCCTTTACCAGCAACTCAAATACATTATCAACAATAGCCTAGTCATTGTCGATGCTGAGCCGGAATGTCCTGAACAAGGTGACATACCACTCATCAGCTTCAATTCAGAAGTTGAACTGGACAGTTTTCATGCCATGGAGGTGAGCAACACTCACTACCATCCTATTGGGGTGCCACCTCTCAGACCCCATATTTCTGCCGAAGTAATGTCGACCACTCAAGAAATGATGTCATTGAGTTATCAACCTGGACAAGGGTTGGGCAAAGATCATCAGGGCATTAAGCACCCAATTCAAGTTCCCAATCAAATAGGGACAACTAGACTAGGCTATAGTGCCAATTCCAGTCGCAGGAATCCTCATAAGCACAAATAGATTCCTTCAGCTTCAGCCGCACGGCGATTATCTCCAACTACATCTCCTGAGCCTGTACGGTCTCCAATAAAGGTGTTTACCTATGTAATGGCCATGTTATTCCCTAAACCGATACCTGTAAAGGGGAAAGAAGTCCTGGTTCCAGATCCCGAAGTGGAAGAAGAGGAACGGAGACGTAAATAAGACATCGCCAGGATGATGTCAAACATACGCATCATTGTCCATGATGATCACACAAATAGATACACCCCAGACGATGATTGTCCAGACGTAATGGTCATCATTCGGGAGAAGGATAATGATGACAGCCCCTCCATCATTGCAGTTCATCAGGACTTCACCCTTGACAATTGGAGCAACACTCCTTTCATTGGTCGACAAGGGTAAAACGGGCAGAAACTCCTTCTGCCCTGTAGATAATAATAACTGCTTACTTTTTGTACAATATTAGCGGTTGTTTTGTCAGTACAAGCTAAAACTTTGTATGATTGAACAGTTTCATATATTAAGTGAAAGCATATTTTGTTTCAAGACTCTAAATTTAGATGTGCCTATACTTGCTGATAAGGTGCCTTTTCTCTACAAGGATTGTAACTTTGATGAAAAGTTGGACTCAGACTTGATGGAAATACAAGAGGACATTGAGATACCTCAGGAGATCAAAGAATGGGTCAAATATAAACCCAAACCAAACCTTGATGAAGCCACTTCATTCAATCTCGGAACCTTAGAAAGCCCTAAACTAATCCAGATTGGTACAGACCTCACCCCAAACCAAAGAATGACATGGTTACACTATTAACCCAATTTCAGGATGTGTTTGCATGGTCTCATGAAGATATGGTGGGTTTGTCCACTGACATTATCATTCATCGCCTCCCCATTAAAGAGGGATTCAAGCCAATCAGGCAGAAGCTCAGGCGATTAAAACCTGAGTGGAGTTTAAAGGTTAAAGAGTAAATTGTGAAATAATTTCAAGCATGCATCATCATGGTGTCCACATACCCTGAATGGCTATCCAACATTGTCCCCGTTCCTAAACCAGGAGGAAAGGTGCGAGGTTGCGTAGATTACCGGGATCTGAGTAAAGCTTGCCTTAAAGATAGCTTTCCCGTGCCATTTATCCAAATTCTCATTGACAATACTGTTCAATACGACATGTACTCCTCTGCTGATTGCTTCGCGGTGTACCATCAAATTATGGTTTCTGAAGAGGATCGTGAGAAAACTGCATTCATCACACCTTGGGGAACCTTTTGTTATAGACGGTTGTCGTTCGGCCTCATCAATGCCAGAGCTACCTACCAGCGAGCCATGATGGCTCTTTTCCACGATTTAATGCATAAGGAGATAGAGATCTACGTAGATGACATCATTATCAAGTCCTGAAGGGAGGAAGACCACTTAGACCATCTCAGAAAGCTCTTCAACCGGTTGTGTAAGTACAACTTGAAGTTGAATCCAGCCAAGTGTGCCTTTGGCGTTAAATCAGGCAAGTTGCTAGGATTCCTAGTCAGCCGCAAGAGGATTGAGCTAGATCCCACCAAAATCCAGGCCATCACGGAAATGCCCATTCCTTAGACAGAGAAGGAAATACGGGAATTTTTAGGAACAATCAACTTCATTAGCAAGTTCATTTCTCAACTCACAGCAACCTGTGAGCCTATTTTCAAGTTGTTAAGGAAGAACTCCTCCATGAAGTGGAATGATGAGTGCCAGAAAGCCTTCCTTATAATTAAAGAGCAGCTAGTCAAAGCTCCTATTTTGGTACCACCCAGGGATGATGTTCCCCTGTTCATGTACCTGTCCATAAGTGACAATGCCATGGTCTGCATGCTGGGACAGAAAGACGATAGAGGCCAAGAGCGAGCTATCTACTACCTCAGCAAAAGATTCAGCAGCAGTGAACACAATTACACTTTGATTGAGAAAACTTGTTGTGCTTTAGCATGGGCTTCTATGAGGTTACAGCATTACCTCCATGGTCACACAACCCATCTTGTATCCCGAGTGGATCCTCTCAAGTACGTGTTCAATAAACCTATGTTAAATTGTCGACTGCCTAGATGGCAGTTGATCCTACAGCAATTTCACATAATCTACGTGACGCAAAAGTCCATCAAAGGTCAAGGAATTGCGGATCAACTGGCCGCCGCACCTTCAGGGGATTTCAAACCCTTGGAAACATACTTCCCTGATGAAGGGGTAATGGTAATTCAGCAACACCATCAGTACGATGCATACCAAACATGGAAGATGTATTTTGATGGAGCTGTAAATATTGAAGGTTCTGGAGCTGGAGCAGTTCTAGTGTCCGTTACGGGGGAGCAGCATCCCGTCGCCGTCAAATTGCAGTTTGCCAACACCAACAATACAGCTGAGTATGAAGGTTATATCATGGGGCTAAAACTTGCCCACTCAATGGGCATCAGGCGGTTAACTGTCTTTGAGGATTTCAAGTTGGTAATCAGACAAACCACAGGAATCTATCACACAAAAGGTTTACACTTGCTGCCTTACCATCGGCAGGTTCTACAGATGGCTTTAGAGTTTGAAGAATATCTTTCCTCCATATTCCTCAGAATAGGAATGACTTTGTGGATGTGCTAGCAACCTTAGCCTCCTTGATCTACATACCTGACAAGAAAAACATGCCAACCATCATATTTGCCTAACAAAACGCTCCAGCCTATGGGAATTACATTGGAGAAGTATCGGATGAGCTACCTCCCATCCAACA
The DNA here is from genome assembly GCA_020205615.1 of Panax quinquefolius. NCBI lineage: Eukaryota > Viridiplantae > Streptophyta > Magnoliopsida > Apiales > Araliaceae > Panax > Panax quinquefolius. Next base: position 55,470,486 of record CM035160.1, read on the forward strand.
CCCTTGGTATCAGCATCTCAAGGAGTATTTACAAGATGGATCTACACCCATTGAGACAAGCCTGACTGAAAGAAGGCGGATTCATCGACTAGCTATGAAATTCTACCTGAGCAGAGATGCACTCTATAAAAGCGATGCAGGACTAGGTCTCCTCAGATGTCTGGACAAGGATCAAGCTTAGAGGCTCGTGGATGAAATCCATGATGGAGTATGTGGCCCACACATGAGCGACCCTCTACTTGTTAAAAAGATCCTCAGAACAGGGCATTACTGGCTCTCTCTCAAAGCGGACTATGATGATCACGTCAAGAGATGTTACCAATGCCAAATTCATGGGAATGCTATCCACGCCCCTCCAAGGGAGCTCCACAATATGAGTTCGCCTTGTCTCTTCTCAATGTGGGGAATGGACGTGATCAGGCCCATTGAGCCCAAAGCCAGTAATTGGCATCGGTTTATCTTAACCATGATCGACTACTTCACCAAGTGGGTAGAAGCAGCCTCCTTCCGCAGGGTTACCAAAGAAGTCATTATTTCTTTCATAAAAAATAATGTTATTTGTCGATATGGACAACCAGAGGTAATTGTATCAGATAATGCTAAGAACCTCAACAACAAAATGATGGAAGAGTTGTGCAGTAAATTCCACATCAAACATCTCAACTCCGTCATCTACATCCTAAAATGAATGGTGTTGTTGAAGCGGCTAACAAAAACATCAAGAAAATCATGCAAAAAATGTCCACCAACCACAAAGGATGGCCTGACCTATTGCCTCTGACTCTGTTAGCCTACAGAACATTAATGCGCACTTCCACTGGGGCAACCCCTTATGCATTAACCTATGGGATGGAAGCAGTGCTCTCCATAGAAGTGGAAATGGAATCCCTCAGAGTGTTAATAGACGCTCAGCTGGATGAAGACCAATGGATACAAGATAAATATCACCAATTGTCTCTAATAGACGAAAGGCGAGCCTCTTCTATCTTCCACGGTCAGTTATACCAACAAAGGATCGCCAGGTCCTACAATAGAAAAGTCCGGCTATGGCAGTTTAAACAACACGACTTGGTTTTGAAAAAGATCATTGACAACCAAGATTAATCCAAGGGAAAATTTGCCCCAAACTGGGAAGGCCTGTTTATTGTCAAGGAGGTATTGACATGAGGTGCTCTCAGATTACAGGAAATTGATGGCGATGAATTTCCACAGCTTATCAACTCGGACACCGTAAAGCGGTACTATGTCTAAGGTCACCATCAAGCAAACATCCTAGTTTTGGATCATCAGATCCCCATTTATTTTAGGTTTGCTAACCCTTCACTATATACAACTTCTCTTCACACACATCTGCCCCATCAAGGACAAACACACTTTTTTAACCAGCAGCCTGGTTTCGGATCGCCAGATCCTTTTCTCTCCACTTAGTTTTGAATCCTTACTCAACTTTGGTTATCCCACCAGGGATTGAACCTTTCACACCCGCAGTTTTACCCCACTAAGGATAAGACTTTTCACACCTGCAGTTTGTCCTGTACATGGGATTAAACTTTCTCCCCCGTAGTTTGTTCTGAACATGGGAACAAACTTTTCCTTTACTTCAAACCGTCCTGAACATGGGGCGAACTACGCTGACCTGATCTCCTTGAATCACGGGAGTACGTAGGCAGCCATGTTTTATATGGTCCGATCGCAATAAAACAAAAACAACAAAAACATTTCTACACCCTTCTCTTTACCAAAACAAAAAACAACAAAAACATCTCTACACCCCTTTCTCATACAACATTGAACCTCCACGCCAGGTTCGAACTACGCATACCTGATCTCCTCTTCAACAAGAGTACGTAGGCAACCATTCATGGTTCGGTCTAACCCCCTACCTAAACACAAAAATTTGTTAACGGTATTGGGATCTGAAAGTAGTATGCACACAAGCCAATCATGTTTGATGATAAAGCATATACTTTGTAACAATCTTATTCATTTATTAATAAAAAGTATTAATTTATTAAAGGCTTTTAATTATCTACATGATGCTGTTTTATAATATGTGATAAACCCATAGTTTTAAGCAATGCTTTTAGAATAATGATGATGATCATTCTAATGAGATCTAAATTCTTAGAAAGCTTAAAACTAAAATAGTTCCCAATCATTGGATTACTAAATTGGGGATTAGTAAATCCGGATAGATTGGTACATACGTTTCTTGCTCATTGGATGAGGATGATTGATCTCATGATCATTTATTGTGGAGATACTAAAGCAAGTATGTAGGTGCTTATTAGAGAATAAGTTCAACGAACGTGGCTCGCTAAGGAATACTTAATGGAGTTTTACTTGCCCGGTCAATAGGAATTCTGTAGTGATAGTAGTACAAGTGATCCTTGGACTTGAGATCATCATAGTATCTTGTGTATGATGAGTTATACTTTGACTTATTCCTTAAGAGCCTTAGGGTATATCAAAGGGTATGCTTGGGTATAATAAGTTGTACATGGAGATAATGTATGATCGATAAAGAATCTACCACTTTATTAAAAGAAGAGAAATGTCCTATGTGATTCGATAAATGACAACCCGGTAGTCCTTGGTTAAGGCGAGAATGAAATTAGAAAGGAGTTTCTAATTTGCATTATTTGAGTTGTGCATTTAAGAGTCGAAATACATATAATTAAATAAAATAAGACTTAACAATAATTCCATGTCTTATATTTAATTGGGACATTGTATGGTGGAAGGATTGAATTATCAGACGGTAACTATTTACTCAAAGGTTCTTTTTATGATTAATGTTGAAATCTATATTATCGGAAAGTCGTTGATCGTTAGGGAGGCTTATCCCTATTGTAGAATAAATATTATTTATTTAAATAAATAAATTAATTGTTTAATTTATTTATTTAAATAAGAATAATTGTTCTAATTGATTTATTCACAAGGTTTAATATGGAGAACCTAAAGGGTCACACCATAAAAAGGAAGAATAATTATTTAAGAAGTTAATAGCATAATCGTAATAATATGTTATGTATATTTAATTTAATCTATGGTGATAGAATAAATTAAATAGCTTAATATTTATTATTTAATATTTTAGAAATATTAAATATAAATTAATAAGAGGAGTCTTATTAATATTATTACAATTATTATTATTATTTTAATTTCTAAAAGAGTTTAGAAATTAATTTAATATAAGTACTCTCATTTATTCCTAATAGGATTAGGAGGGAAAATTAGTTAAAGGAGTTTAATTAATTATCCCTAATAAGATTAGGGAGCCCATTTAATTAAAAGAGTTTAATTAAATAATACCTTATTTTATTAAATAAGGTTACCTGATATCTTTATAAGAGGAGTCTTATATCAGATATCAACAGATATACGTAATAATTCCAATAGTTGGTGGAGTACGCCCTTTTTCTATAGAGATAGAAAACTAGGGTTTGAGCCAAATACCCATCTTCTTAAATCCTTCTTCTTCCTTGGTGGATCACCTCTAGAGGCCAAACACTTGGGTGGCTAACGTTGATCAAAGGAAGGAACCAAACCCGGTGGATTCAAGTTGAACGCGAAAGGATTTGGAGGTGAACTTGTACCTAAGGAAGCTCGATCTTCAAGGGTATGATTTTATTCTTTATCTTTTCGTTTAATTAATAATTGTGCATAAAGGGTTATCCGGGTATATGGTTTGTAAAATTTTAAACTCTGATTTTTTACACGTTTCCGCACTTTTATGCAATTTGATTGCGTTCTTGAATATTACAAACCTAACAGTGGCATCAGAGCCAAACTTTTATGCGAATTATTAATTATTTTAATATGTATATTGATATATGTTTAGAACAATTTAATTGGGCATAATTTTATTGTATAAAACTATTATTTTATAAATAAAAAAAAAATCGCAAAACTTTATTATGAAAATCGGTATTTCGCTGATCTTTTTTTTTTATTTTGGTCGGTGTTATTTTTTAAAAGTTGGTTTCACGTGGTGGATTAATACCATAAAAAAAATGCATGTGATCCGTGGATTTCTAATACAAAAAGGTAATCATATTAAAAGCAAGTTACAGGTTTATAAAGGATATATATATTGCTGACTTGCTGGAAAGAAAAGGAGATTCATGTATTGGATTCAAGATTCACGGAAAACAATAAAAAAAAAAAGGAATGATGGGCATCACGTTTTTTTTTTTATTCTTAGTAAAATATTATATATATAATATATATATATATTACCATAATATATATATATATATATATATATATATATATATATAATATTTTAATAATTTTATAATTAAAATAAAAAGTTTATTTTAATTTTAAAATTAGAATTTCATCTTAACTAATTAGAGTTGGAATTGGATTCCATGATAACTAATTGGAGTTGAAATTGGATTTTATTTTTCTAAAATAAAGGAGTTTATTTGTGAATAGAAGTAAATCCATCTTTCCTTAAATAAAGGAGTTTGTTTATATATGAAATAAGATTTCATATTATTCAAAATAAAAGAGTTTATTTGTGAATAGGAAAGAGAATCCATGTTTCCTTAAATAAAGGAGTTTATTTAAATATGAAATAAGATTTCATATTATTCAAAATAAAGGAGTTTATTTGTGAATAGGAAAAGAATTCGTGTTTCATTTAATAATTTTTTTTTATATATATGGAATTGGATTCCATAATTAATTAAAATAAAGGAGTTTATTTTGATTAAAGATTTTGATTAAAATAAAATAGTTTATTTTATTCAAAATTGGATAAATTAAAATAAAATAGTTTTATTTTGATTTAAATTTGGATTAAAATAAAGGAGTTTATTTTGATTCAAAAATAGATTTTATACTAACTAAATTTGCCCATTAAATAAATGATATATATATATATATATATATTAAATGTTTATTATTCATAAGATGAATGTTATTTATTGATGCATATGATGATGTGTATGATAATAAATGGGATTGGTTATGGACTATTGACCAATATGATTGGATTTTATTTTAGTTGGATGCATGAATGTATGGGTTTTATTAAAATGGGAATTCTGCGTGCCTCGCCTTCTCTAATTTTTTCTTAATGTAAATTTTATATCCCTCCTATGTACTTTCCTCGATCACGATCAAGGTTTCTATTTATTTTAAATAGTTTTGTAATAGGAATAGTTAGAATTAATTTTGAAAAATTGGAGATCAAGGAGCAAGGAGCTTGAAGACCCGTTTGTAATGGAGCCAGGGTTTAAATGTAATAGTTATATTTAAATATTATTTCTTGTACCCTAGGGTTTGACCTTTTGGTTCACTTGGTGGCTCTAGTGAACCAAACTAGAATAAAAGTCCATAATCAATCCGGGTAGAATATAGTATTCTATATGTGCATGCTTATACTATATATATTATATATTATGCAAACATGCTTCGCATGTTCATTAATACGACGCGATTTTATATATATATATGTGTATGTGCGCTTAAACAAGATGAGACAAATTAATAATAAAACCCTCAATTTTTTTATATTAAGTCCTAAGCGTTCAAAGATATTTGGAATATCGAACGTCAGCTTTCTAGCATGATAAAATTAATAGAGTATTAAATATTTAATATGAGTTTGTTGTGTCACCACAAGGTAAGTATTAAGTATTTAAGATGTTAATTTATCACATTTGATGCTTATAAAGAAAATTGAACAATATTGTTTTGTTGTGTCACCACAAGGATGATATTTTCTTTTTGAATATATGGAGTGCTAGGTGGGACTTAACTTGGATAATTTTGATTAGGATGTGCCACCACTTGATCAAAATAATCTAAGAGGCAAAAGAAAAGGAGTTGCATAGTTGATGTAATTGACAAAAGTTGTCTACCTATTTATTTATATATAGTTTGTTGTGTCACCACAAGGCTATATACATTTGAAATGGGATCCTTATTCTCACTAGCAAATCTTTAATTAGATTTTGCTTAACTATATAAGTGAGGGTAATATAGTTTAAAGAAAATAGTGGGAGATACCAATTTAAAACAAGACCTAAATTATTTTGGTAATTAATAAAAGAATGTATGTTAAAATGTTGTTAATTACAAATTCATTTACGTAATTTTTCAATGTCTAAAATTACTATCATCTGCGAAGCATATTAGATGCTAAATTAACCGCATCAATTAAGCGGATTGGTTAAGGAATTTGAGAATAGTTCTCATAGCAGTGAAAAAGCTATCTTATGTCCTTAATCGCCTATCCCCGCAATGGTTGCGCACAATGCCTCGAGGAAGAGATTGCTACTTTTTTAAAAGTGGCAAGATGATGCACTGATTGGCTCAATGCATCATGCTCGCATCCATGAGTAACGAGCTTCAGCGTCACAAGATGAAACTATGGATGCTCCTACTATATTCCCGCACATCAAGTAGTTGATGGTGAGGAAAATGGGACCGATAGATATCGAGATATCTAAGGAGCTCTTCCGATCTAGAATGACAGATTGACACTTACAAAGATGAGATAAAAGTCCTTAACATTATCAATTTGATTGATCAATTAGGACAACGAAGTTTTGTCATGGATGGAGAGTTGAGCCAAGATTTGATCTTGCACTCACTCCCGGACTCCTTTCACAATTGTTGTGAATTTTTCATATGAACAAGCTAGATATCACCTCATTGATTTGCTTAACATATTAAAAATGTTGAGAGTCACTTTCCAACCAAGAAAGATCAAGTCTTCTTGGTAGGGGCCATAGGATCTTACGAAAAAAAGAACGATTCAAAGAAGGTAAATAGAAAGGCATAAACAAAGGATAATAAGAACAAAACCGTCACGGATAGCAAAGGAGCTTGCTTCCACTTTGCAATAAGCTTTGGACCTCGGAAAGAAATCATGCGAGAAGCATCTTGCGCAGAGGCTAACCAAAGAAGCTTAGTGAAGTTTCGGTTCATAATACGCTTTTGTTCATGATTGAAAAAATTTTTAAGTCAAGGTTCTACTTGGGTATTGGATCCGAGCTTTGGTTATCATAAATATAGATTTATGAAAGGACCAAACAGAAGTAGAAAGCTAAACAAATATAAGTAATCCTATGTGTGGGAAATAAAGCAAAAGGTTGCAACATTAGCCATAGAAACTTATAGTTTATGCTTGCGGGCAAAACCTAACCTATTAAGTCGATAAGTTGTTATTGTATTCTAGTTCTCGTTGAAAACATTATTTCCATTTTATTGTTGGACAATGAAATCTTTGGTATTATAATTAAGAACAATTATTGTTCTATTTATAATAATAATGTTTTGTATAGAACCTGGAATATTACTTAATAAATTTTGTATACTTGACTTACATGAAAAATAATTTTGTATATTGAACAAATTAGTATAAGAAAAGAAGATGATCATTCAAAGAGTTGAATGTATGTATTTGTTGAAATACAAGTGTGAATTATTTGAAAGGTTCATAGAATTCAGAAGTGAAACAAATTTGCAAAGTATTAAGACTCTTTGATTAGATCAAGGAATAAATACTTGTGCAATAAGTTTCTAGATCATCTCAAATGATTTTTCTCATAATGGACACCTCATGATACGTAATAATTGATTGATGTATCTGAAAGGAAAAATCGTATCTTGTTGGACATGGTGCGGTTCATAATGATTTTACCGACATTCCAGTATCCTTCTGGGATAATGTCCTAGAAATGGCTGCATATCTACGAAATATGTAACCTCAAAATCCGGCCCCAAGACTCCATAAAAGTTATGGACAGGGAGGATTCCTAATCTTAAGTATGTTAAGATAAGGGTTGTCCAACTTATGTGAAAATGTTTCAAAAAGATAAGCTTGGGACAAGATTTGACAAGTGTAGATTTATGGGACATCCTAAAGTAAGTTTAGGGTATATGCTCTATAATCCTACTAAGCAAAAGGTGTTTGTTGCGAAACACACTACCTTCTAAGATAAAGGTGTTTATCATTGAAGGGGCTAGTGGGAGGATAATAGATCTTGAAGAGTTTAAGAACCATAAAATACTATAAGAAATAAGAGGAACCTGTAGATAGACCTATTGTACCACATTAATCAATCAGAATCGGAATAGTAAGAAGATACGGGAGGTATGGATTCATCATAGATGATGATGATGAGGTACGCATCATAGAAGATGATGATCCAGAGTTACATACGATGAGGTAAGAGTTCTAGTGTGTACAAAAGGTCAGTGGGAGCGTTATGACATTTCTAGTATTATATGTTGATATACTACGGATAAGGAATGACATACTAATGCTACAATCAGTAATGATAAAGTTGTCTAAACATTCCTCCATGAATGGTTTGGGAAGAGTATCTTAATTGGGGATAAAATCTATATAGATAGATATAAGAGGATGCTCGACTTAACCCAAGGAACGTATATTCATTTGATGCTAAAGTCGTTTAGCATGGCAAACTCCAAGAGATGTCTCATATCGATGAGCTATGGAGTGTATCTCTCTTAATAGTCCCCACAGACTCCTGAAAAGAGAGATCGCATGAGTGACAATCATGTATGCAATGAAATGTACGAGACCTGATGTTGATCAGTCATATTATGGAGAAATTCACTATGAGTCAGTGAAAAACATCTTAAAGTTCTTAACCGGCACTAAGGATGTGATCATATTCATGGTGGGTCTTAATTAAAACTAGAGGGCTTAACAGACTCAAGTTTTTCGAGACGCACCAAGACGACAGAAAAATCCACTTTAAGGTAAAGGTTACCTTGAGCAATTAGTGCAAAGTTGAATTGGAAAGGTTCCAAACAAAGAAAGAGTTCTTTGGTTTAGTGATAAAGACAAAGTATATAGCTATAAATGAAGTCGCAAGTTGATTGTTTGGATTAAAAGTTCATTACTGTAACTAGGAATAGTTCGTAAGTCTCATCTTGGATCTAAACATGTGTTGTGGCACTTTCATTTGATTATTAGAATCATTGAAAGATGGGAAATCACTATAGAGATATTGGACTCTCATGAACAACATTACATATCCATTAACTAAAGCTTATCCAACAGCAAGACAATCGTCACTTAGAGAAGAAGAGTATGAGATACCATGACGATTGGCTTTAGTGCAAGTGGGAGATTGAAAGTAGTATGCACACAAGCCAATCATGTTTGATGATAAAACATATACTTTGTAACAATATTATTCATTTATTAATAAAAAGTATTAATTTATTAAAGGCTTTTAATTATCTACATGATGCTGTTTTATAATATGTGATAAACCCATAGTTTTAAGCAATGCTTTTAGAATAATGATGATGATCATTCTAATGAAATCTAAATTCTTAGAAAGCTTAAAACTAAAATAGTTCCCAATCATTGGATTACTAAATTGGGGATTAGTGAATCCGGATAGATTGGTACATACGTTAACTTGCTCATTGGATGAGGATGATTTATCTCATGATCATTTGTGTGGAGACACTAAAAGCAAGTATGTAGGTGCTTATTAGAGAATAAGTTCACCGAAGCGTTGGCTCGCTAAGGAATACTTAATGGAGTTTTACTTGCCTGTCAATAGGAATTCCTGTAGTGATAGTAGTACAAGTGATCCTTGGACTTGAGATCATCATAGTATCTTGTGTATGATGAGTTATACTTTGACTTATTCCTTAAGACCCTTAGGGTATATCAAAGGGTATGCTTGGGTATAATAAGTTGTATATGGAGATAATGTATGATCAATAAAGAATCTACCACTTCTATTAAAAGAAGAGAAATGTCCTATGTGATTCGATAAATGACAACCCAGTAGTCCTTGGCCAAGGCAGAATGAAATTAGAAAGGAGTTTCTAATTTGCATTATTTGAGTTGTGCATTTAAGAGTCAAAATACATATAATTAAATAAAATAAGACTTGACAATAATTCCATGTCTTATATTTAATTGGGACATTCTATAGTGGAATGATTGAATTGTACGGTAACTATTTACTCAAAGGTTCTTTTATGATTAATGTTGAAATCTATATTATCTGGAAAGTCGTTGATCGCTAGGGAGGCTTATCCCTATTGTAGAATAAATATTATTTATTTAAATAAATTAATTGTTTAATTTATTTATTTAAATAAGAATAGAATTGTTCTAATTGATTTATTCACAACCGGTTTAATATGGAGAACCTAAAGGGTCACACCATAAAAGGAAGAATAATTATTTAAGAAGTTAATGGCATAATCGTAATAATATGTTATGTATATTTAATTTAGTCATGGTGATAGAATAAATTAAATAGCTTAATATTTATTATTTAATATTTTAGAAATATTAAATATAAATTAATAAGAGAAGTCTTATTAATATTATTACAATTATTATTATTATTTTAATTTCTAAAAGAGTTTAGAAATTAATTTAATATAAGTACTCTCATTTATTCCTAATAGGATTAGGAGGAAAATTAGTTAAAGGAGTTTAATTAATTATCCCTAATAAGATTAGGGAGCCCATTTAATTAAAAGAGTTTAATTAAATAATACCTTATTTTATTAAATAGGTTTACGATATCTTTATAAGAAGAGTCTTATATCGGATATCAGCAGATATAACGTAATAATTCCAATAGTTGGTGGAGTACGCCCTTTTTCTATAGAGATAGAAAACTAGGGTTTGAGCCAAATACCCATCTTCTTAAATCCTTCTTCTTCCTTGGTGGATCACCTCTAGAGGCCAAACACTTGGGTGGCTAACGTTGATCAAAGGAAGGAACCAAACCCGGTGGATTCAAGTTGAACGCGAAAGGATTTGGAGGTGAACTTGTACCTGAGGAAGCTCGATCTTCAAGGGTATGATTTTATTCTTTATCTTTTCGTTTAATTAATAATTGTGCATAAAGGGTTATCCGGGTATATGGTTTGTAAAATTTTAAACTCTGATTTTTTACACGTTTCCGCACTTTTATGCAATTTGATTACGTTCTTGAATATTACAAACCTAACAGGATCAACCTTCAATCCACCACATTTCATTGGCTTCAGACCAAAGGGATGGAACTACCTGACCTCCCTATGTAAACGGGAGAATCGGCGACCATCTAAGTTGCAGTTGACTCCTCAAAGAGAAACACCAATCCATAAGACATGGAACTAACTGGGCTCCCCTATACAAAGGAGTACTGACGACCATCTGTGGTGCGGTCAACCTTAGAGAGGAAAGCCACATTCCTCTCCACATTTACATACAAAAACCAGTACCAAGGCACCAAAGAGGGTAGGGGATATACACAGATCAACGATCCATTCTGAAAGATCCTGAGACATTTCAATGTCCATCCATCAAGGAGGAGATCAGAATATATCGAGATCACAAGCCCTAAAGAAACATGCAAATATCAAGCACGTAGCAATGCATAGCTAAAAGGGAAGTGATCAAAATATGTTTTCCTGCTTTATATAATGTTTTTTGATATATACAATGTAAACTGTATATGACAAAATGGCTATGCTAGTATGTGAAGGAAAACACAAGCTCATCTACAAATCAGTGTATATACGAGCTATCAAGTCCAACATAGCTTCTCTCTCAAAGGAAGGGGGTAACATTGTGATCTCCTGTACAAGGGTCTCTACGCGATCTAACAGATCTACAGCCATCTGCATAGTAGCACTGTGCTCATCAATATACGTGCTCATCTCTACAATGATGTAGTAGTAAGGGACCTCACTGTAGTACTGTCTATAATGGCCACATCCCGTGCAGATATGGTGCTATCCCGCTCGACTATCACTGCATCTCTGGCTAATCTGGCCTCATCCCGCTCAATAATAGTGGTATCTATACGAGCTAAGGCATCATCTCTCTCTGATAGAGAGGCATCTCTCCCATCAAGAGCTGTCAACATCAATTCCCTAGCCTGATCTCTCTCGAAGGTCATCAGATGAAGTCTCTCGCTTTCAAAATATGTCTTTGAATCTTTGGATCGAGAGCATTCATCTTCGGGAGAATCTACAAGAGCCGTTGGAAACCCAGTGAATGGCTCCTCCTCGGTGTGAGAATCAATGTCCTCCATGGGCTCTCCATCATCTGAATTAATACCCGACACTGTGGATACTACCGTAGCCAATGAAGTCTTTGTCTCCATCCACGCAAAATACTATAACGAACAGCCCGGATGGCTAACAAAAAACTCAACACTCTCACGCTGATCCCAATATGTATACACACGGGATCGGTCCTCTACTGATAAATGGAGAGATGCCACACGCTGACCTAATACCCCCTCAAAATGATGGAAGTCTTGGAACTGGTCAAACTGTGACATCACAACAAGTGGGTGGTAGGTAGTCATGCCCCTTAAACCAGCCAGAGGGAGATAATCCATGCCAGGAGCGTGGATAATGAAGTTGTAGGGTGAACTAAGCCTTGTACACGGAAGAATATCAAATGGATCTCCAATCTCTACCAAGAATACCGACCAAAACATAGCGTCTATACACTCCGATGGCTGAAATGAGTAAGACATAGCTATATCATGAGTAAAGAAGTACCCATGTTGTCGGAAAGTGCCAACCAGTCTCAAGTGTGACATAAACTACACATATAACATGACCGAGCTACCTGTAAATACCCCTGCATGGTAGGTGCTGCAAAATGTGGTCGACCTCAACGTCTCCGCTACAATCATCAGGATGATGGTATGACCCTCCTTAAGAGCTCTCGCTGCCATGATAACACCGATGTCCAGCTCATCCATATATCGTGGCATGTACACATATGCCACTATACACATCACGAGTACATCCACTATGTCCTAATGCCACTGATCCTCTGGTGTGGTAAAATCCCCGGAATGCCGTGCGTAGCTGTCCAATGAGCCGAATCTGTCTATCAGGAAACTCTAGGATAATACACGGTTGAATGTAATCTCATCCTCTACTACTCTATGCCGCAACTCGGTGAAGGTCATAAACTATCGGCGCATATCTCTGATAGCCATCCGAGCGCAAGGTCTATCTAAGGGAAAAGTTGTCAACCACTCATACTCCTCTAATGTAGGAGTCAACTCATGGGTCCCAAACTGGAAAACCCGCCTCTCCAGTACCTAATGCTCTAGCATGCCATCTACAAAGCCCGAAGGAACCTGAAACATCAGGAGGGTCATAGAATGTTGTAATAGCTGATCTACGGTCACCCTATCTGGGGATGACATACTATCATACCAAGATCTCATACCACCAATACTGGTGGGGTGTGATCTATGCGGCTAACTGTCGAAGAAGACATCTGTGTGGGCCATATCATAAGACCATACATGGGTCAATGCAGAATATCTCTGGACATAAATGCATATGCATAAAATGATAAATGCATGACAAGCAATAGATGACAATATGATGTAGGGAATGGAAAATAGTACGTACATTCCTAGGTACATCATCACCTACATACATCATCTCTGTACAGCTAAAAATATAGGGAAATGTGGCACAGACGCCCTACTACTAACAGAGGCCTATCAAAAGATATAGCGAGAATGGGGCACATCCACCCAATATCTAACAAAGGCATATCAAAAGAGATAACGAGAATACACATCAGAAGAAGACAATGGTGTCAATATCTACATCATCAATCCTGTCCATCTGATGTAACTCCTCCTGAGTCACTAGATCTCTATCAACAGGGATGTCGAGGGCCTATCTGATGGAGGATCTGCAAACAAAGCCATATATGAGTCACACCGAGGGTCGCGCGCTGAGCTAGAAGGATCAAAAGTATCTGCCTCTAAAAGATCTCTGCCCAACTGTCGGATAAAAAAATGTGCCCGGTCCAACTGTCAGGTTAAACTGTCAATCTATGTCAAATGAGTCAGATCTCAGACACAGGTCAGCTAATCCGTCATCATCACGGATCCAGGAACCATATCCCCCATAAACTGTGTGGCGCGGGTCTGGGTTCCAATGGTACGAGGGGACCACCAGTGATAGAACGTATCCTGAGTATGACCACCCTCTGATAAAGTGAAGCTGTCAATTCCCATCAATGGGATGTCATCGATAGGCGACTGCAACATAGGCCAATAACGCCTTGCAGGAGGTAAGATCGGCACACAAATCTCTCATATGGTGCTCCTAATAGCACGCTCTCCTAAATAGAGCTCCCATCCTCCATCTGTGAAGCGAGGAATTCTACGGGTGGATATCACGTGCTCGACACCAGTCGGGAATCCATCCTCAAATCCAATGGTTAAATGTTCCCTAGAGTAGGGAACCCAAACGATGACATCATCTGTCAACAACTCCAACTGTAAGTGACAATGGGTGAAACCCTCAACTACAGGAACCTCCGCCAAAATGGAGTGATGCCATCGCCGTCCTCGTGGATAGGTCTCTAAACCTAACACACTCACATGACGCAAACATGGAAGCCTCTCATAGGCCCAAAACTGCCAACACAAAGGCAAACATCTGCTGTCAGTGAACACTCTTAACTTGTATATGGGAAATCAAAAAAGAAATACTCACCAGCAGAAATGGGTAAAATCCTAGCCAAGCCTCGGTCAAGCCCTGCGAACATATGCGCATTCCCCTGAGGAAATAGGCAAAGGTATAGGAGCCCCAATCATACTCTCCTATACGGTCCACCTCCCGAGTGGCGCTAATCAAAGCGAATGACATCGTAGAAGAGTTATCAGCTATGAAACAACCCCTAATAATCACAAGGAATAATCGCCGAAGAATGTGATCCCTGACTCTCACATCAGCGGGTATGGGCTCACTCAACAGTCCACTCATAGCATTTACGCTCAAAGGACCCGTATGGATGGTCCTGCCCTTGAGCGCCTCAGCGGAAATCCTAGCAAGGATCTGACGGCAGTCGGGGTAATATTCGCCGTACATGGCACTAGCGCCTATCCAAACTCCATACCGATGATAAACTGTCAATCCATCAGCGTCATCATCACCTCACAATCCAACAAATTGAGAGACTGAGTCTGGTGAAACCAGCGCTCAGACAATGCCCTGAGGTAACCCTAGGGACAACGGCGGGGAATAATTGAAAAGAATGCCCCAAAGCCCCAACCATGCACAATACCTTGGTAATCTGGATACAGAGCTTGATACAGGGAGTGTATGCTTAACCAGTTCCCTTGAAGCTGGGTAAAGTCGGGAACCTACATCACATGCAAATCAATGTCTAAATTATTGCTCCTCCTTAATAGGAAAAAGGAAGATCAAATCCAGCTTTTACCTCATTTGTATGCAAGTAAACTGAGGGGTGGTGACTCAAATCACACAGAAGCTCTGGGATAGCCACCTGAACACCTGGAAAATCCCTACGGGGAACATTAGCAGTAGGAGCTAGAGCCGCTACCGGTAAATCATCCTCCTCGTCCTCGACATCCGGTACATCAACCCGAATAGAACGTATCACCATTTCTGCCAGACGACGAGGTTGTCTAACTGAACAGGGTCGAGGCACTTCAGAAGCCCTCCTCCGCACACCTGAAGTGGTAATGCGGGAACTACTCGGCTGATCCGGATCCATAATATCTGGACACAAGTCTCTAAATGTCCTCAAATAGGATAAGAAATAGCAGAAAAATGTACCAATTTGACTGTTTCAAAAGTTAATTTTTTTCACATTATTATGTTCAGCATAGTTTAATACTAACTTTTACTATGTTAAATATTTTTTTATCAAGACATATGAGCATGCATATTCACTACTGTGTTTAGACGCATTTCATATAAAAAGTCATTTTCAACGGATAGAAATTGAAAAAGAAGACATGCATATGTTATCAGGACAGTGTAGAACACTTGTACGGTGACAGAATTTGCAAAAAGACGCCCGAACTCAGCAAATCTGAAGAAAAGCTCTAGGATTTTATGTGCGACGTAACTTGAAAATGACTTATGAAAGCCACGGCTGGCCAAAGGTGTACATGCGGCTCCCCTGGATGGGGCCCACCCCTCCGACTTGGTTCAGTTCGAGTTGTAAAAGAGTTCTCACAAGCTGAAAAGGTCAAATCAAGGAAAAAGATGTTACGCGATTGAGCGGACTAGCCTGAAATCCTAGTTTTTAGAGACCAAGTTACAGGTCTACATGGAAATCATTGGTATTTGCCCAGATGCTGGCTTACTATATAAATGATCACAATTGTTGCAAACTACATTCGGTAATACCTCATAAAGGTCCAATGTCGTCAGTTCTGGGTCATCACTCCAAAACACTTCTCCCCAGCAGAAACTACCTATATTTCAGTCGTTGAAGCACATTTCAACGAAGGTCAAGAAACCTTGACGTCACTTCAGCCGTTAGCAAGTAAATCCAACGAAGCATCGAAAGTCGTCCAATGATTTCAACAGTTGATGCACACGTCAGCAAAGGTCAAGTAGACTTGATTTTATCCTCATCAGCGATTTCATCCGTTGATGTACATTTCAGCGAGGGTCAGGCAACCCTGACAAACATAGACTGTTGGCAGTAACTCCAACAGAACACTGGAAAGACTTGGTAATACAAACCAGGGAAGAACATCCTCATCGGGGAGGACCGATGATGGAATATGTTATACACATCCTCAAAAGGCAAATTACATCTCCACAGAGTCTCTTGCACACGAGAGGAACATCTATGGTGAAAAATCTGTACCAAGGATTAAGGACTTTGGTGATAACCCCAACGTCAACATCCTTGAAGTTCCTAAGAACTTTGAAGCACACATCCAAGCAGTTCGTCAGGGTTATCTGTGATAAATCCAGTCCCCGTCATTAGTTATGGAAGTAAACAGTCATCACATCCCGTTGGAAAATGGTCCAACAAACCACATGCATCATACATTTGCATCATGTTTCAATACATTGCATCATGAATATCATGTTGTATTTCAAGTGTCTAATATTCTTTATCTTATCCATGTTGTTACACTGCATGAATATGATAAAGAGGGGCCTCTGTAGACACTCAAAATTTTGCATTCTTGTTACTAACCTTGCAGGAGGGCAGAATCGTCTTTCAGAGATAACCCTGGAAGACAACTCAACTCTGTCCCGGAGACAACCTCGGGATACTCAGTTTTCCATCTCGGTGATAACCCCGAGATATTGAGTACAGTCCCGGAGACAACCCCCGGAGATTCAGTTTCAACCTTAGAGACAACCCCGAGGAATGCAGTTCCAGTTCTGGAGACAACCCCAGAATCCTCAGTGCCATCTCGGAGACAACCCCGAGATGTTCAGTCCCAATCCCAGAGACAACCCTGAGATCTTCAATCCAACCTCGAAGACAACCCCGAGGGATGCAGTTGCAGTTCCGGAGATAACCCCAAAAATGCTCTTTTCCACTCCTAATAATTAATTCAACACTCGATGATAGCCCCGAGGCACTCATTCCCCAAACCCGGAGATAACCCTGGGAGGTCAAGCACACCTCAGAGATAACCCTGAGGATGGTCAACACCTGCAGCAGTCCAATCTCAAAGATAACCCTGAGCAACGACTGCTAAATAAGCTCAAACTGGAGATAACCCCGGTGAGGGGCGAAATTGTCATTTTTCCATCTCGATCCCACATTGCGTCGTCTCCATAACATTCAAACATACATTCTATGTAAGACCCCAACTTATTATTAATGAAATTTAATTTTCTCTATTTATTATTTTGAAATAGTAAGGGTTGATTTGATTAATGTGGATAGTTAGGGGTTAAATACGCAAATATTTCAAAATAAGCAAGTGGTTATAAAATATTCATTGTTGTCGGGGAATATTCGTTTGGTCGTGGAATATTAAATGCTTGTCGGGGAATATAAATGCGACCCGGTATGTGACCGTGTGTGGGCCCCATAACTGAAAAGCGATTGGATGAAGAAAACGACAAATATAAGTTGTTTAAAAATAATAACAGTAGTAGTTATTGCAATTAACACTATTGGAATACCCTAATTGGTTAAAAACACGATGAATACACGCGTTGTTGCACAAGAAGATAGCTGCAGTATTGCACCAATTATTGAAGGCACTACTAAATAATGGTTACGATAATTCTTTATTCAAGTATTTTATTGAGTTAATAATTCTTTGCGTTGATATTTTATATTGTTGTTGTTTCAATAATTGTCATTACACGGTATTTTCATTATCGAAGCAATAATTCATATTATCCGAATAATATTATTAGATAAAATTATTGGCAATGTCTAGAAAGTTACATCTAAGGAGAGGTTTGGTCACCTAATTACTGCGCGCCAAGAAGAAGAAATTCTTATTGGAAAGCCCCTCTTCCAGGAACCCCGCACGGTTGTCAATATTGTGATTCTCGTAATATTATTTGTGAATAATTAATTATTGATTCATATGATGAGGAAAATATTGATTTTATGTGGATATAGATGGAGAAAAATTTTAATGTGACAATTATTGAAAATTGAAATTTTATCTCTTTCGATAAAATAATTTATTTAAATATATTATTATATTTTAATAATATAATAATGGTGATATTTTTACAACGAATGTGGGATATATGAGTATACTGAGGAGGAAAGTATATTTTGTTGCAATAAATATTTAAAACATGTTAAACATGTCGATGGACCCCATTTATTGACCGAAATTTGATTATACTGTAAAATTAACCGTTTGTGGATTTCGGTCAAATTTCATTTGGAATTTGGAAAAACTTTCTTACGCAAAGTTGTAGAGAATTGAATTTCCTATAAAAATTCAGCGAGATTCAATTTTTTCTGATAAAAGGGCTATTTATTATGAATTATTGAAGTTCAAGCTCCAAAATAATTAATTTTGAAGTTTTAAATATTTTTTTTACAAAAACGTTTTTTGCATGTGTGAGGCATGTGTTCAATTGCTGAAATTCAGATTCAAAGGTGTGCGTGAAGATTTTTATATATATATTAATATTTTAATAAATTTTCTACTTTTGGTGTTCTAAGCATTTTCCTATAAATAGGGTGCTTAGGTTAGAATTGAAAATCACACGTAAATCGAAGTTTTCTCTCTATATTATCGGCGTATTCTTGTGAGTATTTTGAGTATACTTTGAGTATTGTTAGATTTTGCAAGTTCCTTCAAAGCACTATACCCGGTATTCCAGCTAGAAGTACTAATCTTTCGAGGTAAGGGATGTTATTTTTTCTCAAATGATATTATTTCTTCAATATCATTATCTTTGAAATATTAGTTAGAACTTTTTATCAAATTTGGAACTTTTTCATGTCGGGGTTACTATTCATGAGTTCTTATTCACGAATTACTATTCATGAGTTACTATTCACGAGTTCTTATTCACGAGTACTATTACGTAAGCGTGAAGATATTTTTTTGGGAATTTCTATCTTTTGGTGTTTGAGTTACTATTCACGTATACTCAAGACTATTCACGATATCTGACACTATTCATAGAAAAATAAAATTTCTTCTTTTTGTCCAAAACATCTATTCTGGATACTAGCTTTGATTGTATCCATGTTTTGATCATTCTTGAATTTTACACCACTATGATTATTTTTGAGGTATTTTTGGACGTGGATAAAACAAAGTACGAATCCTTAATCCTTAATCCTTGTCATTTTGTTTCACTGGATTCGTTTCTTTAAAAATATTTTTCATCATCCTCAGTCTTAAATGATGATATTATTGAATATCTTTGGCCTGTAGTGCAAAGATGAATGATTTCTGAAGAATATCTTTGGCCCTGTAGTGCAAAGATGAACAGGTGTTGAGATGAATACGACCGATCGATTAATATCTTTGGCCAGTAGTGCAAAGATGAGCAGTGTTTAAATGAACATGATTAAGTGATGAATATCTTTGGCACTGTAGTGCAAAGATGAATATTTGATTCGAGATGGATTGATGTTCTGAGGATAAAAGATGAGCGATGAACTTTTAAATTCATACATAGAAGATAGTAGTTTGCATTCTCTACTTAACTCTTCTAATGAATTATTATTTCCGTTGCGAATATTGATTTAAAATTTGTTGTCTATTGTATTCTATTAGATTTTTCCCTGTTGAAGACTAACGGTAATTTGTTGTATATTATCTTAGTCATAATATTCTTTCTTGAAGCTAGTTGAGCTCACCCTTTTCCTTTTTGTTCCATTTTTCTCGGGAGGCGAGAATATAGCGAGTACTAGCCTGGGGTATGGAATGAAGGTTCTAGAGAGAGTTGTTTAGTAGTCCTCACCATTTTGTAAAATAATGTATCAATAAATGTGATGAGGATTTATTTGAGTATAGATATTGTACAGAAGATAATATTTGTATTTAAACTCTCAGCGCTTTTCTTGTTGTAATAATAAAGTTGTAGTTGTTTTACGTACCATGTATTGACAACTCGAGAATGGGTGATGTATACCTATTTTGGGGCGTCGCGGTTGGTATCGAGCTTAGGATATGATCTCTGGCGGAGATCGGGGAATAGAACTAGGAGGGGAGAGGCGAGTAAATCCTTCGCTAGTGTGTCCTACCTAAGCTTATTTGTTAGTTGGTCGAGATATAGGGATATTATGTGATATATTGATTTCCTTAATTAACCCTTGTTTTATGGCGAGTATTTGAGAATGTCGATCGAGAATATTAACAATGGAAATGAGACCGTGGAGACGCTCTGTACTCACCAACGAGGAGAAGCGACGCAACAGTGGCAATGTTCCTCCTGTGAACAACACCATTGAAAGCGAGATGATGAACGAGGGGATGTTTAGAAGTTTTTTGCGATTCATGCAAAATCAGACGAGGAGACTCGTGTTAAAAATACAGGAGGAAATGATAGCAATTCACGGGTTGTCACAAACCAAGCGATTCAAAGAGTTGGGACCACCGAATTTAAGGGAAAGCGAGATCCGATCATGGCGGAAACATGGGTCAAGCAAATTACCAAGATATTCGATGTCTTGGGATGCACGCGAGGAACAGAAGGTTCCATTCGCCACCTTTATGTTCCGTGGCGAGGCGGACTCATTTTGGTGGGAGTCGTGAGGCGTACTCCATCCAAACCGCACTCAAAGCATGTCTTGGGAGGCGTTTGAAGCTATTTAATGACAAATACTTTCACGAAAGTGATCATCATATGAAGGAAGTGGAGTTCATCAGATTGGAACAAAACAACATGGCGGTGTCTCGATGACGAGGCAAAGTTTACTGAGTTATCGAGGTTTGCACCTCATTTGGTGGAGAATGAGGAGCGTATGTACGCGGATGTTTCTTAGAGGTTTGAAACCCGGCGATACGTCGAGATCTCATTTCTCATAAATTTTTTCTTTATTCGGATGTTGTAAGCAGTGGCTCAATTATTAGAAGCGAGATAACGAAGTGCTACCAACCGAGGACCACAAACGAGGATCGCATAAGAGATAGCATCAATGAATAATGATAACCGGCGGAGAAAAGAAACAGACGGACAAAAATGGTTACCACTCGGTGGTAATCATGGTCATGAAAATGAAGAAGCGAGTCGAGGAGGAGATTTTAAAAGAGGAGATTTAACAACGACTATGTGAAGACGACGGTCTTGGTGTAAAGAATCGGTTCTAAGGGAGGAGAACGACCCACCGGTCATATGCTATAAATGCGGAAAGAGGGACATATCGGTCCAAGCGCCCACAACAGTTCAAGGTATGCTATAATTGTGGAAAGGAAGGACATATCATTTCGAGATTATGCTGATGCAGAGCGAAACCTAGTTCAATGAGGCGGTGACTCAAAAAGAAAACACATCCCGTAAAAGTCAAAGTCAACGATTAGGAAGAGCATTTGTTGTGATGGTCATAATGCGAGGAACCCAAACGAGGTTATCACGGGTAAGCTATTTATAAATTCTTGCGAAGTTTATACCTTACTTGATCACGGTGCTACCCATTCATTTATCTCTCCTCCATGTGCTCAACGTTTAAACTTGACTCAGGAAATTAGACTTTGACCTATCTGTGGAAACTCCGTTAGGAGAAACTTTCATCACATCCACTGTTTATAAATCTTGTTTGATTCAAGTTGGCACCATCACCTTACCATTGACCTTATCTCTTTAAAGATACTTGCTTTTGATGTGATTTTAGGGATTGATTGGTTAACTACTCATCATGCCAAAATTGATTGTTTTCGTAAGGTTGTTAGTTTTCATATTCCTAACCAAACCCGTTGTATTTAATTCAAGCAACTAAACCATTAAAATCAATCACCGTCATATCTAATCATAAAGCTATTCGTTTATTAAAAAGCGGATGTCAAGCTTTCTTAGCCCATGTTATGGATTTGAATAAAGACACGTCAAATTTGAATAATATTCTGTTGTTATTGACTTTCCGACGATTTCCCAAGAACTTCCCGCCTACACCCCGAGCGTGAAGTTGAATTCTTTATTGATCTTGAACCCGGTACAAAGCCCATTTCTAAAACCCCATATCGAATGGCTCCTATTGAACTTCAGAGTTAAAGGTCCAACTCTGAGGAATTGTTGGACATCGGTTTCATTCGATCCTAAGTACATCTCCTTGGGGTGCTCCTCTGTTTTATTAAGTAAAGAAGAAAGGCGGGAGTATGCGACTTTTGTATTGACTATCGGAATTGAACCATGTCACCATCAAGAATAGGTATCCTCTACCTCGTATTGATGACTTGTTTGACCCGATTGCAAGGGCACAATTCTTTTCAAAAATCGATCTTCGATTCCGGATATCATCGGTGAAGATTAGGCGAGGATATTCCAAAGCGCCTTGAGAACTCGGTATGGGCATTATGAATTCTTAGTCATGTCTTTCGGACTAACTAATGCTCCTGCGACTTTCATGGATATGATGAACCGAGTATTCAAGGAATATTTGGATCGGTTCGTTGTTGTCTTTATTGATGACATCCTCATATATTCCAAAAGCCGTGAAGATCATGAGCACCATTTGAAATTTGGTACTCCAAAGGCTTCGTGAAAACAAACTATATGCCAAATTAAAGAAATGCAAGTTCGGCTTGAGGAAGTAGCATTCCTTGGGCACGTGGTGTCGAAACATGGAGTATCTGTTGATCTGGCGAAGATTGAAGCAATACAAAGTTAGAGCAACAGAAGTCGGTGGATCAAGTCACGTAGCTTTTTGGGCTTAGGTGGTTATTATCGGAGATTCGTGGAAGGTTTTCTCGAATCTCTACTCCATTAACTCAACTAACTCGGAAGGATACAAAATTCGTTTGGAGCGAAGAATGCGAGAAGAGTTTCCAAGAGCTTAAGAGGAGACTTATTTTAAGACTTTTGTTCTAACAATACCATCCGGTTCGGATGGATTTGTTATCTCTGATGATGCTTGTGCAAAGGGTTAGGATGTGTTCTCATGCAACGTGGGAAAGTCATAGCCTATGCCTCATGACAACTTAAAAGAGTATGAGAGGAATTATCCTACTCATGATCTAGAGTTGGCGGCGATCGTTGCTGGCGCTTAAAGATATGGAGGCACTATCTATATGGGGAGAAAGTGGAGATATATCGAGACCATAAAAGCCTTAAATATTTCTTCACTCAAAAAGAACTCAACATGCGGCAATGACGTTGGCTCGAACTATTGAAAGACTACGACCACACTATTCAATACCATCCCGGAAAAGCGAACGTGGTAGGCGACGCGTTGAGTAGAAGATCATATGCGAGGAACGAGTGCGATGATGTCAAGTATACGATAGAGCCAACTTTAATAGAAAAGTTAAGGTTGCTCAAGCCACCCAGGCCGGAGGCGATGCGTATGAAGAAGAAAGTACAAGAAGGAGCTATTCCGAAGCGAGAATTGATGAAGAAGGAATACTTGAGTCCACTCTAGACTTTGTGTTCCTAACAACTCGATTTGAAGTACAAGATTATGATGGAGGCACACAATACACCATTTGCAATCCATCACGAAAAGTACTAAAATGTATCGTGATCTTTGACATACATTTTGGTGGAACAATATGAAGAGAGAGATTGCAAAGTTTATCTCAATGTGTTTAACTTGTCGGCGTGTAAAGGCGGAGCATCTAGTACCTAAGGGTCCGTTGCAACCACTTGATATTCGAAATGGAAGTGGGAACACATTACCATGGATTTTGTTACGGGTCTTCCTACACGGTTTCTCAAGGCATCAATGCTATTTGGGTTATTGTTGATAGATTAACCAAGTCCGCGCTCATTTCTTGCCGATCACGGAGACTTATTCCTTGAACGTCTTGCTAGTATGTATGACGTGAATGAGATTGTGAGGTTGCATGGCATGCCTGTATCCATAGTTTGGATCGTGACCCAAGATTCACTTCAAGATTTTGGGTTAGCTTGCAAAAAGCTATAGACGCATTTACGATTGATTAAGATACCATCCTCAAATGGACGGACAATCGAAAGGACTATTCAAACTCTTGAAGATTTATTAAGACTATGTGTCCTAGACTTCAAGGGCGATTAGGATAAGTATTTACCATTGGTGGAATTCTCCTACAACAACAGATTATCGAGCAAGTATAGGTGTGGCTCCATTTGAAGCATTATATGGACGAAAGTGTCGGCTCCGGTATGTTGGGACGAGGTGGGTGAAGCAACCTTTGTTGGGACCCGAGTTGGTACGTATATGACTACGGAAAAGATCCAAATGATTCGACAACGATATAAAGCGGCACAAGATCGACAAAAGAGTTATGCGGATCTTCATCGAAAGGGCGTGGAATTTAGTGTAGGGGATCATGTATTGTTGCGAGTTGCTCCATGGAAGGGAGTTACAAGATTTGGGAAGAGAGGAAAGCTCAATCCACGATTTATTGGTCCATTTCAAATTCTTGACCGAGTAGGAAATGTAGCCTATAGACTTGCGTTACCTCCAAGTATGTCTCGTGTTCATAATGTGTTTCACATATATCGGTATTTCAGTAAATATGTGAAAGACCCGAACCACGTTATAGAGTTAGAACCGGACGAGATAGCCAAGACTTAACGTATGAGGAGTTACACCGCCAAGATTTTGGATAGGAAGGAGCATGTCCTACTACAAGAAAAAGGTCATACCACAAGTTAAAGTTTTGTGGAGGAATCATGCTATTGAGGAAATGACACGGGAATTGGAAGCGGAAATGAAAGCGAGGTATCCTCACCTTTTGAAAAACACCAGTGCGTCACGTCAATTTCGAGGACGAAATTTCATAAGGAGGGGAGGTTGTAAGACCCCAACTTATTATTAATGAAATTTAATTTTCTCTATTTATTATTTTGAAATAGTAAGGGTTGATTTGATTAATGTGGATAGTTAGGGGTTAAATACGCAAATATTTCAAAATAAGCAAGTGGTTATAAAATATTCATTGTTGTCGGGGAATATTCGTTTGGTCGTGGAATCGCTTGTGAATATCGGGAATATAAGCATTGACGGCAAGACCATGTATGTGGGCCCCATAACAGAAAGCGATTGGATGAAGAAAACGACAAATATAAGTTGTTTAAAAATAACGGGAATACCCGGTGGTTTAAAACACGATGAATGGCGTTGTTGCACAAGAAGAGCACGGTATTGCACCAATTATTGAAGGCACTACTAAATAATGGTTACGATAATTATTATTCAAGATTTTATTGAGTTAATAATTGTTTGCGTTGATATTTTATATTCTTTGTTGTTTCAATAATTGTCATTACACGATATTTTTCATTATCGAAGCAATAATTCATATTATCTGAATAATATTATTAGATAACATTATTGGCAATGTCTAGAAAGTTACGTCTAAGGAGAGGTTTGGTCACCTAATCATTGCCAAGAAGAAGAAATTCTTATTGGAAAGCCCCTCTTTCCAGGAACGCACGGTTGTCAATATTGTGATTACGTAATATTATTTGTGAATAATTAATTATTGATTCATATGATGAGGAAAATATTGATTTTATGTGGATATAGATGGAGAAAAATTTTAATGTGACAATTATTGAAAATTGAAATTTTATCTCTTTCGATAAAATAATTATTTAAATATATTATTATATTTTAATAATATAATAATGGTGATATTTTTACAACTAATGTGGGATATATGAGTATACGAGGAGGAAGAGTATTTTTGTTGCAATAAATGTTTAAAACATGTTAAACATGTCGGTGGACCCCATTTATTGACTGAAATTTGATTTATTTTTGTAAAATTGACCGTTTGTGGATTTCGGTCAATTTTCATTTGGAATTTGGAAAATCTTTCTTCTGCAAAGTTGTAGAGAATTGAATTTCCTATAAAAACTCGCGAGATTCGAATTTTCTGATAAAAGGGCTATTTATTATGAATTATTGAAGTTCTGAAGCTCCAAAAAATAATTAATTTTGAAGTTTTAAATATTTTTTTTTACAAAAACGTTTTTTGCATGTGTGAGGCATGTGTTCAATTGCTGAAATTCAGATTCAAAGGTGTGCGTGAAGATTTTATATATATATTAATATTTTAATAAATTTTCTACTTTTGGTGTTCTAAAGCATTTTCCTATAAATAGGTGCTTAGGTTAGAATTGAAAATCACACCGAAACTGAAGTTTTCTCTCTCTATATTATCGGCGTATTCTTGTGAGTATTTTGAGTATACTTTGAGTATTGTTAGGCGGTCTGTAAGTTCCTCAAAGACTATACCCTTATTCCATTAGAAGTACTAATCTTTCGAGGTAAGGGATGTTATTTTTTCTCAAATGATATTATTTCTTCAATATCATTATCTTTGAAATATTGGTTGGAACTTTTTATCAAATTTGGAACTTTTTCATGCCTCGGGGTTACTATTCATGAGTTACTATTCACGAGTTACTATTCATGAGTTACTATTCACGAGTTACTATTCACGAGTACTATTAATGAAGCGTGAAGATGTTTTTTCGGGGAATTTCTATCTTTTGGTGTTTGAGTTACTATTCACGATATCGGACTATTCACGATATCTGGCACTATTCATAGAAAAATAAAATTTCTTCTTTTGTCCAAAACATCTATTCGGATACTAGCTTTGATTGTATCCATGTTTTGATCATTCTTGAATTTTACACCACTATGATTATTTTTGAGGTATTTTTGGACGTGGATAAAACAAAAGTACTAATCCTTAATCCTTAATCCTTGTCATTTTGTTTCACTAGATTCGTTTCTTTAAAAATATTTTTCATCATCCTCGGTCTTAAATGATGATATTATTGAATATCTTTGGCTCAGAAAGTACAAAGATGAATGATTTCTGAAGAATATCTTTTGGCCAGTAGTGCAAAGATGAACAAGTGTTGAGATGAACATGACCGATCGATTAATATCTTTGGCCCAGTAGTGCAAAGATGAGCAGTGTTTAAATGAACATGATTAATCGATGAATATCTTTGGCCTGTAGTGCAAAGATGAATATTTGATTCGAGATGGATTGATGTTACAGGATAAAAGATAGAGCGATGAACTTTTAAATTCATACATAGAAGATAGTAGTTTGCATTCTCTACTTAACTCTTCTAATGAATTATTATTCCGATTATGAATATTGATTTAAAATTTGTTGTCTATTGTATTCTATTAGATTTTTCCTGTTGAAGACTAACGGTAATTTGTTGTATATTATCTTAGTCATAATATTCTTTCTTGAGCTAGTTGAGCTCACCCTTTTCCTTTTTGTTCCATTTTTTCTCGGGAGGCGAGAATATAGCGAGAGTACGAGTGGGGGTATGGAATGAAGGTTCTAGAGAGAGTTGTTTAGTAGTCCTCACCATTTTTGTAAAATAATGTATCAATAAATGTGATGAGGATTTATTTGAGTATAGATATTGTCTAGAAGATAATATTTGTATTTAAACTCACAGTTTTACTGTTGTAATAATAAAGTTGTAGTTGTTTCTGTACCATGTATTGACAACTCAGAATGGGTGATGTATACCTATTTTGGGGGCGTCACATTCTACACAGAAATGTCCTACAAGAACCAAACAGCTCCAATCCCGAGTGACTACTACACAAGGCAGTACACCGGATAAAATTTGAAGCCTGAAGACCAAGGGCATGGTCCAATCTTCCTGTCTTCGTACAACCTCTAATCTCATGTCATTGTGTATCTCTCGACAACATCATGCCGAAAAAGGTCTTATACACCTTGATCAGATGCCCGGATTGAAGTTCTAAAAGTTTGAGCAGATAACAAGTTACATGCGTGCACGTACTTTGAGACGGTGGGACCCGTGGAGCCTAGGGCACCCCAAGCAGCAGCAGGTACACCTGCGGCTCCACCCTCTATAAATAGAGGGCTTGGGGCAGCCATTTTGCATAGAGAAAAGGCAAGGAAGCCCTGTCCAATTTGCTCTGTACACACTATAAACTGAGTGCTTTCTCATTTTAAACACTTGTGAGCTTCTATATTGCTATATTTTTACCGGTGGGAGCCGAGTGTTCATCCATTTAAAGCTATTGAAGTCTTCTTTGGCAGTCCACTATAAGTTTTCTTACACTTTTTAAAGCCTTTCTCTACTACTGTGTACACACAGTTCTTCACGTTGAGGGTCGTGTTGCGTGTGTATGCCCGGACTTCGGTCCATGGCTTTTATTTCTTTTTGTATATATATATATTTATATTATATATATATACTAACATTATCGAGTTATGCCTCGATTGAGCCTGAATTTACATCTAGAGCGTTTATTGCTTTTATATATATATATATATATATATATATATATATAAACTATGGTTGAACTCGCTCGATGGTAGCTCAGTTCTTGCTTTTGTATATATATAAATACTTATATATATGTTATTGCTATCAAACTCTGTTTGATTGAGCCTGGATTTCACATCCGGTGTGTTTACCGCTTTTATATAAATATATATATATATATATATATATATATTATATATATATAACATCGCAACCGGTTGCCATGGACCTTTATTCTAACGACCCTTTCGAGCAGTTGATTAACTTATTGAAAAAGGTGAGATTGAAACATAAATATGCAATAGGAATAAGTTATGCAGACTTTTGTTTTAATATGAGGACCTCACATAGTCGACATGTTGTCGGTTTGTTTAAATAAAATGAATTTTTAATATTAAATAATGCCCGAAGCAGCATGACTTATCTTGGTATTACCTTTTTTAAGCATTTCCCCATTAATAGTCATGACTCAGCACATTGCGTAAACTTAAAAAAATATAAAATACTCTAAAGTAGCTACAAGCTCTTATAGTACATTAATAAAAATAAAAAATAAAACCAATAAGCCACAAGCTCTTAGGCTTGGAATAAAAAGCTACTTTATTCTTTATTTTACAAATAACCTTGAAACTTATCTAGAGTACATAAAATGGGATATAGGATATAAAAGCAGCTTTATTTTTTAAATATGCTATAAAAATATTTTGTAAAACAGTAGCTTTTATATCCTATTATAAAGAATTCTTATAAAAATAAAGCTACTGTTTTACAAATATGCTATAAAAATATTTTTATATACTATTTTATATCCTATTATAAGAATTCTTTATTTGCTATTTTACAAATAAAATAGGATATACAAATATTTTTAAAAATATTTGTTATTTTATAATATTTGTTATTTTATAATAGGATATAAAAATATTTTTATAAAAATATTTGTTATTTTATATAAAACGCTACTTTATTTTCTATTTTATATAAAATAACAAATAATTTTATAAAAATATTTTTATATCCTATTATAAAATAACAAATATTATAAATAACAAATATTTTGTAAAAAAAATTTTAAATCCTATTTTATTTGTAAAATAGCAAATAAAGAATTTTATAATAGAATATAAAATAGATATTAAAATATTTTTATAGATATTTGTAAAACAAGAGTTTTATTTTTATAAGAATTTTTATAATAGGATATAAAAGCTACTGCTTTTACAAAATATTTTTATAGCATATTTAAAAAAATAAAGTCGCTTTTATATCCTATATCCCACTTTTACGATCTTGATAAGTTTCAAGGTTATTTGTAAAAATAGCAAATAAGGTAGCTTTTTATTCCAAGTCCTAAGAGCTTCATTATTGCCGGTTGTTTTTTTTTTATTATTAACAACCATGAGAGCTTCAGTAGCTAGGGAGTATTTTTATATTTTTTAAGTTTACGAATGTGCCGAAATATGACTATTAATGGGGAAATGCTTAAAATAAAAATAAAAAGGCAGGCATGTACAGTAGCAACAAGTCGTATTTGGCCGCATTATTTAATATTAAAATTCATTTTATTAAAACAAACCGACAAATGTTGACTATGTGGGGTCCTCATATTTTAAAATAAAAGCCTAAGCATAACTTGTTTCTATTGGTATATTTATGTTTCAATCTCAACTTTCTAATAAGTTAATCAACTAGCTCAAAATGGGTTCAAGAATAAAGGTCCATGGCAACCTATTGCCTATGGATGGAATCCATATATATATATATATATATATATATATATATATATATATATATATATATTAGTGTGGCTTTGAGTTTACTGTGGCCTTTTACTTCTTTATTTACATTTTAGTCTGGCATGGAGTTTACTTCGTGGCCTTTTACTACTTTATATACATTTCAGTCTGCCCTGGAGTTTACTTCGTGGCCTTTTACTGTTTTATTTACATTTCTGTCAGGCCTGGAGTTTACTTCTTGGCCTTTTACAGCTTTATTTATATTTTGTCTCGCCTGGAGGTTACTTCGAGGCGGTTGATTGTTTTATTGCTTTAGTTATATTTTCTCAATCCCCATGGAGGTGCTTCGTGGTAGTTGATTGATTTTTACAACTTTATTTATATATTTTAATCCCCCATGGAGGTGCTTCGTGGTGGTTAAATCTGTATATATATATATATATATATATATATATATATATATATAACTGTTTACAACTTTCATACAAATTGCTACATCATGTGAGTCTAGGAATCATGTGATCACAGATTCAGTCCACTGAATCTAGATTCGGTTCTCGTGATGGACATTTTTAGCAGTACACGACTTGTAAATTATTCACGGTGTTTGAATTTCCTTAGACGACTTTCATGCCCACATGGAGTTCAGCACTGCTTTTTATTTTATTTTCTCGAAGATGCTTCGCATATCGAAAATAAAAGCAATCAAGTCAAACACATAATAAAATAGAAGTATCAAAGGCCTCAATTACTATTGAGCATAAGGGTTTGAAAAACCTCTTTTTACAAAACATCACTTCTATATCTTGTTAAAACTGAATTTTTATACAGAAATTCAAACGCTTTGTATATAGGTGCGAACGAGGCATAACACTACTTCCAGATAATTGCACATTGATCCACACACACACACATTCATATAACAGTTTAAATGAAAAGTGGCGATCACTGTGGCAGCACGGATGTCGAGGGTGCCTAACACCTTCCCTCCGCATAACCAAGTCCCTGGACCCTAACGAATCTTGGTTTCATAGACCCGTTAAACAGTGTCACATCACTAGGTCAATGTGCAAATCTTTTCTCGGTTATGTTGGTACAACCATTTAAAAAACCAGCTGGCGACTCTTACAATCCAAATCGTCGACATATACATGTCGGACCTTTTCACAACTTGTCTTTTCAAACAAATCTCACCTAACATGAGAACACCAAAAGACAAGAACAGAAAAGGGACAAATAAAAATCCCGACGTCGACAATCGATTAGTTTAATAAAATTAGAATAATATAAAGCTGGTAATTGAGAGATTAAAATTCATACTTGTCTCTGTGGGAACGATATTCTACTTACTATTATATTACTTGTTGATCACGTATACTTGCGTGTGGAGTTTAATTTAAAATATACTAACATATCTATACAATAAGATGAGTTTTTCTATAAAACAATTCAAGAATTTTTAGTTTTATTAGAATAATAGTAATTTATTTATTTTTTTTCTTAGATAACATTATGTGTAGTGTTCTTTTACTTTCTTATGTTTGATAATTGTATTTTCTTTTGAAGTTACGTACTAGATGTATAATAGGCTAAAGGGTAGATAATTAGATAAGTGGTTATGTGAAATGATTTTCAATTTATTGAGGGTTACATATTAATCATTATCTTATATTAAGGGTGTACAACTATCAATTTAGAGTGTGCATATAACAACAACAATAAATATCTCTAAACCACTACACTCAATTAACTTATTTACCTTTATATAAACTTTATATGAATCAATGAAAACCATTACAAGCATATATCATTAATACTGATTCAATTCAATACCTTTTCTCTCTCTCTCTCTCTCTCTCTCTCTCTATATATATATATATATATATATATATATATATATATATATATATATATATATATATATAAAGGCTATATTATAAATGAATGAATGATTATTTAGTAAACTACATTAATATTTAACATAATATTTTTGCAACTATTAAAAATAAGACAATCATACATCAATTTCAAGCTATAAAGTTTTGATAAATATTATTGTAAATAATATTTTAGTTTTCATGATTTATTATATTATATTTTTATATTTTGTGAATTTTTTTTACAAAAGTTTAACCTACTTAAACTAAGGAATTGGATTCACCCCTACGATCTATTATTTCCTTTTAATATATATATATATATATATATATATATATATATATATAGAGAGAGAGAGAGAGAGAGAAAGAAGGATTTGAATTAAATCATATTAATGATATATGCATATAAGGGTTTGAATTAATTCAGTATTAATTATATAAAGGGTAATTAAATTTATTGAGTGTAGGGAATGGTTTGATATAATTCTATTTTTGAATAGAAACATATTAATTATGCAGATAGGGCCAATAAATTGAATCATATTTTACATTAATGGATTCAAATGAAAACATCTAGAGCAAACATACTTATATATGTATCTCATCACAACTACTCCTATCACACTAGCTTGTTGATTTTTTCTCTCTCCCTTGTCCATGCTAATGGAGTCCTACTTGGGTTTTGTATGGGTGAATTTTGTAGCCGTTTTTATTGGCGTTTTGGGTCTTAAGTGGTTGCTTGGCTATATCACCTGGTGGTTGTATGAAAGTAAGTTGGGTGACAAGCGTTTCTCTCTTCCCCCAGGTGATTTGGGTTGGCCTTTTATTGGGAATATGTTGCCATTCCTCAGAGCTTTTAAGTCCACTAATCCTGATTCTTTCATTTCCAGCTATGTTAGCAGGTACACACTCTCTCTCCTCTCTCTCTCTCATATATATATATATATATATATATATATATATATATATATATATACAAAAAAGATCAAGAGCAATACACTTAAATGACAATACACCCTTAAATGACATTTTTATAAAAGGATTCCGTGTTTTTTTAACACATCACTCTCTCACAAGTAGTGCAGAAGACAAAATCAAAACCTCAACTCTCCTCTCACCATGATGCAGAAGACAAAACCAAACCTCCAGATCTCGACGTGGAGTAAAAACAGTGCCCTAAAATCGGATTCCTCTCCAAATTGAAATTGAAATTCTATTTAAATAGAAACCTTTACGAATCCTAAGGAGTGGAGTGGAAACTGTGCCCTAGAATCAAAGTCTTTGCCCAGATCTCGTCTTCGAATCAGTAAAGACTTCGATTCTAGGGCACGGTTTCCTCTCCACTCCTCAGGATTCGTGAAGGTTCCGATTTAGACAGAAATTAGATTCTGATTTGGAGAGAAATCCAATTCTAGGGCACTATTTCTGCTCCACCTCGAGATCTAGAGGTTTAGTTTCATCTTATAGACTCTTATAGATCGCAGGTGAGGAGAGTTGGAGGTTTTGATTTTGTCTTACAGACCGAGAGTGAGAAGAGTGGTGTGTTAAAAAAAATACGGAAACCTTTTACAAGAGTTGGATTTATAACTCTCTACTAGACCTGTCAATATAGTTGGTTAACTGTCGAGGTCAACCCATATTAACTAGAACCAAATGGGTTGGTTAACTATTTTTATTTATTTGGGTTGGGTAAAGTTTGAAACCATATTTTTAAAAAGAAATATAGGTCCTACCCGATTAACCATTTTTCGACCTATATTTTATTCCAATTCCAAATCAAAAGTTCTTTTCACCCATATTTACATATTCAAGAAGCTCAACCACCCCCACCCCACCCACCCCACCCCCACCCCAACCCCAACCCCAACCCCAACCCCAACCCATGCACCCACCCCATCCCACCCCAACCCCTACCCTCACCCTCACCCTCACCCCACCAAAAAAAATATTATGTGATTATGTATACACCCCACCCCCACCCCACCCAACCCAAAAAAATAATATTATGTGATTATATATACACCCCTTATCCCCCACCCCACCCCACCCCACCCCTACCCAACCCCCACCCAACCCCACCCAAACCCCAAAAAAATAATATTATGTGATTATGTATACACCCCTTACCCAAACCCCCACCCCCACCCCAACCCAAAAATAATATGTATACACCACCCATCCCACCCCTACCCTCACCCCACCCACCACTCCCTCTAAAAAAAAATTAATATTAAGTGATTATGTATACACCACTCATCCTCTATCCCCAGCCACCCCACCTACCTACCCAACCAACACTCCCTCCCAAAAAAAATAATATTAAGCGATTATGTATACACCACTCACCCCCACACTCTAACCCCACTCACCCACCCACGCCACTCCCATCCCACCCCACCCACTCAACACTCCCTCCCCAAAAAAAATTATTAAGCGATTATGTATACACCACCAAAAAAAATAATATTATGTGATTATGTATGCACTCCTTACCCCCCCCCCACCCCCACCCCTACCCCACCCCCACCCCCACCCCCACCCAAAAAAATAATATGTATACACCACGCACCCCAACTCCTACCCTCACCACCCACCCTACCCCCACCCCACTCCCACCACTCCCTCTAAAAAAAATTAATGTTAAGCGATTAAGTATACACCACCCACCCTCTACCCCACCCACCCCACCTACCTACCCACCTAACACTCCCTCCCAAAATAAAATAATATTAAGCGATTATGTATACACCACCCACCCCCACACTCTACCCCCACTCACCCATCCACGCCACTCCCACCCCACCCCACCCAACCCACCCACCCACCCACCCACCCAACACTCCTTCCCCAAAAAAATTATTAAGCGATTATGTATACCCCACCCCACCCCACCCCACCCCACCCCACCCTCACTCTCTCCTCAAAAAAATAATATTTAGTGATTATGTATAAATGATATATCTAATAATAATTTATTTAATTGGATTATAATAATGGTATGTTTGAAATTTAAAATATGGGTAGACCTATATTTGAACTATAACCCTATGGTTCCAACCCACATAACCCATATTAAAAATGGTTAATATGGTTTTAGTTCTTAAATGAAAACATAACCATATTTTGAAAACCAAAACCAACTCATAACCATATTTTGTCAGACCTACTCTCCACTGTACAAGTTATATCATGCAAATCCATATATATATATATAGCAGATATAAATATAGACTGCCAAATGAACTGCCCATTCGCAACTGCTTGGAATCAGGTATTTCTTTGTTAAATCCTGTTTTCAAATGTAGTTTTGCTTCCCATCCTACCCATTTTGTCCCAAACAAGTTATAACCGAAATTCTCTAGGTGATTGAGTTGGTCTTAAAATCAAAATATTGATTTTAAGACTTGTAGGCTGTTCGAATCAAATAACTTCTTTTTTTGGTTGGTTGTATTCTTGGGTATGTTCTAATCAAATTTAAAATGGAAAATGCAGATACGGAAATACCGGAATTTACAAGGCCCTCATGTTTGGTAATCCAAGTGTCATTGTTACAACACCTGAAGCTTGCAAACTAGTTCTGACGGATGATGAAGCATTCGAGCCCGGCTGGCCTAGTTCTACAGTAGAACTTATTGGGAAAAAATCGTTTGTTAGCATTTCTTTTGAAGAGCACAAGCGATTAAGGAGATTAACTGCTGCACCGGTGAATGGTCATGAGGCCTTGTCAAACTACATACCCTATATCGAAGAAATTGTTATATCTGCCTTGGATAAATGGGCAGACATGGGCCAAATCGAGTTCCTGACTGAGATTAGAAGGATAACATTTCGGATAGTCATGTATATTTTCATGAGCTCGGAGAGTGAGCATGTGATGGAGGCATTGGAGAAAGAGTACACCGCGCTTAATTATGGAGTTAGAGCAATGGCAATCAATATCCCTGGATTTGCTTACCATAAAGCGCTCAAGGTTTGTTTGTTTTTATTTATTTATTATTATTTTAACAAAGCCCTGGAATACTTCTCATAGATAATTTGAATTTAATTAGGCTATTTAAATCATTTCAGGCACGAAAAAAACTTGTGGCTATTTTTCAGTCTATATTGGATGACCGGAAGCTGAGGAGAAAGGAAAATTCACAAACAAAATCAAAGAAAGATATGATGGATGCTTTGTTGGACGTTGAAGATGAGAATGGTCGAAGACTAACTGATGAAGAAATCATCGATATTCTAGTAATGTATTTGAATGCTGGTCATGAATCTTCCGGTCACACTATAATGTGGGCTACCCTATTTCTACAAGGACACCCTGAATTTTTCCAGAAAGCTAAGGTAAATGAATAAAAACTTATTTTTTTAACTCATGGCTATATAAAGTTTTGTACATTATCTTAATCAGCCACTTGCATAAACATGTAATCATTTCAATAAAATGTAGGCGGAGCAAGTGGCTATAGTAAAAAACAGACCACCTACACAGAAGGGGTTGACACTTAAAGAAACAAGACAGATGGAATATCTCTCAAAGGTACTTGAATAATTTTCACATTCACTCTTGGCTATTCAAATTGATATTCTACATGTAGTAAGTTAGTTCGAGTTGAAGAATACTTATTTTTAATTAACAATAGCTCTTTCTTCGTTGATCTTAAAGGTGGTCGATGAAACACTTCGTTTAATAACATTCTCTTTTACGGTCTTCCGAGAGGCAAAAAAAGATGTTAATATAAGTGGTAAGTTTATCATCATAATTGTGTATGCATAAATTTGAAATTGTTAAATACTTCATCCTACTATATATTATGTCTAAGTGATTCTATAAGAAACATGTATATTGTTTGCTTTTCAGGTTATACCATCCCCAAGGGTTGGAAAGTTTTGGTTTGGTTTAGGAGTCTTCACTTAAATCCTGAAATTTATCCTGCGCCTATGGAGTTCAATCCTTCCAGATGGGATGTGAGTTTCAAAAATATTTCTCTCCTCTCTCTCTCTGTATGTGTGCGCGCGTGCGTTTTAAGATGCTAATAAGCTTAACAATATTAATTGTGTGTAGGATTTCGTACCAAAGGCTGGAACTTTCCTTCCTTTTGGAGGAGGAAGTAGATTGTGCCCCGGAAATGATCTTGCAAAGCTGGAAATCTCTATTTTCCTTCATTATTTTCTCCTAAACTACCAGTAAGTTTTTTCATGTTATTTATTGATCCTACTTTACAAATATTATTATTGAGAGTTTTTTAGAAACATATGTATAGACAGACAGACATATGTACATACATACATATAAATATAATATTTCTTTATTCAGTATTGACGGTCTCATTTGACTTTTAAATAAGTTTCTTTTAAGCATAATAAGGATTGTATGCACATTAGTCATCAATTTGCTAGTAATTAACACACTCCAATTTAAAAGTAAAGCTATGTTGAGTTGCTTATGGATGCAGCAGAATTAAAACTAGAAATTTGACCACTTTTTCATTTTGCAGGCTTGAACGGGATAATCCTCAGTGCCCATGGATGTTCTTACCGCATTGCAGGCCTACTGATAATTGCTTGGGAAAAATAAGAAAAGTGTCTCCTTGATGTTTATTGGCAGAAGAAGAGAGAAAATACAAGCTTCATAATTATCAATTTTAATTTGCTCTCTAGTATTTTTCTAAGTTGTTGCCCGATTTAATTTTCTTGATGTTACATTTATCTCCTGCATGAGGAGTATGAAATTCTATTATAAGATCCTTTGCTTTATTTATCTAGAAGGTGAATTAAAATATAAAGAAGTGTTCTTTTAATCGTTAATTCACAGTGAGATGTGATGAGTATAATTTTATTTTATATATTTTGATGATAATAATTATGTTTTAAATAAATATGTAATTATTTATTTATTTTTTCTTATTATTTTATTTTAACTATTTTTCGTTTTTTATTTGAATTAATTTTTATTGACCTTGATAAATTATATGTCAAGTGTTAAATAAATTAATTCATATAAAATTCAAGACAAGGAGATCCTATTTCTTTTTCAAAATCAAAATTGGGCAACATATTTTATGCATGCATAAATACTAATACTATATTATTATATTTATATATAGTAACCGGATATATATATATATATATATATATATATATATATATCGATATACTTTGAAAGATTCTAAGCGGACCAAAAAAAGAGATCAAAAGAACGGACCAAGGCAAAAAACACGCTGGTCGGGTTTAACTCAAAAAACACGCTGTGGTTAAACCCCGACCGTGTTTTTTTGCGTTGGTCCGATTCTTTGGTCCGCTTTTATTTGGTCTCATTGAGATCCTCCCGATATATAACTATATCAAGATATACTACTATATATATTAAACATGTTACAAAAAGTGTATTAAATATATATACACAATCATTCATTACATATACCAATTAATATAATATAGCTAGTATAATTAATATATATATATATATATATATATATATATATATATATAACCGGATATATACATAAGGTTTGAATGCATATACTTTATCTTTTTAATGCTTGCATGTGCGCTTCTTTTGAAAACCGAGTGTCACTCTTTTTAGGACAAAAACGTGTATGAGCGGGCTGTCTTCAAAACATATATGGTCAATCTTTGAATTAAATACTTAGTCGATGACATTCGGCCCGGGCGAATTTCTAAGTTCCTACGCACAAAAATTTGATTCGTTAAATTCAAATGTTATTCTTCATTTAAACCGTGCATTCATATCAGATTTCAAAATATTACATTTTTGTTCTAACTTCAAAAATTCTATAAATATGGAGTATTTCATTCATTTGTTTTTTTACCAATGCAGTGAAAAGAAAATCATACTCTCATTGCCTACATTCTCTCTAAGATTCATATCTCTTCTTACAAAAATTCTAATTATTTTTGAAAAGAAAAATTGGTCCAAGTATTGAGATAAGTTTAATTTCTGTTGAATTATTTCTTACTTGTATTTTATTATTGATACACAAATACATATTGTTCTACACAATTTTATATATCTATATTTCATCTATTTGTCAAATAAAAGAATACTTGAGAGCCGCAAGGCTACGGAGATACACCTCTACGAAGAGAAATTCGAACCGTGCGATTTCATATAGTCTTTAGTAACCTTTTATCGACATTATTTATATAAATATCCAAAAATAGATACAACACTTGATAGCTCAAAACAACACTGAGATACTACTCCAAAAAGAGTAGTCATCCGAACCGGAATTTGAGAATCGTAGTGATCTATTGAAAATATTTATATAAATATCAATTGTGAAAATTATAAATTTTGTCGTACTTAGACGCCACAAGGCTACGAAGATACACCTCTACCAAGAGGAATTCGTACGATTTCTTACAGTACTAAGTGACATTATCTATAAAAGTTCACATAATAGTTAAAATATTTCTATATATTATTTGAGTTAAAACAATAATATTTGTTATATCAGTTTATGCTTAACTGATTTAAATATTATTCTTGATTTATTCTTTTATACAAGTATTGATTCATAAAATTAAGTCATATAATACTTGGTAAAGACTATCCAAGAAACAATTCTATATTATCCATAGAAAAACACTCTTTATTTTATAGAATTGTTAATTCTTTATAAAGTGCCTTAATATCATATATTTGCTTAATCAGAAGAATCAGTGAATCTAAACAAAAGTTCTATATGCTTTAAAGAAGCTCATTGTTGAATATAAAAGTCCTTGAACTTTTATACTAATATATTTGCTCTTAATTTTCTATCTGCTTATTTGAGAAGCATTAATCTGTACTTAACTCTTATCAGCTTATTGAAGAAGCACATTATTGTAAACTTATTTGTAAACAGAGAAAAGAATTAGAGTTAGTTTATTTTATGTACCTGTGAGAAAGACAAGTAATTCTTTTACCAAGACCAGAGTCTTAGAGAGGTTAGCAGGAAGTTGGGTCTCTAGTGTACTTGTGAGGTGAGGAAGAGGCTGTTGTTTCAAGACCAAATCATAGAATAGAACTAAACTCAAAAGGTGGTACAACTAAACTTGAGGAAGGAGCGGGGAGTTTGATGTCCAAGATAGAATAGTTGAATAGTTGGAAGTTTGTCTATAAAACTTTGTAAAGGCTTCTCCGCCTGTTGAAGGAGTTGTTATTACTGATAGTAATATGATCTCAAGTTCCAAGTAGGGACTTGAGACTGGACGTAGCAACATACCAAGGGGTGTATGTTGTGAACCAGATAAATCTCTGTGCATTGTGATTGAACTTTTATTATCTTGCATGCTAATTGTTAAAATTGCTAATTAATAACTAAAAATTCAAAAAGACCTAAATATAATTTTTAACTTGTAATAATCTATTCAACCCCCCCCCCCCCCTTCTAGATTATTATTGACCTTTCAAGACGGAAAAAGATATATAGCTTTTGCTTGATTTGCAATTTATGCTGAAGTAATAATGCCTTTGAGCAGGGGCTGATCCAGCCTCAAAGTTCAGTTGGATCAAATTCGAAAAAAAAATTCTTTAAGAATAAAAATTTAATAAAATGAATCACAAAACAAAATAATTCTCAAATGTTGTTTACAATAACGTTTTTCGAGGTTTTATTACTTAAAATTGTTGGATGATAGCCTCATTTTTAATAGTTACAAAAATATCATATATCAATAACATTAATATATTCATAAATTTTACGGCTTAGTAAAACAAAATAAGTAGAGTACTACAGTTATATTAGTACACTACTATTATGTTACTGAAAAAAAAGAATACGATACAATCTTGTTAATATGATATATAAATATTTTAATATACTTTAAAATGTTTAAATTTGATTAGGTATTTGGTAGATTGAGCAAAAGCCAAGGTATAATAGAATTACTTAGGAATCAAGTGAAATAATTTAACCAAATTTTCCGATAATTCGGTTATTTTCAATAGTTCGGTTATACACGAATTTTGTTACGGTTTTTTCGGTTAATTTATGCACGGTATTACTTTTGGGTTATTCGGTTTAGCGAATAATCGAACAACACTTTAATAAATTTCTAATTTATAGTCGGTGCATGAGAAGGATGTACGAGATTTGAATTCTCAAATCGTATAACGTTTTCTTTATCGAGAGAAAAAGCTTCACTCTTACATTTTATGGAAGAAGAAGAAGAGTCAAGAAGCATAACGAGAGACCACAAAAGGAAGGATTATCCTTCCTCCTCCGATTCTTTCTCATGCCCTAAATCCATATATTCATACTCAATTACACATATTTAGAGAGAAAGAGGAAGAAGAATCCAAGGAGAGAAGAGGCCTTTTTCCTGCTTTTGAGTATCGTTATCGTTTCGTTTCGTCATTTGGACGAAGAATCTCGGGAAGAGGACGTTATCGTTTTCAAGACCGGACGAAGAAGCACTCGGGAGACTCGTTGTTCTTAGGGAGAGGGAGGCGATGTTAATACTCAGTCTCCTAATGATATCGCGAATAATTCGATTTCTGCGATGGTTGCGACGTCGAGCAAGTCGAAGAAGAAGGTCGGTGGAGCGAGGCTTTGGATGAGGTTTGATAAGTTAGGGTTAGGGAAATCGGAGTTAATTGAGTGTGAAAAGAGTATAATTGTTAAACGCGTCTCCATTCCCCTGAGGGATTTGAGGGTTCTTCTTGGCCCTATTTTCTCTCACTCCTCTAATCTTTCTTTTACTTCAAAGTTGAATAATTGTGTGGAAATGTAACTTTTTGTTTATCTATTCTTTCATTTATCATATCATATGTGATAATTCAGTTTTACTGTTGTTAATTTTGGTCATGTGATGTACAGGATTTGTGTTTCATGTTCATGTTGATGTTGTATATTGCTGTTGACTATTGGATGTTAGTTCGGTTATTACCCGAATACCTAAAATTATAATTCAGTTATTCGGTTATTTTCAAATTTTGGTTAGTTTTTTGGATAGTAAAATTATCAATAATTCAGTTTTCGGTTATAATCGAATAGCTTATTCGGTTCAGTTATAACTGAATGATCACTCCTAGTGATTGGTGGATTATTCCACAATAGTTGGCTACATTATTGGGAGAAATTAAATATAATGATGTTGATCTCGAATTTTATACTACTACTACTAATGAAATGAGAGCACTCATCTTCATAATATAGAAATATTTACTAGGCACTATTTTTTTTGTTGAAAAACTCGGGTAAATTATAGAAACTCTAACCAAAATCTTTCTACGACAAGATCTTTCTACGCGCCTCAATCACCGAAAAGTGCGTCCAACCCTGCACAGTAAACAAGTCAATACCGGAAGCTTGACGGCTTGGACCGTCGAGAGATAGCTCCGGCGTGAGAATTAGTACAGGCTGACACAAGATTTAACAATGGAGATTTTGTGAGTATAGTGTCTGAGTGATAAAATGTATCTTACCTCTCTTGTGTAGTGCTCTGTACTGATATACTCCTCCCACCATCCTGCATGCAGCTGACTTCCTGTCACCTCAGCTAATTACAGGTAACCCACCTACTAATCCCATCACTGTTCCCCCTCTGACCAGGATTATGTCAAATCCTCATTAATTAAGTATTGGGTCAGAAGTCCAATGCTTATCCATCCAAAATCCCTCAGTCCAAGCCTACAAATATCCTCACTTAAATGAGGGCTTAATACTTCAAAGGCCCAATAAAGGCAGCCCAATAGGTCCAAGCTATTATGGCCCAACATTGCCCCCTAGTCTTTTATTAAACAGAATGCTTAATGAAAGAGTATATAAGAATGGCCCAAATAGTAAAAAAAATTCGGATGAGACCGAACCAGGCCCAAATGATAGGAAACCCAAATCAAAAGATAACTCTTCAACTTCACCATCATTACTGTCATTAAATGAGCCGCCCTCGAGTTCCGAAATCAGCTGACGGTTTTACTTGCTTATTTTGAAATTCAAGTGTTTTTGCTTCCTTCTTCCTCCCAATTTTTATCTCTGCAAACTGCTAGCCATGGCTTCCCAGAATCAGGACGACGCCATTCCCATCTTAGTTACTCCTATTTCTTCCATCCCTCCTGCTCAAAACCCTACCAACGTAGCTTCAGAAACCAACCCCAAATCCAACCCTTCTTCCAGCAAGAAATCACCACCAATTTCTATTCCAAACCCTTCCCTGTTCTTCAATAATGAAGAAAAGTTTCCTCATGCTAATATGCCTTTCGTACTGAAAAAGGATGATATCCCTATCATCCGAGAGCGATATCAAATTCTAGATACCCACCATTTAAGGTTGCCCATTTCTGGCGAACGAATATACCAACGTCCCGAAGGTTGGACTGTCATTCCTCTCACTATCCTAGATAAAGGAGTTCGATTCCCCCTTCACGCTTTCATTGTCACCATTTTAGGGTTCGTGGGCGTCGAATTTTCCCAATTGCTCCCCAACTCTTATATTCACAATCTCGCCTTCATCGCTTTATGTCACGAGATAGGGATTACACCGACTTTCGATTTCTTTTTCTCCATATACACTGCTAGTTAGTCTCGAGAAAAAGGCTCCAAAGTGTTGAGCAAGCAATACCCCAAGCCCGATGAGAATTTTGAGAGGCGATCGTTGATGGATACTCCTTCAAGCAATAAAGGATGGCATAAGGAGTGATTTTTGTTAAAGGACCTGAAGTCTCTTCCATTCCAGACTAGACTACTTCCGAACGCCTTTCTGCAGACTTTGGTGATATTTCAGAAGAATGTATGAGCGAAATGACAAAGCTTATGGAGAAACTTCCTCTGAAGGAATGGAGCTTCGGACTCCTAAGCAAGCAAGCGTGGTTGTATTACCATAAATATAAGTCCCGAACTCAACTGTTGTATAATTTCTCAAGTTCTTCATTTGTAACTATTATGAAATAATGTCTTCATCTACGTCAGTATCTCTCATCAAACCTACCTCCATTGACCGAAAGGAATTAGACAAATTTCTATCTGGTAAATCTTCTCAAACCTCTACCAGAACCCAAAACATTGAACCTCCAACCTCTGAACCACAAATTTATGAACCCCACACTTCTGAACCATAAACTGCCGAACCAACTCCCATAGAAGAGACAAGCCATCCTCGTAGGAAGAAAAGACCTGCTAGAAAACCAAAATAGATTCCAGTCCCTACCCTTAATGAAAGCCTCCTGGATATGCCCATTGTCGAGCGCACCCAAATCCTCCGTACCAAAAATAGAAGAATCAAAATAACCCTCCTTTCTGCCGGAGATCTCAGAGTACCCTCCACCGAAGCCACTCAACCTCCTGTCATTCTAGTAGAAATCATCGAACCCGAAGAAGATCCTGAAGAATATGCTGAACCTGCTTCTCCCCTTGTCCATAAAAGAAAACACACTTCAGATGACCAAACACCACCAACACCCAAACCTTCAACAACTCATGCCCCGCCCCCCTTGAACAAACCATACCATCTCCACAACGTCCCTCTTCTTCTGAAGCCCAGCCCGAAGTTGTTGCATCTCCAACTTTATGGCCAGATCTCAATGAAAACTTTCCCACTACACCTCTTCAAATGTTTCGTCCTTGATACTGATGATCATCGTTTTGGCAAT
Source organism: Panax quinquefolius (assembly GCA_020205615.1). NCBI lineage: Eukaryota > Viridiplantae > Streptophyta > Magnoliopsida > Apiales > Araliaceae > Panax > Panax quinquefolius. The sequence goes on from CM035160.1 coordinate 55,515,362, forward strand.
AGTTCCATCATGGACTTGATTGAAGCTGACATAACTCACCAAGCCAAACTAAGTTAACTACGGCTTATCATTTTTGTATTCACAAATATTTCTTTAAAACTTTTCTGATTCATTCTGAATAATTACAGGCAAATGGTATCTTTGGGCGCCTCCACCAAAGATATAAAGAAATTGAAGCCGAAGAGAATGCTGCCTGAAAGGATAACGCAATTCTAAAGTCTGCTCTGGCGAGGGAGAGGAGCCAACATGGAGATTCCAAGTGGAATGATGAGTGCCTCCAAAATAACCTTGATAAGGTTAAAGAACAATTAGAAACAATCGAGGCCCTTCAACGAACCACTATTGAAGTGAATGTATATCTAGTTCAAAAGAACAAAGCTCTAGCAAAATCCAACCAAAGCTTGGCAATACAAAATAATGAAGTCAAAATATTCGAAGAACGACATCTCAATCTTCAGCGCAAAGTTGAAATGAACTTCGAGAACTCAAAGCCCTCGCCCCCCACTTACCGAAGAACTCCGTAAACAAATACAAACAGAATATTGCAAATCACCCGAGCTGAAAAATGAAATAGTTCAGATGTATATTGAGGGTTATGAAACAGCCCGTAACAAAGGCAAGGTAAAGCTCGCTGAAGCCTCTCTGAACCCAACACTCCTCGACTCTTCTGAAGACGAAGACAAGGATAACGTCTGAAGACGACCTTCCTCACCTTTTGCTTTTAGAACTTGTAAAAATTTCTACAATGTTTTGTAATTACCTCTTTTATTTTTAATGAAATGCTATCAGCTTTTTCCCTTATTATTCCCTTTAAATTTAACTTGAACTGTTAGTACATAATCAAGCAATTTGAACTTCAAACTTCAAATAAAATTAGGTAATAATATAATCTGAACTCATCACTTCAAATAAAATCAGGTAATAATGTAAAGTAATACTTATACATTATCGAAGTGTGAAAGAGATCATCAATTATCCAATTGGCCATATTTAGGATGAATAGATCCAACCAAACCTTCTAACAAATCAAGTTCACCATCGATAAGTCGAATATGGATTCTATTCAATGCCTAAAGGATGAACAGGTCACCGAACCCCAAAAAATCTAGTTCACCATTAATAGGTTGAATCTGGACCATGTTCACCGCCTAATAGGATGAATAGATCACCAAACCACCAGAAAATCCAGTTCACCATCAACAGGTCGAATCTGGATCCTATTCAATGCCTAAAGGATGAATAGGTCACCGAACCCCAAAAAATCCAGTTCGCCATCAATAGGTCGAATCTGGACCCTTTTCACCACCTAATAGGATGAATAGATCACCGAAACACCAGAAAATCTAGTTCACCATCGACAGGTCAAATCTGGATCCTATTTAACGCCTAAAGGATGAATAGGTCACCGAACCCCACAAAAATCCAATTCGCCATCAATAGGTCGAATCTGGACCCGTTCACCGCCTAATATGATGAATAGGTCACCGAACACCCAAACAACCATTACATAGAACATCATTGGAGATATTGGAGATAATGGAGACATTGGAGAAATTGGAGACAATGAAGACATTGGAGAAATTGGAGAAAAAAGCATCTGTTATTGATGATAACTATTGGCATAATTACAAACTCTTGTACACTAATACTAACCCTACTGAAAATATTTCCGAAGTCTTCTTGCATGCCAAGTATTCTTTATCTCTGACCCATCTAATGCTCGCAACCGATAAGTCCGTAGCTTCAATACTTCAATGACCTCATAAGGACCTTTCTAATTCGGCATCAGCTTTCCCAAATTTTGAGGCGTAGAAGCTTCAACTTCCCTAAGGACAAAATCTTCCACTTCAAACCTTCGAAGCTTCACCCCTTTATTGTAGTACTTAGCCACATGACGTTGATATGCTGCCAATTTTACCAAGGCTGCTTCTCTGACTTCTTTAAGCAAATCCAGGTTGACTTTTAATCCCTCATCATTTTACACCTCCCAAAACTGACTGACCCGAAGACAAGTAGATCCAATCTCAACAGGTACTAATGCATCTGAACTATAAGCCAGCCTGGAAGGCAAATCCCTAGTTGTAGTCTTCGTTGTAGTTTTGTAAGCCCATAATACGCTAAGTAATTCTTCAAGTCATCTGCCTTTTGCTTCATCCAATCTTCTCTTTATTCCATTCAGGAGGGTTCTGTTAGTTACCTCAACTTGCCCATTAGACTGTGGACGAGAAACCAAAGTCTTTCTGTGCTGAATCCCCAACTCTTTCAAAAATGCTTCAAACTTCGAGCCCACAAACTAGCGTCTATTATCTGAAATTACCACCATTGGAATGCAGAAGAGAAATACCACAGATTCCTTCAAAAACTTTAAACATTCCTATTCCGTGATCATCCTAAGTGGCTTCGCCTCGACCCATTTGGTCATATAATCAATCGCCACTATAACAAAACTAACCTGCCCTTTTTCTTTCGGAAATGGACCCAATATATCTACCCCAAGATAGCAAAAGATATAGGAGATAAAACCAAGTATAGCTCTTCTGGTGGCTGATGTGGGATCAGACTGTTTAACTGGCATTTTTGACACTTTTTCACATATTCAGTAGCTTTTTAAAAATCGTTGGCCAATAATATCCTTATCAAAACACCTTGTATGCTAAGGACTTTCCAGCCATATGATCTCTAAAATACCTTTATGTACCTCCCGAAGGACATAATCAGCTTCAGAAGGAACCAAACACTTCAATAGTGGAGATGAGTAAACCCTTCGATAAAGATCGCCATCTATAAGCACAAAGTTTGCACTTTTATACTTCACTTTCTTGGCCAGCATCTGATCTGAAGGCAGTACGCCATCTGCTAAATACTTCAAATATAGAGTCATCCAACAATTGGAGAGCTTTACATACATCACTGCTTCATGTTGGATACTGGGGTGCTTCAAAGTCTCTAAGTACACTAAGCCATCAAAAGTACTCACTTCAATAGTAGCCATATTTGACAAAGCATCTGCAATGGAATTATCATTCCGATCAACACCCTGGAACTCGTAAGAACTAAAATGTCGAAGCTTATCCTTCAACTCTGCTAGATATTTAATCATTCTTAAACCCCGAGCTTCATATTCCCTTGAAACCTACTTGATAACCAATTGAGAGTCACTGTAAATGATCAATCTTTGAACTTCCAGACTCTTTGCTAACCGTAACCCCGCTAATACCGCTTCGTACTAAGCCTCATTATTCATTTCCTTGAACCCAAACCTGATAGCTTGCTGAACCTTTAATCCCTCTGGACTCGTCAATATAATCCCAGCTCCACTGACATTCGAAGTAGAAGACCCATCAGCATAAAACATCCACGAGCTCTGCATCTGCTGAAGCACAGTAACTGCTTTCTCAGATCCTTCAGCTTCTCCTAAATTATCGTCAGCTTCCGAGAACGAACATTCAACAACAAAATCTGCCAAGGCCTGACCTTTAATAGCCGTTCGAGGATGATACTCTAAAAAGAATTGAGACAACTCCATTGTCCATGCAGCGAGTCTCCCCGAAACTTCTGGCTTTCCTATCACCTTCTTTAGTGGCTAATATGTGTATACTATTATCAACCGACCTTGGAAGTATTGCCGAAGCTTTCGACTAGCTATTATCAAAGTAAAGGCAAACTTCTCAAGGCTCAGATACCTTATCTCTACATCCCGTAGGGAGTGTCTCACATAGTAAACATGGTGCTGCTTACTCCCAATCTCCCGCACCAACACTGCTCCTAATGCTAACGAACTTTCTGCCAAATACAAGTACAAAGGCTCAGCAGGAACGGGCTTCACCAACAAAGGCGCCAAAGATAAATACCTCTTGATCCCTTAGAAAACATCTTCGGACTCCAAAGTCCATTGAAATGTCTTGGCATTCTTCGGCCCTTTCAACGTATCAAAGAATGATAGACACCTTTCTGCCGATTTAGACATGAATCTCCTCAAACCTGCTATCAGACCCGTCAATCATTGAACGTCTTTAAAGGATTGAGGAGACTTCATATCCAAAATAGCCTGGATCTTTTCTGGATTTGCCTCTATACCCCTTTTACTAACTAGATAACCCAAAATATTTCCTGCTCCCAGTCCAAAAGTACACTTAGTGGGATTCAGCTTCAAATTGTAATACATACCGTCTGAAAACACTCCTCCAAATCATCCAAATGACCTTGGACGATCATGCTTTTGACAATCATGTCATCAACATAGACCTCCATATTCTTTCCCAACTGTCTTGTGAACACATAATTCATCATCCTTTGATACGTAGCTCTGTGTTCAACAAGCTGAAGGTCATCTTCTTATAGGTGTATACCGACCGGTGAGTAATAAATGTTGTCTTCGAGATGTCCTCTTTGCACATAGAAATCTAATGATATCCCGAGAAAGTGTGACAACCCGAATTTTTGAAAATTATTAAAATAAAAATTTAATAAATAAAATTCTTATTATGATATGAGAGAGTAATTTATGTTACATATAAATGTATATGTTAATATGTTATGATTGTGAGATCGTAAATAATTAAAATATTTATCAAGTAAAATAAGTATTTTAGTTGAAATATTTATGGATTAAAATAAATATTCAATGGAAATTATTATGGAATAATTTATTTAACTATGATGATATTAAATAAATTGATTATAAATAATTTTATAATTTGTGCATATTTATTACGTTAATGTGTTGGTGATTTTCTAATTTAATTAAGTAATTAAATTAGAGGATTAATGATTGTTAAATAAAATTATAATTATATTGGCTAAATAGAAGCTATAATTTTATTAGTAAGGTTTAATTGGATTTATTAATGAATTGAGGTTAATTCAATTCAAATAGTTAATGGGTGTGACAAGGATATCATATGATAAGAAGGATTGTAAAAAAAAATTAAATTAAAAAGGATATTTTGGGTGCTAGCCAAACATGGCCTAAGTGACCCTTTGTTATCAGAATCGATAGGCCATAATGTATACGCATTATTTTTATATCAGTTATATGAAGGTTACGTGTTTTGTTCTTAAAGCCTAAGGCTAAAGCTAGAAGAGAAAATACAGAAGAAGAGAGAACTCTAGAGAGGAATTGGGAGGCAATTGGAAGAGAAATCCTTGAAAACAAGAAGGAAGTAGCAATTCTCTAACATCTCCTAACAAAGCTAAACAAGAATTAAGAGGTAAATAACCTAGTTTCTTCTTAGTTTGGGTGTTCTTGAGTTATCCTTTAAATTTGAAAATTTAGTTGGGTGAATTGCTAAAATATATATATATATATATATATATATATATATATATATATATGTGTGTGTGTGTGTGTGTGTGTGTGTGTGTGTTGTTAGATGTTTACAATCGTTTAGTTGTTATCTAGAAATGATTTTTCGAAATCAAATCTATGAAAACATGATTTAGAATGAAGAAATTTAGTTTTATTGATATATATACATTAGGGCTTGTTTTGGAATTAAAATTTATGATGAAGTCATGATATAATATTAAATTGATGATATATGTTGTTAGTATGTTGAATTAAGAAAATAACGAAAGTTGAATGAATCGAAATGAGTGAGAAGCTTAATTCAGTAGTGAGCGAATTAAGCTAAATTGTCAAAACATGAACAATTAGAATGAACATGAGTTGTAAATTCATATTAAGGTTAGTTAATGCTTATGTTAGTTGATGGGTATTTGGTATGTTGTAGTTTTATGAGTTACAAACCTATAGAATCTAAATGGACTGAATTGGATGAGTATAACTCATGTTATGATCATTAGAAGGAGTAAGGGTATGTGTAATCACGAAGAGCAGAGCCAGAGGGCCTGTTCTGCGACTTGGGGTGCAGCTGTGCTGCCCCCAAGGCCAATTGGGGCGCAGCTGCGTTGGGCATCAGTAACAGTTGGACTGCTCTGACCTGCTGCAGTAAATTAAGCATAACGTTTTCATACGAACTCCGATTAAGGCGATTCAAGATGATCCGGAACGAGGACGAATAGACCTAAAACTTTTATTATTTAAGGTGTTTAGTTTGAGGTCTTTAGGAAGGGTCACAATGGTCATCTTTAGGACTATTGTGTTTTCGGAGGCAATCGGAGGGCGTCGAACTTGCACGTATGCAAGTGTAGTGCTTTTGACGATAATAGATGTTGTTCTAAGTTATAGAACATGAATATTATGAATTATAATGATGCTTAACATTAATAAATGATATATTAGATAAGTTGAATACGCATACTAAGCACACACAAAAGAGACAAATTGGGTGTGTGACGAATAAACGTCGAAACGTCGTGATAAGTGAAAATGAACATAAAAAGTGTTTTAAATCAAATGAAATGAATATTATAAGATATTTAATAGTGTTAATATAAAACAAATAATGGTTCCTAGCAGGACTTAAGCACTTGAATGAACTTCGAATATGAAATATAGTGAGCTATAAGTCGAAAGTAACACAATAAAATTGAACATTGTGTATTGCTAATAGGAAGGGTTATGAGACGTAAATTAAAGTTTACATTACAACTACTATGCGTTGATATGTGACTAATAGTTGATGTGTATGATTATATAATTGTGTAGGGCACGTGAAGTGCAGATATCTGTAAGCTGTTAAACTGTTATTGGTAAACAACGATCAATGCAAGTCTTTCAGTTCCTATTTGTTATGTGAACTTGATGATGAACTATTTTAATTCTTTATTGTAAATAGTATGATGTGTTATATATATGTTGAAAACATGGAACGTTAAAGTCAACATCTGACTACGTTGATTGAGTAATGAATGCTGATTGAGTAAGGAACTCAATCTTTATATTTGATATTTGAACAGCAGCATGTATGTTATGTTAGTTCAATGTTTAAGAGATATATGTTGAGCATGTTATTATGTGTTACGTGATGCATGAAAACTGTTAGATTTTGCTGGGCTATCGAGCTCAACCTTGCAAATAACCATTTTTGCAGGTTAAGGATTGAAGGTAACACTGTGTGCTACTTGAATGACGTGGATCAGAAATAATACACGAAGATTAATATTTTAGCTAAAGTTATTATTTCTTTATACCATGATTAAGATTCATGAGATGTACTAAATGTTCTATGATGTATAGTTTTATGTTGAGTTGTAAAGCTAATGTTAGAGTTATCTGATATGTAAAGGTTATCGAATTGAAATGTAAAATTTTATATAGTAACAGTGATAAAGTGAATCATAAAATAAGATTGATTCAAAGACATGTAGATGATAAAGGTTTTGATTCAGGGAATTAAAGTAGGGAGACATAAAAGTTTAAGTTATTCTGCATTATATAAAGTTTAACATCGAATAACGATGAAAAATCAGAAGGTAGATATGTTATTAACGACCGAAGTTAATAATTAAATTGTATGAATTTTGGGGTCATTACAAGTAAGAAGACATAAAAGTTTAAATTATTCTGCATTATATAAAGTTTAACATCGAATAACGATGAAAAATCAGAAGGTAGATGTGTTATTAACGACCGAAGTTAATAATTAAATTGTATGAATTTCGGGTCGTTACAAGTAAGAAGACATAAAAGTTTAAATTATTCCGCATGATATAAAGTTTAACATCGAATAACGATGAAAAATCAGAAGGTGGATGTATTATTAACGACCGAAATTAATAATTAAATTGTTTAAATTTTGGGATCGTTACAGAAACCATCCATAAAACTGAGCAAGGCATACCCCGAAGGTGCATCGATGAGCTAGCTGATCTATATGCGGCAAAGGATAAAAGTCCTTCGGACATGCTTTATTCAGATCAGTGTAGTCTATGCAAACTCGCCATTTCCCATTCTGCTTCTGCACTAAGACTACATTTGTCATCCACTCCGGATATTCGACCTCAAATATAAAGTCTGCATTCAGCAACTTTGCAATTTCTTCATCGATTATCTTTTGCCTTTTCAGTGCGAAAATCCTGCTCTTTTGCCGAACTGGCTTCTTTTTTGGGTCCACTTGTAACCGATGCTCAGCAACCTTCCTACTCACCCCATGCATATCTCTTAGAACCCAAGCAAAAATATATGCATAACACTGAAGCAATTCCACTAGGTTTGTCTGGAAAAGTTCCAGCAGACCTGAACCTATCTTTATAGTCTTTTCCTTCTTTTCAGGAATCAGCTCAAACTCTTCGGTCTCTCCCGCTGGCATAACCGATGGTTTCATGCTACTCTTCGTAAATGGTTCGATTTCAACAAACACGGTTTACTTTTATTTACTGACCCCTACACCTGAATTGATCAAAGCATTACGATAACACCTTATTACCAAGTCTAGATCCCCAGCCATTTCTCCAACTCCATGTGGCATTGGAAGCTTAATTTTGAAGTGGGGAATCGATGTTACCGCCTGAAGAGTTGTCAAGGTGGGTCTTCCCAATATGGCGTTATAGGCCGAATCCACATGTACTACATAAAATTTGCACATAATTTCAACCTATTATGGAGTCGTCCAGAAGATGACAGGTAGCTCAAAAGTCCCCGCCACCTTAACTGGATCGTTGTTGAAGCCATACAAGGGAGCATTCTGCCCAATTTCCATCTTCCTTCCATCCAAGTGCATCCTTTGATAGGCATGTGCGTACAAGATATCCACCGAAGACCCATTGTCTATCATCATCCTCTTCATATCCACCAAACCCTCTTGTGCAGTAAGCATCATAGCTCCCTCGTGGGGTTCGATGGGTTCAGAAGGGAAGTCATCATCAGTAAAAGAAATTACCGAACCTGGATATGGTCTTTCAGTCTTCGGGAGAGAACCCGCCACTGCCATTACCGAATCCAGGTATCCTCTTCGTTTCTTTCTAGCAACTTTGCCAATATTTCCACCTGTAATGACATCCACAACATGCCTTGATGGTTGATTCGGAGCTGGGAGTGCAGGTTGAGCAGCCTAAATAGGTCTATCATTCCTCTGCTGATTACTCGGGGGATCTCGCCCTGCTACATAATGAACCAAAGCACCACTTTGGACTTTTCCTTCAATGAACTCCTTCAAGCTCCAACAAGAGTTCGTATCATCCCCAGATGCCTGATGATAATCACAATATTTATGGGGATTTCCCGAACCCAGTCTGAGATTATCACGAGGCTGCTCAAAATAGGGCTGGTTTTTTATCTGCTCCAGAATGGTAGCCCTATCTATATTAAGTTGAGTGAACACCCTATTCACCTTCTGATTGGGAAAGGGTGGTCAACCTTCTTTTCAGCCCCAAGTATTATTGTACTTCTTCTGATTCCCATCAGTCCTATCATTCGTGCCACCACTCTTCTTTTGATAACTATCAGATTTATCTTTATCTTTCTCTTTCGCCCTTTCCGAAGAGCCATGCTTCAGACTGCTCATTGCCTCTTCTACCACGATGTAGCCTTCTGCCTTCTCAAATGCTTCGGCTTAGCTCTTTGAATGGATGAACATCAACTTCTTCACCAGTTTTTCAGACTTCACCAAGTTTAACCCGTTCTGAAATAAACCTACAGCCTTGGGATCATTAAGGTCTGTTACTTGACCCACTGCTTCCCTAAACCTCTTCACGTATTGGCCCAAAGTCTCATTTGAGTACTGTCTGACCTGTGCCAACGATCCCGTAGGCTTTCCTCTCCTTTTATTGCTCTCGAATCGAGCATAAAATTTATCACATAAGTCAGCCCAGGACAAAATTGAGTCTGAAGGCAAAGTCCCCATCCACTGCCTCACATCTTTCCTCAATGTCGTCACAAAAGTTTGGAATTTGGCTGCATCCGAATAATCATAGTAATCCATCAGCCTATCAAATGTCTGGTTGTGGTCATATGGATCTCCAGAACCATCATAACTCTCCATATAAGGAAGCTTTTTATTAGGATCCGCCTTCTCCCGAAGAATATCCGAAGAGAAAAGGGATGCCTTCTTACTAGAGTTTCCCTTAGCCTGCTGAACTTCAGCCAGTCGCCTCCGAAGCTCTTTCACCTCTTTGTCCAAGAGTTTCATCCCTTCGGGTTATGAGGAAACTTCCTTCTTTGGGGAGCTTTTCTTCTTCTGTTCCACTCGACCTTTTTTGTTTGAGCTAGAAGCTTCTGATGGACTTCGTCTGTCCTTTCTGCTGAAGCGAGAATCCACAGGGCGGTGTGCCCTCTTTGGATTCTCTCAAGAACAACCGCTTGATCTATTGTGGTGTCTACCCTTCTCGCTGTGCCGAGGATACTCAAGGCGAGGTGTGACACCCCCAAAACAGGTATACATCACCCATCTTGAGTCGCCAGATACATGATACATAAATTAAATACAAACTTAATTATACAACTATCGGGTAATATACGACAAAACATAGCTGAGAGTTTAAACAAGAATATTGTCTTCTAGACAATATCCACTCTCAATGGAGTCCTCATTACAATTATTATCATACTATTTCACAGAATAGTGAGGACTAATAAAGCCACTTATCCTGGACCATCACTCCATTTTCCGACTCGTTCCAGCTATATTCTCATTTCCTGAAGAGAACAATGAAAGAAAAGTGTGAGCTCAACTAGCCCAGTAAGAAATATTATGACTAAGATAATGCAGAATAAATTATCCTTAGCCTTCAACAGTATAACAACTGATAGAATACAATAGACAACAAGTTTTAGATCAACCACTGCAGCGGAATAAGCAATCCATTAGAAGATTCAAGTAGAGCATAAAATCTACTATCTTCTATGATTTAAAAAGTTTTTCATCAATTTTATCGCTGAGCCTCAGCTTAATAAATAAAATTGAATCATCCTGCGCCACGGCCAAGGATATTCATGTAATCATCAATGGTCATGATTATACCAAATAATCCCTGATTATAATCATACCAACAACTGTCCATCAATGACTACAGGCCAATGAGGAATTTCACCACATCATTCGTCACATTACGGTCATGATTATACCGAATAATCCCTGGTCATAATCATACCAAGTCCATCTAAGCACGTAAGCCAAAGATGACTTTCATCACAATATAAGCATGAGGATGATGACAATGACATAATAATTCAATAAAACAAGTTCAAGGATAAATTTTAAAGATTTATAATTTAATTTATCCAGAAATCAATAACGTCCAAATTGTCAACATGATACTGCTTTGTGGAGTAAAATTCAAGAATAATATTCATGTACCAAAAATAATTTGGACAGAAGAGAAATATATTTTTCGGGTGAATAGTACCCCGTGAATAGTACTTAGGGAATAGTACCCCGTGAATAGTACCCTGACACGAAAAGTGTCCCGAATACCCGAGTGAATGATACTAGAGTGATTAGTAATCGGGTGAATAGTAACTCGTGAATAGTACTTTGGCACGAAAAGTGCCCCGAATACCCGAGTGAATAATACTAGAGTGAATCGTAACCGGGTGAATAGTAACCCGTGAATAGTAACTCGTAAAAGAAAAATAATACCAAAGAAAATGATATTTCATGACGAGTACAAAAGAAATGATATCTCATACGAGTATAATAGAATATACAAAACTGCAAATGGATTTTCACCCGCCATGTGGTAATCCACGTAGACAGATCATTTCCATAATTTAATAAGGAATGAATGCGAAGGATCATTCACCATGCATGCGGTAATCCACATAGACAGGTTATTTCAACAGAATAATAAAGAATGGAACCGGTCATGCGTAATCCGCATGCATGAGATATTCCAACAAAGATAATAAAGAACGGAACCAGTCACGCCGTAATCCGTGATGCACGAGGATATTCCAATGTAATAATAAAGAGCGGAACCAAATCATGCAGAATCCGCATGCATGTGATATTCCAAGCAGAATAATAAAGAATGGAATAACAACAAAATTCACCAGAATGCGATAGATCGCATGCATAAAAGTTATTCCAATGTAATAATAAAGAATGGAATAATGTAAGAATTTTACCATGTATGCGATACTTCAGACAGACAAAAGTTATTCCAACAAAATAATAAATAATGGAATAACAACCCTTACGAGTATTGAAAGAAAATAATTCTCTTCATGAATACGAAAGAATAATACCCCTTACCTCAAAAGAAGACTTGATACTGGAATAGTGAGGTAGCAAACTTCTCTTCTTCTTTCTCTCTATAATAATTGCTCTATAGCTTTAGTGAATTGGTGAGAAATGAAGGAAGAATGAGCTTCTATTTATAGGAAAATATAGTTTCGATAATTGCACGTTTTGGGGCTCAAAATATTACTGTATAATACCTTCCTCTTTTTCTTCATTTTTAATTTATTCCTGCAAGTATTATCAAACTTGCACCATCTCCCCTAATAGTAAATCATGTGAATCAATAGTAAATCATGTGAATAAATAGTTCTAGACATGTGAAAATACAAATTACAGTATAGTACCTCCATCTATACCACCATTTTTAACTTAGTCATGCAAGTATTATCAATCTTGCACCAACTCCCCTAATAGTAAATGAATTTGAATCAATAGTACACACATGTGAATAAATAGTTATAATCATGTGAATTAATAGCAATTAATTACTCATTTATCCGGTTAAATATCCGATTGGTCAATATAACCTCTAGACATCAATTATTATCAAAATAAATATCGATTTTCACTAACTCTAATAATTCCAACACAATGGAACTATCAATTTCATCTTTAATCAACATGAACTTATTCATCATTAATATTATAATTCACAATATTTAACAACCAAGTCGTTCCCAGGAAAGATGAGGCTTTCCGATAAGGATTTCTCCTTTTTGGCGTGCAATTAGGTGACCAAACCTCTCCTTGACAGAACTTCTATACATTGTCAATATTGCAAATAATAATATGAATAACTTTGCCATCTCAATTATTGATTTAATAATATAACATATTATACAGATGATACTGTGACAATAATTGAATCAATAATATAAGAGATATGATGCAGCAATTACTGTAGCAATAATTGAGTATAACTGAGTGACTTCTTATGTAAACATCAATAATCAATATCGTGTGCTACTATGCAACCACGCCAGACATATTCTTTACTTTTACTACCGGGTAGTTCAAATGGTTTTAACGGTAACACTTTCGCCGTTATTTTTATAAAAAGATAATTCTGTCGTTTTCTAATTACGACAATACTTCCGTTGTGGGGTCCACCAATAATTGTGCCATCATACGGATATTCCCCAACAAAAAGAATATTCCCCGACCAAACAAATATTTTATAACAACTTGCATACTTTGCAAAATTTATAACAAATCCACACCATAATATTAAAAAAAAATATTTCGAGAAATTTAAATCTTTATTCATAAAATTTGGGGTCTCACACGAGGTGCCTTCTTTGAACCCTCAAGAGTGTGTCCTCTGGATTTGCTTCTTCTCCGGTTCTTATCATCACTTCGAGAATCCTCAAGGCGAGGTGCCTTCTTTGGATCTTCGGGAATATGACTTCAGGCTCTTCTTCGGTCACAAGAGCGACCCCGAGACCGACTTTTAGACTACATGGGTCTTTTATCTTGCCTTGCTTGTCTGCCTGGAGACCTACCACGTCCGTCACTATATGTTATCTGAATCGTCACCCGGTCCGTCGCTAAAGGGGGGTGAACAAGGTATGTTAGATAAGGGGTGAGCTTAAGATCCGAATCCTGCAATATATATATATATATATATATATATATATATATATATATATATATAAAGAGGTGAATAGTGTCAATGTGAATTTTAAATACTTATAGCAAAGATACTTGAACTACTTTAAAAACAATAAATAATTTGGCAAGAGTTTGAGAGTAACACCCTAAAGTCAATTTTTTGAATAACTTTATACTTTTTGGTTGTATATATAAAATATATATTTGATTACAATGATAATATGATACTCTCTCTCTCTCTATATATATATATATATATATATATATATATATAATTAATACACACACCTATCGAATTTCAGTAATATACTTTTCTAATGACAAATTGTTTATAAATAAATAGTTTTTTAATTTTTTTTAAAATAATGTAAAATAAATTATTAATTTGTTTAATAAAATTATATGGATATACATATATAGAGGAAATAGGAATGATATGAGAATAAATTTGAGTTGAAAAAATTATAAAATTTTAATTTGATACCGTATATTAGACATTTTACAAAATTTTAGTTAAGTCAATTTATATATATTATCTAAACTTTTCAAAATTTGCCATATGTTATAAAACCAAAAAAAAATCAATTCACCCCACAACCCCCTACGTGCCTTCATCCCTGGCTTTAAGTACCCGAAATCTTGATCTAAAACATTAGTAATACTCTCTCTGTTCTTAATTATTTGACGTTTTAGAGTTTTTCATTTGTTCCTATTTATTTGACATTTGTTCAAATCTAGGATAATTAATGATAATTTTTTCAAAATTATCCCTCATTACTCTACCTGTTTTTTTTTAATACTTTTAACTCTTTCTTTCTCCTTATCCCAACAAAACTCTCCTTTATCAAATAAAATTCTTTTGCATATTACGAGGGAGAGAGTGTATAGATAATTTCTAAAGAATTGGATACGTTTATTATAAGGATGGATGGAGAGAGAGACTATTGAGTAAATGAGGCATTAGAGTTTTTTTAGGAGATAATTATGGGAAAATAGGTTAGAGAGAGTATGAATAACTATGATAAATAATGATTTAAGAGTATTATAGACAATTGAGTACTATATTTAATGCTTTCCAATTATTATCTTAATTCTTGTGTCTATCTCTAAAACGTCAAATAATTAGGAATGGAGGGAGTACTATACTGGGATATGATAAAATGACACCAATCTTACAAATTTTCAGCATCGATTTAGTAAAGGAGAAAATGGGGGGCTCAAGCTCAGCAATTCATAAAAAGAATAGTCATCAGTTTTGTAATTTGTGCATAAATAATTACACAAAATATAAAAGAGTGTAAGACCCCGAATTTTATGAAATAAAAGTATTCAATTTTTCTTATAATTACAATTCAGTAAATGATTAAATTGATAAAAGTTTAAAGTTAAGGGTGAGATATGAATTTTTTTCAAAATACGCAAGTGGTTATAAAATATTCAATTGCAGGGGAATATTCGTTTGGTGGTGGAATATTCTTTTTCGTCGAGAAAATATTCGCATTTATGACAGCAAATGACCATTTGTGGGTCCCATAACGAATAACTGTCGGATGAAGAAAACGACAAAATTTGAGTTTTTACAAATAACTGGCAGTAGTTGTTACAGAGTGCTAATCTTTGTTAGAATACCCGTGGTTAAAATCTAAAGAATCACGCATTATTGCACAAAGAGTAACACCAGATTTGCTAAAGATTTTTGAATTATTGATTCTTACGTAAGAAGGCACTACTCAATAATTGTTATGTAATTATCGCTCAATATTTTATTTTATTGATTCAATAATTGTCACCGCAGTATCTCCATTATCGGATCAATAATTCATATTATTTGAATAATATTATTAGATAGCATTGTTGGAAATGTCTGGATAGTTACATCAAGGAGAGGTTTGGTCACCTAATTACGCCGCCAAAGAAGGAGAAATCCTTATTGGAAAGCCCCTCTTTCTTGGGAACTACTGATCATTACATAATTGTGATTACGTAATATTATTTATGAATAATTAATTATTAATTTATATGATAAGGAAATATTTATTTGATGTAGATATAATTGATGGATATATTTATTTTATGTGGATATAATTGAAGGAATTAATCTTTGAGGTGTTTTATCGATTATTTTTAAGGAATTATTAAAAATCATCCGTTTGTGGATTTCGGATATTTTTGGTTTGGAATTTGGAAAAACTCAAAGCTACAAAGTTGTAGAGAATTTGATTTCAGGTAGAATGGACATAAAATTCGTATTTTTTGATAACCGGACTATTTTCTATGAATTGTTGAAGTTTCGAAAAAATAAAATGATTTTTATTAAATTTATGGGGGGGACCCACTTTTGGTTGGTGGAATACACACATGGGCTTCTGAATTCTTCCATCATGGCTGCCAAAAAAAATTCAAAGCATGTATAGGAATTGTAATTAATAATAATAATATTTTATTATTTAGTCTCCTATGGCGTTCTAGCATTTTCCTATAAATAGAGGGCTAAGGTAGAATTGAAAATCACACCAGAAACAAGTTTTCTCTCTTTTTCTCTCTATATTATCGAGCGTATTCTTGTGAGTATACTTTGAGTGTTGCTATATGGTGCAAGTTTCACAAGACTATATATCAAAGAAAATGTAAGTACGGTTATTTTGAGGTAAAGAATTTTAAGGGTTATTATGTTTTTCAGTTCGTACTTCTTCCGACCTTCAGAAAATTCAGGAAAAATTTGAAATGATAATTTGATGAGTTCTTTTGATTGTGTCCAAAAATGGCGATTTTTGGATGTATAGATTAAGAGTTATGAATTTTACGGGAAAAGACTATTTTAAAAGTAACCGCTTATAACTCCTTGTGGTTAACTCCAAAATTGATGAAATTTTTATTGGGAGTAGATCTATATAATATCAGTGTACTCTGTAAATTTCGGAATTTTTGGATAAAAGTACAATTTATGATAAATGTCTAAATATTCGGCGATTTTGGCCATATGAAAAATAGTAAATGAATTTTAAAAATTCTGAGAAAAATATATGTTCAATATGGGACTATATTCTGCTAAATACCAAAAAAGAAAGTTTTTTAGAACTGATTTGGTATTTTTCATAAAAATGGTCTAGTTATGAGTAAAAGAATTAAATATGTTATATGAATTAAGAAAATTGAAAAATATGATTTTATGGCTTGAGAATCATAGATGAGTTATATGTAGATTTTTGATGAGGGTTTTGGTTATTGGTGATGAAATCTTATGAGTTTGGCATTTTAGAATGATTAAATGCATTATTTAATAATGTGTAAACAATTAAAATAAATTGTTTATAAGTTTAAGAAATGTTATTTCAATATCATTATACCAAAATATTAGTATGGATTTTATTGTAGAATTTCTACCTTTTTGTGTTGAGTTACTATTCATGAGTTACTATTCACGAGTTACTATTCATGAGTTACATTTCACGAAGTTACTATTCATGTATTACTATTCATGAGTTACTATTCACGAGTTACTATTCACGACAAAATTAGTTTCTTTTTCTGACCAAATTATAGTTGAGTTATGAATATTACTCTTGAGATTAAAACTATATGTTGATCATATTATTTTTATTATCATATATAACATTTTTATAACCCTAATGATGATATTTCTCTTTGACTTGAGTGTAAAGATGGGAAGATTTTTGGTATGATCATGACTATGAGTTCTCTTTGGCCAGTAGTGCAAAGTTGAATTATTGACTGGTATGATCATGACCATTGAATTTATAATTGAATATCTTTAGCTTAAGTGCAAAGGTGAAATGATCAACATGGTTATAATTGTTTATATAAATTTCGAAATGATTATATATATTTCTTTGAGATATTAATATATTTGATTCAGAGTGCAAATATGAATTGTTGATGAATATATTTGGCTTCGTAGTGCAAATATGAATCTGTTGAGGAATATCTTTCGGCTCAGTGCAAAGATGAATTGTTGATGAATTTCTTTGGCCCGTAGTGCAAAGATGATCTGTTGTTGAATATCTTTGGCCTGTAGTGCAAAGATGGTCTGTTGATGAATATCTTTACCCCGTAGTGCAAAGATGAAATTGTTAGTGTGATTATAAATAGGAATTGTGATTTGGTATAACCATGATCTTTGATGTTTCAGGAAAAGACATGTGATGAAAATTATCTTCGTATTGGATGCGAAGAGGAATTTAGAATTACAATTATGATTATGAGTTATTCATATAATTATGGAAAGGAACTGTTGATTGATGTTACAGGGATAAAACATTGTTGGTGGATTTTTAACATGGAGAAGATAATTGACTTTATGATCTATTTGACTCTTCTAATGGATTGCTCGTTCCGCTGCAACTATGGTTGAAATTTTTTTCTTCAACCATATGTTCTAAATCTCTGATTTATTGTTGATGAAGGCTATTGATAATTTAATTATCTTTAGTCATGATATTCTTTATTGAGCTAGTTGTGCTCACCCTTTTGCTTCACAATTCCTTTCAGGTAATAAGAGTGTAGCTGGGTCGAGCGGGGGTAACAGGGGAATAGAACGGTGGTCATCATTTAGTAGTTATATTTGATTAATCAACTAGGGTGAAGCGAACCCAATGTTGGAAGGGTGTTTTGCCACTATCACACAAGATGTCTAATGACATACAACTACGTGTCATCATAAGACAGTATTGTGCTCATCTACTTGCTGAGTATATTTACGAGCACTACCTATATAATCTTGGTGTTTGTTTGAAGTATAATTCTCAATTAGAGACAGTGGAGATAATGATATGTCAAGAGAAGACTCACCATTGGGAAGAATATGATAGTAATCTTCTCGTTTTTCTTTGGGGCCTATTGGGTCAACCAAGGATAATTCTGTGGCCATATGATATCTATCATAACCTAGACGTATGGCCTCCCATGTATGATGGTTTCCTTGAGCACTTTCCAAAGATTCTAATTTCTAAAACAGTTTTTGACTATACTTTTCATTGTGATGTGCTATCCAAGGTTGGGATGAGAGTCACAGTTGGTATATATTTTTATCCAAACTCACAGCATATGTGTTGTTGTATTTTGCATGATAATTGTTGTAATAAAATTGTAGTTATTTTCTATACCATGTATTTGGCGACTCAGAATAGATTGGATGGAATGGACCTATTTTGGGGTTGTCACAAAGAGTACTGTAATTAATTATGCATAAAGTATAACCTACTCCATCCGTCCCTAATTATTTGACGTTTTAGAGGTTGACACAAGAATTAAGATAATAATTAGAAAACATTAAATATAGTACTCCCTCCATCCCTAAATAACTGACGTTTTGAAGGTTTTCACACTTATTAAGGAAGTCATTTATTACTCTAATTTTGTCATTAAGATTGATATGTATTACCACAATTACCCTTGCATTAATTAAGAAAATATGTACTCCATATAGTTGTCTAGATAAATGAAATACTCCATATAGTTGAGGGCAATAGAGGAAAAAAATGTAATTAATGCTTTCTAGAAACTTGATAACGTCAAATATATTGGGAAATTTTGAACTCTCTATAACGTCAATTATTTAGGGATGGAGGGAGTACTCAATTATCTATAGTAGCCTTAACTCTTTTGTTGGGATAAGGAGAGTTTTGTTAGGATAAGGAGAGAGGAAGAGTTTAAAGTATCAAAAAAATAGGCAGAGTAATGAAGGGTAATTTTGGAAAAATTGTCATTAATTATCCTATATTTGAACAAACGTCAAATAATTAGGGACAACTAAAAAACTCTAAAACGTCAAATAATCTGAATTAGGGTTAAATGCTTCCTAGGTCACTGTACTATAGGTCGACTTACAAATGGGTCACTAAACTTTTTTTTCTTACAGTCAACTCATTGAACTTTAATTTACTAACAAAAAGTTTAATATTCCGTTAAATATATTGACTTTTTGATTTTAATTTGTTACGTAAAAGTCGGCGACGGCAAAAATTTTCGATATAACAAATCAGGTCCATGTGGCTTTTCATGATGTGAAAATGGATGAAATTTTACAAATGTAATAATATAAATGTACATAAAACACAATTTTTTAATAATAAAATTAAAAAATGCGCTTTTTTAATAAAAAAAAAAAAATTGCGTTTTTTTAAATAAAAATAAAAAATAATTATTTTTATTAAAAAAAACAAAAACCAAACGTTTCTCTCTCCTTCTCCGCCAAAAACCACGCAATTTGGTTTTTTAAAAATAAAACCAGCTTTTTTTAATAAAAATAAAAAAAAGCTTTTTTTTATTTAAAAAAATATAGTTTTTTGTAATAAAATAATTATGTTTAATAAAATAAAAAATGCGCTTATTTTTAATAAAATAAAGAAACACTGCTTTTTTAATAAAAAAATAATAAAACATGTGTTTTTAAAAAATAAAAATTTTAAATAAAAAAATTATTTTGAATAAAAACATAGTTTTTTTAATAAAATAAAAAACATGCTTTTTTTAATAAAAAATAAAAGGAGTTTTTAAATAAAAAAAATAAAATGCTGATTTTTTAATAAAATAAATATTTTAAATAAAAATAAAAAAAACCGCATTTTTATTCTTTTTTTATTTAAAAACTCGCATTTTATTTTTATTAAAAAATTGCATTTTTTTAAAATTAAAATAATTTATTTTATTAAAAAATTAATTTTAAAAAAGCGCATTTTTTTTATTTTTATTAAAAAAGCGCATTTTATTATTGTTTTATTAGAAAAAGTCGTGTTTTTTTATTAGACATAAATTTTTTATTTAAAAAAAGCTGCGTTTTATTTTTATTAAAAAAAGCGTGCTTGTTTTTTATTAAAATAAATTTTTTATCAAAAATTTACTTTTTAAAAAAAGCTGCTTTTATTATTTTTTTTTATTAAAAAACTATGTTTTTTTATTAAAAATAATCGCTGCGTTTTTATAATTTTTATTAAACATAATTATTTTTATTAAAAAAATAGCATTTTTAAAATAAAAAACTGCGTTTTTATATTTTTATTAAAAAATTGCTTTTTTTATATTAAAAATAATTATTTTTATTAAAAAAATTGTGTTTTATTTTTTAAAACCAAACTGCATTGTTGACGGAGAAGAGAGAGAGAACGTTGTTTGTTTTTTTTTGATTTTTAATAAAATAATTATTTTTTTTTATTTTTTAAAAAACGCAGCTTTTTTATTTTATTAACAAAAATCGCATTTTTAAATTTTATTAAAAAATTGTGTTTTATGTACATTTATATTATTATATTTGAAAATTTTCTTCCATTTTCACATCATGAAAGCCACATGGGGATCGATTCAGGTCACGTCGTAAAATTTTGCCACGCCAAAGAAATTTTACGTGGCAAATTCTGTGACCCCCCAAATTTTATTAAATAAATGTATCAATTTTTCTATTTTGGTAAATGGTTAAATTGATAAAAGTTTAAAGTTAAGGGTAATATGTGATTATTTTTTTTTTTTGCAAAGTAAGCAAGTTGATATAAAATATTCGTTGTCTTGGGGAATATTCGATTAATGGGAATATTCTTTTTGTCGAGGAATATCCGCATTTATAGTATAATCATTAAGTGGACCCCACAACGGAATTATTATTTGATTGAGAAAACGCGATAAAAATATTTTTATGAAAATAACTACGAAAGTTTTACCGTTAATCTATTTGAAACACCCTTGTGTTAAAATAAGAATACGCTGGCGTGGTAAGACAAGTAGTATTACACCAGATTGATTATTGATGCTACGTGAGAAGTCACTCGCTTTTGTTTTATTAGTATTATTAATATAATAAAATAGAAAATCTTTTATATAAAAATGTAATACTTTTATAAAATTATTTATTTTATTAGACAATAATTAGAATATATTATATTTTATTACGATAGTGCTTTTGCATATTCATTGAGGCGAACCCAACTTTGGATGAGTGTTTTGCCACTATCATACAAGATGTCTAATGACATACAACCTCGTGTTATCATAAGACAGGGTTGTGCACATCCACTTGCTGAGTATATCTACGGGCACTAACTATATGATCTTGGAGTTTATTTGAAATATAATATTCACTTGGAGACAGTGGAGATAGTTATATGTCAAGAGAAAACTCACCATTGGAAAGAAGATGTTAGTAATCTTCTCGTTTTTCTTTGGGGTCTATTGGGTCAACCAAGGATAATTCTGTGGACATATGATATCTATTATAACCTAGACGTATGGCCTCCCATGTACGAAGGTTTCCTTGAGCACTTCCCAAAGATTTTAATTTTTAAAACAGTTTTTGACTATACTTTTATATAAAGTACCATTATAAGATTGTGGTCAAGGAACCATGAGAGTTACATACATTTGTATTAAAACTCACAGTTAACTGTGGTCGTATTCTATACGACAGTTCAACAGTTGTATAAATGAAGTTGTATTTGAATTTTGTACCATGTATCTGGCGACTCAGAATGGGTGATGTATACCTAATTTTGGGGGTGTCACAAATTCCATCCAAAGTCAACATTTTTAATGAAATATTAAACTTTTTGTTAGTAAATTAAAGTTCAGTGAGTTGACTGTAAGAAAAAAAAATTCAGTGATCTATTTGTAAGTCAACCTCTACAGTGACCTAGAAAACATTTAACCCATCTGAATTAGGGGTGAGTGATATATCTGAATGTGTATTATGTAAATTTATAATCTTTAAAAAAATTAATTAAGAAAAACTGCATGACTTTATTACTTTTCTCGATAAATTTTACTCGTAATTCTATGACTTTTATGACTTTGTTTAACACACAAGTTGTAATTTAATTTACCACATCAAGTTAAATGAAAATGAAAAATATATAAGTTTCTATTTAGTGGTTATATAATTATCAACATAATAATTCAAGGGCATTTTCGATATTATATTAAAAAAAAAATTAGTGGTCATTAATTGGTTACCATAATTAGGGGTGAGTGATACATTTTGTGAGTATTGAATGTTAATTAAATAACTATAAGAGATGTGAGTTTAATTATGATTCTCACTACTACAAACCAATAAAAAAATGACACTTAAACAACAACGTTTTTATAAAAAACGTTGTAGGTATTTTAAGGTTATACCCCCTCCATCCCTAAATAATTGACGTTATAGGGAGTTCAAAATTTTCCAATATATTTGACGTTATCAAGTTTCTAGGAAGCATTAATTATAATTTTTCCTCTATTGCCCTCAATTATATGGAGTATTTTATTTATCTAGACAACTATATGGAGTACATCTTTTCTTAATTAATTCAAGGTAATTGTGGTAATACATATCAATCTTAATGATAAAATTAGAGTAATAAGAACATTCACAACGCTTTTTTTTATCTTTATCCCTACTCTGCAGTGCTATTGGGTCATTATGTATGATAGGGAATCAATTTTTTCACTATGTACCCAACAAGTTCTTTATATTGATTCCTTAAATATTAAATTTTGAAATTTTAAAGTTCCAACAGTCAAATCATGTTTTAAACGTTGTAACTATTTTTTATTTAAAAATAATTGTTGTTTGAATTTAAAAATTACAATTATTTTAATTTAAAAATAGATATTGCTAGAAATCAAAATGCAACGATCATTATGTGTTTATGAGAACTAAAACAACATTATTTTAATTATAAAATAATAAAATTTATAATTAGTAGTAATAGTTTTTACAAAAATGATCAAAATTAAAATTTGGTGATTTTAATTTTTTTTTATAGTTCTCTTTCTTCTCTAAATCCTCCTGCTTAAAAAAAATAAAATAAGTGAATTTGATAAGATACCCAAATCAAATAATTAAGTGAGATAAGATCCTTTAACTAACATAAAATCGCAATAAATAGGGTGTGAAATGTCATTTTACATAAATAGGAACGCTTCTTTTAATTCCATCATCCCGATGAGTCAAATCATATATAGGGATTAAAATAGAATTATATAAAGATAAAAAAAGCATTGGATATCGATTTATTGATATATTCTTCAAATGTGGGAAGTTGCCAAATTACTCCGAAGAATCGACTACTTTATGAGGTGGGAGTTTTAAAATTCATCTTTTGATTAGGGTTCCAATAAGGTTTCTATGAAGTCTTCTTGTTTGTTTGCTGACAAAATCAAGTAATTGTTTATAAACTAGAATGTGGATTTTTCCCCATTTTCATGCGTTAATTACAATTACATACAAAACATGTTTATATCACATTCATTGATATGTGTGTTGCTTTATCTATGTATATGTATGTATGATTGACAAAGAAATGAAATATTTCAGATTTCATTTGACATTCAGGAATTTAGCAGCATAGTTGTAAAATAATACTCCCTCCATTCCTATATGTATGTCGTTTTAGATTTTTTTTTATATTCCTAATTATTTGTCGTTTGTAGTTATCTAGGAGAATTGATTACTATTTTTCTCAAATTGCCCCTTATTACTCCACCTAATGTTTTGATCCATATTTATGAGATAAGTAAGGTGATGCAGTATTATGTATAATTGATACTATAGTTAATGGTATTATGTATAATCGATATTATAGTTAATGCTTTTCAATTATTTCCTTAATTTTACGCATATGTTTAAAACGCACCTATATTAAGTTAAATCGGAGGAGATCGCCTCTATCTCAAAATAAGAGTCCAATTTGCAATTTTTATAAACTTTTACGGATATATTTTTATCCCATGTTTGACTGTTTAGTTTATTAGTAGTAATAGCATGATAATGAAACTACGATGTTAAACTTGAGGACCCGGTGTCATTTTGTACTACCATAAATTAAAATGGGTCTTTTTTGTGTGAAGAAAATGGCATTTGGGATTCTTCTTGGGAAACAGAGGGAGTATTGGCTTTGTTCATTTTTCTTTTAAGTTTCCCAGATGCCAAGCAGTGTAATTGAATTCCTTCTTTTGCCCTCTCTTTGAAAATGTCATAATTTAGAAATATCATATTGGTGATGTGAGTTTTTGTTTTATTTTGTTAAATATAATGAATTTCGTGCAATTGGTGTTCAGTAGAGCAGAGGTTGGGTCCACTATTCAATTCATCGACTAGAGCCTCACATTATGCTCTTCAGGAGACCTCTGAACTTTCAACAACAGCAGGATGCCCAGGCTCAGCAAGTCATGATGGCTAAGTGACCTTTCAGATCACTTGCAATATTTGGACTTCATTTCATTTTCTCTAGAAATGAATGTTGGGTTTTATTTCAACTAGTTTCGTGAATTACTATCTATTTATCAGTATTGTTTCTAATTATTTCCTGGATTGATTAGGTTGGTAAAGCAGGTTTTCACAAATGGGGAACAATGACCGAAGCTATGAGTAGCTTACGGGATTGTATTCATTCGATTTTAACTTCAAATTTTGTTAGGCAAAGATACATTATAACGATTGTATGCAATTTAAATGCACTACTCTTTATTGTTCTCATCTCTATGTTGGTAGTATCAAGGATTTGAATCTAACGGCTGTGGTATTAAACTAATTTCTCATGTTTTTTTAACCATTAGGTGGTACTTGAAAACGATCGTGCCTGTTAACTGGTTAATGTCTAAGATATATAATTTTATCCGTTCTCACTAGAACTTTCTGTTTTATCTTGAAAAGCTATAGAGTTCTTTGCTTTTTAGTATAACTGGTCCGCATACAAGATGTGTTTTTCAACAAGCTTTCTAATTCATTCTACAACACTATGCAAACTAGTGCCTTCTCTTTCTTTCTTTTAGCGATTTAACATATTTATGTTGTTTTAATTAAATATGATTGTAGGAGTAGAGGATTGTAGAAAGGTTTATATGTCATGAGTTGAATCTGTTGTGTGAATTATAGTGTTGATTTCATATGTTAATTTTCTGTTTGTTCCTTTTGGTTTTTAATGATGGTTGGCTGAGCAATAGGCAATGCATAACTTGCTAAATTTTATGATTTGGACATGGGAAACTTTTAGGGATCTAAATTCATAGAAATAGGAGAAATTCACCATATTTTGATAACAATGTTCCTCACCTAAGCATTGGGAACCCTGGAAAAAAAGAGAGAAAGAGCTACAACATTTGTTTGGTTATGAAACAGTATGTTCGTTAAAATGCATCATATCATTCTTCCTCACACAAAAGTATTAATTATATGGTATGTTATTTCTTCTCATTTTCAGATGTAGACCTTGTAAGGAACCACTAGGATGGAGCACAAGACTTAAGATTGTTGTTGGTGCTGCTCGTGGCCTTGAGTATCTCCACTGCAAAGCAAGTCCACTTGTTATTTATCGTGATTTAAAGTCTTCAAATATACTGCTGGACAATGACTTCATTCCGAAGCTCTCAGATTTTGGACTTGCTAAACTGGGACATGTTGGTGACAAAACTCATGTTTCAACGCGGGTGATGGGGACCTATGGATACTGCGCCCCGGAGTATGCATTGAGTGGGAAACTGACCTTAAAATATGATATATATATATATATATATATATATAGCTTTGGTGTGGTTCTTTTGGAGTTGATTACAGAACGCAGGGCAATTAAAAATACTAAAAAGTCGGGAGAGCAGAATATGGTTGTGTGGCTTGATATCCATTGAAAGGGTTATTGACCTCACTGATAAGGCTCCCAAAGAATCTGGATTCTTGAAATAATGTATCTATTTTAATTAGTAGTAGCCTTCTCTCTTTAGTCCTTTCTTACCTGGCTGTTGTTACTTGGGTGAAACTTTATGCATAGGACTTACTCCTGAAATTCTACAAGATGTGTTTTTTTTCCTATGACTGGATGTAGGACTTGCTCCTGAAATTCTCGAGGACCTGTACCACCTCATTAATAAAGTTGTTGCAATTAGGAAGCATTTGAAGAGGAACAGGAAGGACAAGGATTCGAAGTTTAGGTTGATCCTTATTGAGAGCAGGATTCACCGACTTGCTCGCTACTACAAGAAGACCAAGAAGCTTCCTCATGTCTGGAAATAGTAAGTTATGCAATATTTTTGTGTGTTTCAATCTAACTACTGTTCTATATTTGGTGCTTGGTGGTGAGTGCCAATGATTGTAATATTCCATATTTCAACTAAAATTAAAAGAAAAATGGGTTGTTAAAAAATATTGCATAGATGTGATTTCTTGAAGATAGAATTTGAATCGAGTGTGTAATATGTTGCTTAATTTTCCCGTGTATTAGAGAATTTTGGATATTATATTAAATTGTCAACATTTGATTCAATTGTTGTTTTATTAGTAATAAAGAAATTCGGAGTTTGGTTTGTGTGCCTAGTCATTTTGATTACTCTGGCATTATCTTTACCATGCTACCAACAAATGTGCTATGGTCTTTTGGATTTATCTTGTGTTGTGTTATGAATGCAACTGCGAAGAATAGACCATTATTTCTAATTTTTGGTCCAAGTAAGACTAGTGAGATTTTCTTTGTACTTGCTTCGTAGAATGTTTGTTGGGATTATATGGTTTCTTTTTCTTCAAGGTTTAGAAGCTATCTCAGTTATTTTAAGAGCTTCAAACCCTACTTCTTTTTTGTGTTACTTCAATGAATACAAGTATGTAGAATTATGTGCAGAACGGAGGTGAATTCTAGGTGTTGATAGATCTTAGATAAAGAGTCTGAATTTTGGTACAATGTGCTAGTTATTAAGCATGACCTGATTGTTGGCTTTTGCTTTCTGACAATTATATAAATCTTTTTTTGGCATTAAGACCTGAATTATGAGTGTTACTATGATAAGTTTGTAGCTTTTTTTTGCTAAATAAGTTTGTAACTTCTAGTAAAAATGTGAGTGCAGTTTGGAAATTATAGTTGGGTTTTAGTGAGGAATTCATGTTTTTGGTAGCTTATATTGCTAAATGCTAAAAACCAATCTTGATAATTTAGTTGTTGTCGACGTCGGGATTTTTATTTGTCTATTTCTGTTCTTGTCTTTTGGTGTTTTCATGTTAGGTGAGATTTGTTTGAAAAAACAAGTTTGAAAAGGTCCATGTATATATATGTTTATTTATTTGACTGTAAGAGTCGCCAGTTGGTATTTTTAAATGGTTGCACCAACTCAACCGAGAAATGGTTTGCACATAGGCCTAGTGATGTGACACTATTTAATTGGTCTGCAAATCCGAAATTCGTTAGGGTCCAGAGGCTTGATTAAGCAGAGGGAAGGTGTTAGGCACCCCCGACTTCCGTGATAACACAATTATCGCCACTTTTTAATTTAAACTTTTATCTGAATGTGTGTGTGTAGGTCTATGTGCAGTTGTCTGGAAGTAGTGTTGTAATAACCTGATATTTTCTATATAATTAAATCAAAAATTTTGCGTATAATTTTTTTTATATACTTATTAAAATAAATGTGGGGAACATGTGCCAAGATAATGTGTATGTATTTATGTGATGAATATAAAATATATTATTACATGAATGATTACAATTAATTTTATTTTAGAATTATTGATCATTATAAATTATATTCTTATAATAATTAATTTTACAGGAAAAATGTTTTTATTAATTATTTTTCATGAAAACTTGATTATTATATTATTTAAATAATATATGAAATGATTATAGAATTATTATAATAATTATTTTATTTTATTATATGAAGTTATTTAAAATTAATTAAGTTATTTATGTTAACTTAATTATTAATGTTATATATGAAAGATAAATTAGATATGGAATCCAAAACCCTAATTTTTGATTTTGATCAAGGAATAAGAATAAGAATATAATATTAATTATATTTTATTTTTCAAATATATCATAAGTATAAGTATGGATGTACATACGCGATGGGTCAATGATGATGTATAGATTTAGAAAACCCTAACATTAATTTGATAAACCCTAGTTTGAAGTCAAATGAGACTTTAAAATTCGCCTAGTAATTATGTTATGTAATTAATGATATTTATTATAATATTATTTTATTTTAGTACTCAGAATATGTAATTAATATGTGTAAATCGATAATGTTTTTCAAACCCTAATATGTTAAAACCCTAGTATTAATTGGTTTAATCCTAATTTAAAACTCAAATCATTTAGTTTATGGTTGTTAAGAAATTGTGTTATATGATTAATGTTAATTTAGATATTAATTATTATTATTTGGAAACCCTAATTGTTAGAAAACTTAATAGCTAATTAAAACCCTAATTGCTAACTCTAATTTGCTAAGTGTAAACCATAATTGCTAATTTGGCATACTTAATGATGATTAGTAAAACCTAAACCTAATTACCATGTTTTATGTAATTAGAAACCCTAATCTAATTATGAAACCTTAATTTGTAATTTTTAAAAACTAAAAATTTTATTTTATTTTACAAACCCTAACTAGAAATGCTTCAATTTTGTGCTAAACCTTAGGGTTAAACCTTAAGGGTCAAACCCTAAGGGTTAGACCAATGACTAAAATGTCATTAAATTTCTAAGTCAAATGACAAAAATGCCCTTATTGCATAATTGAGCCTTACTTGTGTATCTAGCAAAAATTAGAGTTGGCTACCAACTCTTGACTTTATTGTGACTGAAATTGAATGCTAGACAAACCATATATCTCAACCACAAACATCAGATTGACATATATATAGAATCAAGAGTGAGAAAATCATTTGCAAGCCTTATTTGTGCACTTTCTCTCAACCAATCTCTCTCTCTCTTCAAACCCACGAAAATTAAAAGTATACCAGTCCTATATACAAGCCCCACTAACACACATCACAAATCAGTAGCCAAGAAATCAGATTTGCTCATTTAAAAGTATAAACCCTAGTTGAAAAATTCGAACTTGATCCTCCGTTAGATGTAGTGTTTTTGTGTTAAAACATGTTATATGTAGTGTGTATAGATGATCTGGGTTGATAGATGTTAGATCCATAACATCTATAAGCTCAGATTTGAAGATTTCAAGAATCTGGGAATTTTTATTTATGTTGTAATCCGACAAACGAATGTCGTAATTCTATGATTCTTCTTTGTTCATGATTTTTGTTGTTTTATGTGTTAAATCCATAGTATGATATGTGTTCTTTCCTGAAAAGTGAAATCACGATCATATGATGCATACATATCAAGTTATTAATGGTCAAACAGGTCGAATTGGCCACATTGACCAAGAGATTTCTGGATAACCCAGATTTCCCCAGATCATGTCTGACAAGTTTTGATAGCTTCAGATCTGATCATGTTTTGATGTTTTGTTATGTTTGATGTAACTAAGTTGTATTCTGGTAGATTACCTTTAGACTCATGCTTTTATATCGTTAAAACATTAAATAGAATGGATTTTATGGACAGTCAAAGTGGTTGGAATGATCACGAAACCCATTTTCTGGAAATTTCAGAAATGGGATGAACAACTTCTCTGACAACATTTCGATGGCTACCAAATCTTCCTATGGTGATGTTGTTTTCTTGATCTAGTGAATGATAATTTACATATCTGTAATCTATACTTCAAAAAACTCTTATATCACACAAATCAGATCACAGAATCAACGTTATAAAGATCAAAGGTGATACCAGATGAACTGTTCTTCATTTCGAAAAAACCGAGAATGAAGAACAACGACATGTTTTTTGAGGGCTTAGATCTCCTTATTGTGATGCAGTATGGTCATGTTTGTTGTTGCATAATGTAGTATTACACTAGAACTATAAGATATGACCAATAGTTAGTCTATAAACATTATCTGTTACGAATTAATCTTGGTCAAAATGAGCACCTTGTAAACTGACTTTGCATTTATGGGTTTCATGATGAACGTGAAGAACACCTATATAATGATTGCTTTGTACGCTATAGTCCCTTTAATGACGCTTAATTTATAAATTAATTATTTTATTAAATAAATAGTAAAAATAGTTTTAATTATTAAAAAATATAAAATAAATTATTAAAAATTATTTTAAAGTCAAAAATTAGTTTTTAATTATTTTGAATATATTTCATAAATATTTAATATTTTTGGAATATTAAAGTATTTAATTTATTTAATTATAATATTAAATAAATTATTTAAAATGATTTTAATATAAAAAATCATTTAAAATTATATTATGGTATAAAAAAATATTTTAAGTTATTTTTAATAACTTTTAATATTTTGTGATGAAATTTCATTAATAAATTAATATTAATGATATTTAAGTTATTTAATAAATGTATTAAATAAATAATGAAAAATAGAATTAATAATTTAAAATTATATAAAAATAATTTAAAGGATTATAAAATATTTTAAGTTATAAAATATAACTTTTGATATTTTATCATGAAAAATATTAATATTTTAATATTAATGATATTAGATTTATTTAATACTTATATTAAATAAATTAGTTTAAAAATAATTTTAATATTAGAAAAATCATTTTAAATGAAAATAAAGATTTTAAAAAATATTTTAAGTTATAAAATATAACTTTTAATATTTAAAGGAAAATCTCATTAATTATTTACTATTAATGATGTTAGAGTTATTTAATAATTATATTAAATAAATTAGTTTAAAAATAATTTTAATATTATAAAAATCATTTTAAATGATAATAAATTGTTTAAAGATATTTTAAGTTATAAAATATAACTTTTAATATTTAAAGGATAATTTCATTAATAATTTAATATTAATGATATTAATTTAATAATAAATGATATTAAGTTTATTTAATAATTATATTAAATAAATAGTTTTAAAATGGTTTTATTTATTTAAAAATCATTTAATAAGGATATTAATGAATTAAAATATTTTAAGTTATAATTAATGACTTTTAATATTTTGAGGAATAATACATTAATATTTTAATATTAATGGTAATTATTTAAAATGATTTTAATTGTTTTAAAAAAATCATTTAAGGTTAATATTAATATTTTTAAAAGTATTTTGAGTTATTATAAATAACTTTAATATTTTGGCAATGGTTTCATTAATAGTTTAATATTAATTAAATATTAATGATAATAGAATTATTTAATATTTAAATCATTTAATAATGATTTTGATGTTTGAAAATTCATGATAAATTATAATAAATGTTTAAAAATTATTATAAGTCATTTAAAAATAATATGATCGATACTTACAGATATATTGAATTACATGATAGAGTCTTAGACTCGATAATTACCCGATAAAGCCGATAAGACAATATACATATTTCGTAAATGGATCTGGACTTAGATATTTTGAATGTAGATATGTGTTTGTTTGTGATTCAACGGTTATGAAACATGTGTGACAATGTGATTAGGTTATGTCTTGAATGCAATAAAAGATTACTATGTGTGTTATAGAATGTTATTCTAATCGAAGAAATGATCTTATTAATGATAGGTTTGTTATATAAAGATAAAACTAAGTTACTTAATTGTAAGCAAAGCCAGACTGTGCAAGTATCTTACTTTTGCATTTCCTTTATGCAATGGATATGAGTAAGAAGTTTCGTAATTATATTATTATTATACTAGATTATTAACCTTATTGTTATATATATTATATCCGATCATTGTTTATCAACATGATATTATATTATATAACTTATATATATATATTTGTTCGTTAATTTCTAAATATGGTTATACAAGTGTCCTCACTTGGATAATCATTATATTTAATCACATGTTGATATATATATATATATATATATATATATATATATATATATATATATATATATATATACGTCCAAGCTAATTGATCGAATTTAGACACAAAATTTTGAAATATCGTTGAATATGATAAAAACCTTTTGTATCCAATCAAATTATTTTGGTTCGGATTCGACTAAGTATGAACATCCCGATCAAGGAAAACTTTTTATGCGCCCAAGCGGCGGAGAGTGAATGATAATATCATTCTCAGAATGTAGTATTGATCAATATACAGGTCCATGGGATGTACACCTGCGTGCTAAGTAAGTTATGACGGTTTATGAGATGAAGTTCGCTAAACCTTTTCGAAAACTAAAACAATGTTCATAGTATGTCGACTATCCTATATATATAGTCAATACGTAGTTTCAAAAATTTGAGATAGAATTGTTATGTTATTATTATCGGTTTAGTTTACTTCACAACTATAAATTCATTGTAGAAGTGATGTACAAAGAAAACATTTATTTATTTTAGCTAATTATATTTCTAATTGTTATTACTTGCTGGGCACCCAAATGCTCATTCTTGCTTTAAATTTAAATGTTTTCAGCTAGGCAGGATCAAACCGAAGGTTCAGACAAGAACAAGTGAAAAGGAAAGCAAACAGAATATGGTTAATGGTATCTTTTGTAATAGTTAGATTGTATTAAGATAATGATATGTATTATATATCATGTAAAGAATATAGTAAAGGTTACGTGAATTGGGATTAGACTCGATAAATTTAAGTTAAGTTTAATATTTATATTATTGTTATTATTATTTATATTATTCATAGAAATGGTATTATTAGTTATTATTTCAAGCTCGAATTTAGGGCGTTATAAATGGTATCGAGTATAAATGATCGAAGTTAAACGCTTGGCTTCAAGTACAAAAGCCGAGTTCGGGGGCTTTACAATAAGTACCTTTGTAAGCTTATGGTTGGAAACCATGAAAGTTACAACATGGTATCGAGCTTTAGGGTTAGAAAACCTTAGGTGGGTTAGACTTCTATAACCTTAGAATAGAGGGAAACATTGAAAATACAAATAACTCAAATAGAGTTTTAAAGAAGATGAATTGAATAAATTCATTGTCAAACAAAATAAAAGATAACTTGTATAAAACTATTATTTGCTGTGTGTATACATTAGTTGATAATCAGGATAACTTAAGTGTGTAGATGTCAAATAGAAAAGAATTAGAATACCCTCAGATTGTAAAGAAGGAGTCAACCTCCATAACCGAGCCAATGTCAAAGCCAATAGCTGAAATAAAGGCTCACATTGAAAGCTATCTCAATGAGGTGGTTATTTTGGAAAGTATAGTACCGGACTCAGAAATGATAGTATAGCAGATAGGTAGAATATAGTTAAAGAATATGTGGTCAATATCGAGTTCTTAAACTCATATGTTTGTGGTGAGTTCTTAAACTCATAATGTATGGTAAGTTGGACGAACTAGGTATAGTTAGGTGTGAATGGATTATTGAGGATAATGAAAATAGACATATTTCTAAGCAACTGATCCTTAGTGGAGGCGTAAGAAATAAGTAGTACTAGTATTACTTGAATATGTATGATTCTATGTTATGTATATGACAGGTATGTATGTATAAGGTAATATTTTTCAAATTTTGTATAAGTTATGGCAGCGATTCCTGACTTTTGAGTCATAAAGGGATAGCGAATGTTTAAAGAAGTATGTGCTATGGTATGTTAAGTGTTATGAGTATGAATTTATATGGGATTAATAAAATACGTTGGTACAAAGATAGTAGATATTTATCTGAATACTGGTTAATACGGTAAACCAAAGTTTTCAAAGTCTAATATTTTGAGTACATGACTATTTGAATAAAAAATTTCACGTATACGATAAGGTTTAGAATGTAAGTTAATAAGAATAATTTACGATAATGCCGCCAAGACGAAAAATGAAATAAACAGACGAAGAAGAACTCATCAACAAAGTCGGAAGACAACCGGATTCGACATACAGAATTTTGCAAATAGGGACGATCAAGCTATGTAGAACGGAATATCAGTCGCGGGAAGATCTGTCAGATAATCGATCGACGAACGTCAAAGACTTCTAGGCGGTCGTACTATCAGGATTTAGAGGATCAACTGACCCTATAGCAACGTTTGTGATAGCTAGGATAACGTAGGGGCAAAAGATAGTTTTGTCACCTATACGATAAAAGGAAAGGAGATAAAGGGCAAGTCTGTGTGTTTTAAGTGTGAATCAATGGAGTATAAGGTGGAAGACTGTCCAAGAAGGAGGAGGGAGGCAAGGAATTCAAATATGGGAAAAGACAGCAGGACATTGGCGACAACGGGACCAACATCAACAAACAAACCAACGAAATCAACCACAAGCGTCTTCAACGTGACCGTTCAAGAAAATGTACCAGCCGGGGATACAACTCCAGGTATATTCGAACAAATTTTATTTTTTTATATATTATTTTCTTATATATAGTAAAATTATTTTATAAATTATTTTGAAGGAGGAAATTGAGTTCTATTAGAAATCGCTTTTTCGTTTAGCAGAGATAGATAAGCTTTATCTTTGAATAGTTAAAGATCGATTCGATCAATTTTGATCGAGATCTACATGCAATGATTATGTATGCTATGTACTTTCTGGTATGTATAGGTTTTAAAACAAGTGATTTCCGGGGACGAGAATCTTTATAAGGGAGGTGAATGTAATAACTGATATTTTCTATATAATTAAATAGAAATTTTTTGATATAATTTTTTTATATTTTTTTTAAAATAAATATAGGAATATGTGCAAGATAATGTGTGTATGTATTTATGCGATAAATATAAAATATATTTATTACATGAATGATTTACAAATAATTTTATTTTAGAATTATTGATCATTATAAATTATATTCTTATAATAATTAATTTTATAGTAAAAATGTTTTTATTAATTATTTTCCATGAAAATATGATTATTATATTATTTAAATAATATATGAAATGATTATAGAATTATTATAATAATTATTTTATTTTATTATATGAATTTATGCAAGATTAATTAAGTTAATTATTTTAACTTAATTATTAATGTTATATATGAAAGATAAATAGATATGGAATCCAAACCCTAATTTTGGATTTTTGATCAAGGAATAAGAATAATAATATAATATTAATTATATTTTAATTTTTTAGTACTATAAATATGTAGTATGTATATGACGCATTGGTCAATTGGTGATGCAATATTTGGAAAACCCTAACATTATTGATAAACCCTATTTTTAAAGTCAAATGAGACTTAAAAATCAATTATATAGTAATTATGTTATGTAATTAATGATATTTATTATAATATTATTTTATTTTAGAAACCGTAAATTAATATTGTATAAATTCTAATGATAATGTAAAACCAAATTATTTAAATTCAAAACCCTAGTATTAATTGGTCAAATCTAATTTAAAACTCAAACGGAGTTTATGAATTTGTTAAGAAATTGTGTTATATGATTAATGTTAATTTAGATATTAATTATTATTATTTGGAAACCCTAATTGTTAGAAAACTTAATAGCTAATTAGAAACCCTAATTTCTAATTTAAAACCTTAATTACTAAAGTGTAAACCCTAATTGCTAATTTGGCATGAACTTAATGATGATTAGTAAAACCTAAACCTAATTATCATGTTTATGTAATTAGAAAACCTAATCTAATTATGAAACCTTAATTTGTATTTTTAGAAACTAAAAATTTTATTTTATTTTATTTAAACCCTAACTAAAATGCTAGAAATTTTTTTGTGCTAAACCTAAGGGTTAAACCACAAAGGTCAAACCCCAAGGGTTAGACCAATTACTAAAATGCCATTAAATTTCTAAGCAAATGACAAAATGTCCTTATTGCATAATTGAGCCTTACTTGTATCTAGCAAAAATTAGAGTTGGTTACCAACTCTCGACTTTTTAATATGATTAAAATCAAATGCTGTACAAACCATATATCTCACCCACAAACATCAGATTGTATATATATAGAAAGAGAGAGAAAAAATCATTTTTAAGCCATTTATTTGTGCACTTTCTCTCAACCAACTCTCTCTCTCTCAAACCCACAAAAATAAAAAGTATACAAGTCCCATATATTCAAGCCCCATTAACACACACTATCAAATCAAGAAATTTAAGAATCAAGGATTTTTTCAAGAAAGGTATAAACCAAAGTTAAAAATCGATTTTGATCCTCTGTTAGATGTAGTGTTTTATGTTAAAACATGTTATATGTAGTAGTATAGATGATCCGGGTTGATAGATATTAGATCCATAACATCTATAGTACTCATATTGAAGATTTCAAAAATTTGGAATTTTTATTTATGTTGTCGACAAACCAAATCAAATTCCATAGATTCTTTCTTTGTTCATGATTTTTGTTGTTTTTTGTGTTAGATCCAGTAGTATTGATATGTGTTCTTTGCTGAAACTGAAATCACGTCCATATGATGCATACATATCATGTTATTAATGGTCAAAAAGACCGATTGGTCATATTTAAAAAGAATTGCAACCTATGAGATTTCTAGGTAAATTCAGATTTCCAAAGATCATCGATCTTGCTTAAGTCTTTGATTTATAGTCTATGATGTTGTTCTAGAATGAATGACATTAGAAAACCCATTTACCTGGATATTACTAGAAATCGGATCAAGTTAACAACTTTTCCGACAACATTTCGCTTTTACGAATTTCAAATCTTCCTTTAGTGATGTTGTTTTCTTGATGGTTGAATGATAATTGTGTTGATGTGAATCTCTACTTCAAATTATATCTCTTCATTTTATATCACACTTAAAGTGTTAGATCACAAAATCATATCGTATATAAAAAGGCATCAAATCGATGATACCTCAGATGAACGTTCTTCATTTCGAAAATGAAGAATGAAGCAAGAGAACTCGAGGGCATATAATTTTCTCGACTTAGATCTCCTTGAAAGTGATCATGATGATGGTCACATTTGTTGTTATAAACACTTTTCGAGTTGTAATATTAAACTAAACTATAACATACGACATCACATCGATAGTTTTGTCCGAAACATTATCACGTTACTAATTAATCTTCGTCAAAGTGAGCATACTTGTAAATTTCTAAATTCATTATTTTTATTTCATAAATAGAAAATTAACGTGAAGAACACCTATAAACTATTAAAATTATTTTAAAATCCAAAATTATGTTCCCTCCTCCCAAATTTTATGATTGACTTTTTTAATTTATAAATTAATTTTTTTTATTAAATAATTAGTATTAAATAGTTTTAAATTATTAAAAATATAAAATAATTATTATTTTAAAAAAATTACTTTTTTAAAGTCTAAAAATTAGTTTTTAATTATTTTGAATATATTTCATAAATATTTAATATTTTTGAAATATTAAAGGTATTTAATTTATTTAATTATATTATTAAATAAATTATTTAAAAATGATTTTAATACATGAAAAATTATATTATGATAAAAGAAAATATTTTAAGTTATTTTAAGTGACTTTTAATATTTTGTGATGAAATTTCATTAATAAATTAATATTAATGATATTTAAGTTATTTAATAAATGTATTAAATAAATAATGAAAAATAGAATTAATGATTTAAAAATCATATAAAAATAATTTAAAGGATTATAAAAATATTTTAAGTTATAAAATATAACTTTTGATATTTTGTCATGAAAATATTAATATTTTAATATTAATGATATTAGATTTATTTAATACTTATATTAAATAAATTAGTTTAAAAATGATTTTAATATTAGAAAAATCATTTTAAATGAAAATAAAGATTTTAAAATATTTTAAGTTATAAAATATAATTTTCAATATTTAAAGGAAAATCTCATTAATTATTTAATATTAATGATGTTAAATTTATTTAATAATTATATTAAATAAATTAGTTTAAAAATGATTTTAATATTATAAAAATCATTTTAAATGATAATAAATTGTTTAAAGATATTTTAAGTTATAAAATATAACTTTTAATATTTAAAGGATAATTTTATTAATAATTTAATATTAATGATATTAATTTAATAATAAATGATATTAAGTTTATTTAATAATTATATTAAATAAATAGTGTTAAAATGGTTTTATTTATTTAAAAAATCATTTAATAAGGATATTAATGAATTAAAAATATTTTAAGTTATACTTAATGACTTTTAATATTTTGATAAATAATACATTAATATTTTAATATTAATAGTAATTATTTAAAAATGATTTTAATTGTTTTAAAAAATCATTTAAGGGTAATATAAATACTTTAAAAGTATTTTGAGTTATTATAAATAACTTTAATATTTTGGCAATGGTTTCATTAATAGTTTAATATTAATTAAATATTAATGATAATTGAATTATTTAATATTTAAATCATTTAATAATGATTAGATGTTTAAAAATTTTATAATAAATTATAATAAATGTTTTAAAATTATTATAAGTCATTTAAAAATAATATGAC
Source organism: Panax quinquefolius (assembly GCA_020205615.1). Taxonomy (NCBI): domain Eukaryota; kingdom Viridiplantae; phylum Streptophyta; class Magnoliopsida; order Apiales; family Araliaceae; genus Panax; species Panax quinquefolius. Next base: position 55,554,274 of record CM035160.1, read on the forward strand.
CGATACTTACATGATATGGAATTACATGATAGAATCTTAGACTCGATAATTAATTACTCGATAAAGTCATTTGATTTCGGACAATCGGTTATGTTTCGTAAATGGATTTAGACTTAGATATATTTGATTGTATTAATGTTTATTTGTGATTCAACGGTCGTTAAACATGTGTGTGATAATGTGATTAGGTTATGTGTCAATCGCAATAAGCAAAGATTATGTGTTATAGAATGTTATTCTAATTAGTAAAATGATCTTATTAATGATAGGTTTCAGTATAAAGATAAAACTAAGTTGCGTATTGTAAGCAGCAGACCAGGCAAGTATCTTACCTTTGCATTTCCTTTATGCAATGGACATGAGTAAGAAGTTTTAGAATTATATTATTATTGTACTAGATTATTAACCTTATTGTCATATATATTATATCCGATCATTGTTTATCAACATGATATTATATTATATAACTCATATATATATATATATATATATTCATTCGTTAATTTAAAATATGGTTATACAAGTGTCCTCACTTGGATAATCATTGTATTTAATCACATGTTATATATATATATATATATATATATATATATATATATATATCCAAGCTAATTGACCAGCCTAGACACAAATTTTGAAATATCGTTGAATATGATAAAACCTTTCAGATCCAATCAAATTGTTTTGGTTCGGATTCTAGACTAAGTATGAACATCCCGATTAAGGAAAACTTTTTATGCGCCTAAGGCGAACAGAGTGAACGATAATATCGTTTTGTAATGTAGTATGATGGACACAGGCCCATGGAAGTACAACGTAAGCCCGTAAGTTATAATGCATTTAAATGAAGTTTCGCTAAACCTTTTCAAAAATAAAAATAATGTTCATAGTATGTCGACTACCTTATATATATATAGTCAATTCGTAATTTCAAAAATTTGAGATAGAATTGTTATGTTATTATTATCGGTTTATTTACTTCACAACTATAAATTCGTAGTAGAAGTGATGTACAAAGAAAATCATTTATTTCTTTAAGCTAATTATATTTCTAATTGTTATTACTTCATTGGGCACCCAAATGCTCATTTCTCGCTTTAAATCTAAATGTTTTCAAATTTAGCGCGTGATCAAACCAGAAGGTTCGTATAAGAACAAGTGAAAAGGAAAGCAAATGTAATATGGTTAATGGTATCTTTTGTAATAGTTAGATAATATTAAGATAATGATATGTATTATATATCATGTAAATAATATAGTAAAGGTCATGTAATTGGGATTAGACTACGATAAATTTAAGTTAAGTTTTATATTTATATTATTATTATTATTATTAGTATTATTTCATTCATAGAAATGGTATTGTAAAGCCTCGTTTGCACCTATATACAAAGGGTTTGACTTTTGTATAAAAGTTCAATTTTAACAAGATATAGCAGTGATGTTTTGTAAAACAGGTTTTTTAAACCCTTGTGCTCAATAGTAATTGAGGCCTTTGATACTTTTATTTTATTATGTGTTCGACTGGATTACTTTTATTATTTTCCATATACGAAGCATCTTCGAGAAAATAAGATACATAGCAGCGCCGAAATCTTTGTGGGCATGAGAGTTATCTAAGGAAATTCAAACACTGTGAATAATTTACAAGCTGGCTGCAGCTGAAAATGTCCATCACGGGAATCAAATCTAGATTCAGGAACTGAATTTGTGATCACATGATTCCTAGGCTCACATGATAAAGCAATATATACAAAAGCTAAAACAAGAACTAGATTTGAATAAATCTAAACTATTCCACCTTCATCGGTTCTAATTTAGTCATCATGAACCGGTTAAAGTGAGAAATAACCAGATTTAGGAAAATCTAACCCGCATGTTGATAAACAGTTATATATATAAAAGCTATATCATTTTCCGCTACACAATGACATGGGATAAGAGGTTGTACGAAGCCGGGAAGATGGGTCCATGACCAGATCTTCAAGTCTTCAAATTCTATCTGGTGTGCTATTTTGCATAGTAATCACTCGGGATTTGGAGCTATGGTTCTTGTGGGACACTTCTGTGTGAAATGTGGGTTGAAATGATGTTGAGACGGCTTGAATGTAGCATTGAGGTGGAAAAATGATAATTTTGCCCCTCACTGGGGTTATCTCCGGCTCTGGGTTGATGTAGCAGTCGTTGCTCAAGATTATCTCTGAGATTGGCCTGCTGTAAGTGTTGAATGTCCTTAGGGGTATTTTTGAGATGTGCTTGACCTCCCAGGGTTATCTCTGAGGTTGGAATTGAGTGCCTCGGGGTTGCCTCCGAGGTTGAAACTGACTTCTCGGTTATCTCGTAATCGGAGCTCGCATTCCTCTCGGGGTTGTCTTCAAGGTTTGGAACTGAATCTCCCGGAGTTATCTCCGGGACTGCAACTGAGTATCTCGGGGTTGTCTCTGAGATTGAAAACTGAGTATCCTGGGGTTGTCTCTGGGATTGAGCTGATTTAACTTCCAGGGTTGTCTCTGGAAGATGATTTTGCCCTCCGGCAAGGTTAGTAATAGGAATGCAAAATTTTGAGTGTCTATAGATGCCCCTCTATATCATATTCATGCAATGCAATGGCATGGATAAGATAAAGAATACTAGACACTTGAAATATGACAAGATAATCATGATGCAATGTAATGCAACATGATGCAAATGTATGATGAGTGTGGTTTATTGGATCATTTTCCAACGTGATGTGATGATTGTCTGCTCTCACGACTTTTGTTGGGGAATGGAGTTATCACTGATGACCTTGGTGAACTTCTTGGATATCTACTCGACCGATAGTTTCTAGAGCTCATTGGAACTTCTAAGATAGAGACCGCAGGATGTTGACATTAGGGTTATTGCCAAAGTCCTTAATCCTTTGCACAGACCTTCCACCGAAGATGTTCTTCTCATGTACAAGAGACTCTTGGGGAGTTGGGTTCTGTCTGATGAAGATTTGTATAACAGATTCCATCATCAGTCCTCCTCGATGAGGATGCTTTTTCCTAGTTTGTATCGACAGGTCTTTCCAGTGCTTTGTTGGAGTTACTGCCAACAATTTGTGTTTTTAGGGTTGCCTAACCTTCATTGAAATGTATTTTAACGGCTAATATCATCGGTCTATCTCCGATGCTTCGCTGGATTTACTTGCCAACGGCTGATAATGTCAAGGTTGCTTGACCTTCGTTGAAATATGCTTCAACGGTGAGACCATCGGACCATCTCCGATGCTTCACTGGATTTAATTGCCAATGGCTGATGACATCAGGGCTACCTAACCTTCGTTGAAATGTCCTTCAATAATTGAACATCATCGGACCATCTTCGATGCTTCGCTGGGTTTACTTGCTAACGGCTGAATAACGACAGGGTTGCCTGACCTTTGCTGAAATGTGCTTCAACGACTGAAGTTGTATGAATTTTTTGTTGGGGAGAGGTTTTTGATGAAAGTTATGGTTGTAATTGGAATCACAACCCCAAGTTGTTGGCATCAGACCTTTGTGAGGCATTTCCACATATAGTTTGTAACATCTGTGATCATTGGCTTTGTGAACCCTGTGTTTGGGCGAATACTAATGAGTGATGTGTAGACCCCCAGTTTGGTTTCTGAAAATTAGGATTTCAGGCTTTTTCGCTTAATCGCGTAGCGTCTTTTTTCTTGATTTGACTTTTCAGCTTGTGAGACCTCCTTTTGCAACTTAAATTGGATCGAGTCGGAGGGGGTGGGTCCCACAAAAAAATACAGGGTGGACCTACTGACGAGACAGTAGACCCGCTGACCATCCGTGGGTCTATTTGTGTTGGCCTTTCCCTTTCACAAGTCATTTTCAAGTTGCGCCACATAGAGAATCTGAGAGTTCTTCAGATCTACTGAGTTAGGGCTATTTTCTGCAAAATATATCACCGTACAAGTGTTTTACACTACCCTGGTAACGTATGCATGTCTTCTTTTCCAGTTTAGTCCGTTGGAAAATGAGTTATCATATGAAATGCTTCTAAACACAGTAGTGAATATGCATACTCATATGTCATGAAATATTCAACATAGTAAATGTTAGTATTTAATCATGCTGAACATAATGATGTGATAAAATTTAACTTTTGAAACAGTCAAATTGACACCTTTTTTGCTATTTCTTATCCCATTTGAGGGCAAATGAGCAAAGGTTATAAAGAAAAGTAATCCGGTAATTAGACTACCCTTATGGATTATGACTTTGACATTTTAATACATATAGAATGTTTATGACTATTAGTTGATGTGTTACTGAATGGCCACCTAGTCATGCCTAAGTGCATGTGGATATTTGTTTTTACAAAGGAGACTGTGGCAAAAAAAATTCACGATTCTACACATTAAATAAATCATGCATTTTTAACACTATTGTAGTCGTATGTTAAAGTAATACATGCATACATATAGACATAAAATGCATTTAAAAATCTCCAAGTCAGAGATCCTTCAGAAGCGGATACTTTTGATCCTTCCTGCTCAGGGGCTGGCCCTTTAGGTGGCCCATATTCAGATGGTTTTACCGGTGCAGATCCTTCGTTATATCTGCCTGATATCCCTCTTGGCGGAGATACCATGACTCAAAAGGAGTTACATCAGATGGATAGGTTGGATGATGTAGACATCAACACTATTAACTTCTTCTGATGTATTTATCATTATATCTTTTGATAGGCCTCTGTTAGATAGTGGGTGGTTGTGCCCCATTCTCCTTATATCTTTTGATAGGCCTCTGTTAGTTGTTTGGCGGTTGTGCCCCATTTCCCTATATTTTCCAGCTGTATACAGAGATGATGTATTAGATGATGATGTACTTAGGAATGTATATATACTGTTTCCTATTCCCTACATCATATTGCCATCTATTGTTTATCATGCAAGTATTATGTTATGCATATGTATGTGTAACACCCCCTTCCCGAAAAGGAAAGGGAGGTCACGTGCAAAGCACAACAAACCTCAAAATAAGAAAACAGAGCACTAATAACCTCAAAATATTAATAATGGTGATCCATTAATAGCGTACTAAATACAATTCTCCAAATAGAGTCAAAATAATCAAAACTTAAAATTCGAATCAACCTAAATGGTCAAAGGCAAAACTCTCACCACATTAGCCCTGAATCACCCCTGCAAACCTGCCGGAAGAAAAACACAGCATGAGCCAATTGCCCAGTATGGATACAGATATACAAAAGATATACCACTGATATACGAAAACAACTGAGACAAAATACTGAACAAAGCCTCAAGTACAAATACGAACAAAAATATAATATCCAAAGATCTGAATGGAATATATCTGAATCAACATAATTGACGAAATTAATAAAAGAATAAAGAAATAACGAACTAAAGTAACTAACTCAATGACTTGAACTGAACAGAAACCAACAAAACTAATCCAATAAAATAATAAGTGAAAACAAATGGCTGAAAGTTATTTCACATACCAATGAGCCTTAAGAAATATACCTTGACACACAGGCAAATCAAAATAATACCACACAGACAAGTCAAATGATGCCACACAGGCAACCAAAATAATGCCACACATGCAAATCACACATTGGACCTCGAATCCAAATGTATGAAAATCGGATAGGTGTGTTTGGCACAACATCACCAATCCGCAGAACAGGAAACTAGGGTTAACCTATACGCCTCCCACAACAAAACACCAAATGGCCCACTTCTTCCGGAGCCCAAAACGGAGACGCTGGTGGACTAATCACACCGCCGCGGAAAGTGTCATTGCCTCTCTCGTGCGAGCGACATACTGTGGTACCCCTACGGTGGTTATAGCTCAGTATACCCTACGGTATATTCTAACAAAAATATCATGTTACAACACATGCGACAAAATACCAACAAAAGGGTTCTATATGTACATGTTGAACCAAATCAAATTATAGTCACAAGGTCTCAAAAAGAAGGTAGCAACATGTATACATTTCTACAATTATCAAAAATAAATACTAAACATGATATCCTAATTCAAAGAGTACAACACGAGTCATGTGTACCAACTCCAAAATGAAACTAATATATTTATTTCACGGGAAACAATTATGTGAAATCATAACACAATTCGAAATAAGGAAACAAATTAACGAACAAATCAAATTTAACAAGGGTATCGCTGAAAGAGTACGGAATCCGTACCTGATACTTCCAAACCATTTATAGCACATTCCACAAAATCTTACCCTCAAATGCCAACGATATCAAATACGAAATGTTATTCACAACCTAAACATATTCACCTCAAATTAAAAATAATCCAAACTAATAATTCCAAAATAATTCATAATCTATTTAATATGCCTTTAATCATGGCTTTATATCAATTATTAATACTCCAAAATTTATATTCCAAATATAACTCTTTAAATTCCTCTCCATAGATCTAATAAAATTACATAAATTTTATTACAAATCTAATCATCAATATTATAATACTATTAAATTTATTAGTAAACAATTTTATTACTCTTACTAACAAAATGAACCAGCTTGAATTAATATGTAAAATTTCAAATACACTTTTGTTTACCAGTCAGATTAAACAATTCTTAATAAAATTTATTTCTTATTTATGTCTTCTAAACTTGCTAATACTAACCGAATGCCATAAAAGGTCTAGTAACTATAAAAAACTCCACCAGTTGCGTTTTATATTGATAAAATATTGGTTCCTTTTTCTTTCTTTTTTTATTCTTTATTTACACCCATTTAGCCTTAATTAGAGGAGAACATGAACATAAATATGAATGGACCACGCCATCCTGAAAAGCCACTTTCAATTTTTTTTTATTATTTTACTCACATAAATGATTTCCTCCATGAATCTAATATTATACTGACTTGGACTCGATTTAAGTATTAAACTAATTAAATGTATTCAACAGATTTTCACATAATACTCAACCTCTACAGATGCATCATTACTGATAAGAACTTACCGAGTAAAAAAAACAAAGTCTTCCCCGTATCACAGCGCAATAGTTCTTATTTTCTCTCTTTTCCTTGTGCCGCCTCACGCCCAATTCATTTCTCACGTTCGCATGAGATGTAATGCAGTGTAATTAGGTTTAATTTATTATCTTATTAGTTCTCCTAATTATAATAGGATTTTAATATTACCTACATAAATTAAACTCAATTAATTTGAAGGCCCAATTTTACAAATTTAATTTATATTATAAGCCCAATAAATTAATTAACTAGTTTGACCCAAATAAAAGACAAAGAACAATTAATATAATTTAAAACACACAAAAAAAATTTATTATTCAATATTTATTTTACCGGGTATTACAACATCTACCCCTTAAAAAGAATTCCGTCCTCGGAATCAAAAGAATGGAAAGTATCTTATTTTCAAAGAGATGTGGATACTCCGCTCGAATAGACTCCTCAATATAAGAATGTCTTCCTCAAAATTTTAACGAATGGGATTGTCTTCCTCCTCTTAACCCGCTCTTGACAACTTCACCCTTTAAATATACAAATAACTCAATATAGGAGCTACCAAAACTCTAATGGACTCCTCATTTTTAATTTAATCGATTACTTAATTATCTACTAAAACAATTTAATTTTCCAAACAAACAAGGAAGAAAAGAAAAAAAAATATAGTCACTTACCTTTTCCAATTTAAATACAATTGTATAAAATAAAAATCAATTAATATTTAATTATTAAAAAAATGGGTTATTACATTTTTAACCCCTTAAAAATAATTCCGTCCTCAGAATTCAAATAAGCTACAAAAAAAATTAATTACGACGTAGCGGCGCCAATTGTAACAATCAACGCGGATAAGTCATCGTTCCACGTAATTATCAATGTACTTGTAAAAGATTCGCCAGCTACTGTGTCAAGCCTTGGTAAGGTTCTTCGCGTTAAATCACATGATTCACTATTGGTGCGGGCCATCGCTAATATCTTTGAGTTTAATTCTTGTAAACGTACTTCTTGAAACATATTTCAAAATCACAAAAATTTCTCTTCATCCAAATACGATTCGAATACCCAAAATATTTAAAATTATTTTTAATTCGTAAAACTTTTATGTTTCACACATGACAAAGATTTAACAAATTATTTTTATTTTTATTTAATTTACATAAAATCATACAAAACTCCAAGGATATCGGATAAACCAAACAGCTATACAAATTATATCAACTTTTCCTAAATCCTCAAGAGCTTCAAAATATTCAAACCTCAATTCGAACTAGCTAGTTCTTAAATGTTATTACACCAAAGAATATACTACAAAGATCTATTTATTATCATATCAACTCTAAGTCAAATATTCTACTATCTGCATAAGCAACTATAAATATTCAAGATCTCTCAAAATTAATTGAATTTCATCACTTACTATCTAATCATATAATAAATCAATCATCCCTTATTGCAAACCTTAGTCCAATATATTTCAATGTCACCCCATACTATCTCAAAGAAACTTCATAGAACATAACTCCAATATCCTACTAGAAAATAGCCATAAAATTGATCATTAACTCCAAATGATAAATTTAATTACCTCGAATATCAACAACTCAAATTACAAGAACTCCTCTATACTTAATAATTTCACTTTATCATAATATGCCATCAATACACAAACCTCAAATTATCCACAAGCTTAACATAAATCAAAACCTAACTCGAATCAAATCCTTAATTCAACGATCATAATAATTGTCACAAAAAAAACAACTCTAACAACTAATTTTCCAAAATCAAAAACTTGTCGATACAAATAATCACATCATAATCGTATAATCATTTCTTAACTGAATAAAATATGACATTATTCTCCTTAATGATCCAATCACAATCCTTAACTAATATTATTGCTCCAACGCATAACAATAATAATCTTAACAAATTATCTCGCCTTTCTCAAATCATATACAACTTAAAGAGCTAAAAACACGTGGTCAAAATAAGACCAACCAAACAGAGAATAAAATCAAATCAAACTTCTACGTCTACCCAGTGATTTACCCATAACTCACAGGTCAAACCTAAATAGGTTTTCTACAAGAAAGAACCTGAGCTTTGATACCATCTCTATAACACCCTCTTCCCGAAAAGGAAAAGGGAGGTCACGTGCAAAGCACAACAAACTTCAAAATAAGAAAACAGAGCACTAATAACCTCAAAATATTAATAGTGGTGATCCATTAATAGCGTACTAAATACAATTCTCCAAATAGAGTCAAAATAATTAAAACTTAAAATTCGAATTAACCTAAATGGTCAAAGGCAAAACTCTCACCACATTAGCCCTGAATCACCCCTGCAAACCTTCCGAAAGAAAAACACAGCATGAGCCAATTGTCCAGTATGGATACAGATATACAAAAGATATACCACTAATATACGAAAATAACTGAGACAAAATACTGAACAAAGCCGCAAGTACAAATACGAACAAAAATATAATATCCAAAGATCTGAATGGAATATATCTGAATCAACATAATTGATGAAATCAATAAAAGAATAAAGAAATAACAAACTAAAGTAACTCTTTCAATGACTTGAATCGAATGCGAAACCAATAAAACTAATCAATAAAATAATAGGTCAAACAAATGGTGGAGTTATTTCACACAGAATGAGCTCAGAATATACCTTGCCACACGAAAAAATCAAAATAATACCACACACATAACAAGTCAAATGATGCCACACAGGCAACCAAAATAATGCCACACATGCAAATCATACATTGGACCTCGAATCCAAATGTATGCAAATCGGATAGGTGTGTTTGGCACAACATCACCAATCCAGCGAAGCAGAAACTAGGTTAAACCATACGCCTCCCACAACAGAACACCAAATGGCCCACTTCTTCCGGAGCCCCAAAGCGGAGACGCTGTGGACTAATCACACCACCACGGAAAGTGTCATGCCTCTCGTGCCAAGACGACATGCCTGTGGTACCCCCACAGGTGGTTATAGCTCAGGTATACCCTACGGTATATTCTAACAAAAATATCATGTTACAACACATGCGACAAAATACCAACAAAAGGGTTCTATATGTACATGTTGAACCAAATCAAATTATAGTCACAAGGTCTCAAAAAGAAGGTAGCAACATGTACCGCTCAACAATTATCAAAAATAAATACTAAACATGATATCCTAATTCAAAGAGTACAAATACGAGTCATGTGTATCAACTCCAAAATGAAACTAATATATTTATTTTACAGGAAACAATTATGTGAAATCATAACACAATTCGAAATAAGGAAACAAATTAACGAACAAATCAAATTTAACAAGGGTATCGCTGAAAGAGTACGGAATCCGTACCTGATACTTCCAAACCATTTATAGCACACTCCACAAAATCTTACCCTCAAATGCCAACGATATCAAATACGAAACGTTATTCACAACCTAAACATATTCACCTCAAATTAAAAATAATCCAAACTAATAATTCCAAAATAATTCATAATCTATTTAATATGCCTTTAATCATGGCTTTATATCAATTATTAATACTCCAAAATTTATATTCCAAATATAACTCTTTAAATTCCCTCCGTCCGATCTAATAAAATTACATAAATTTTATTACAAATCTAATCAACAATATTATAATACTATTAAATTTATTAGTAAACAATTTTATTACTCTTACTAATGAGAATGAACCAAATGACTTGAATTAATATGTAAAATTTCAAATACACTTTTGTTTACCAGCAGATTAAATAATTCTTAATAAAATTTATTTCTTATTTATGTCTTCTAAACTTGCTAATACTAACCGAATTCCATAAAAGGTCTAGTAATTAAAAAAAACTCCACTAGTTGCGTTTTATATTGATAAAATATTGGTTCCTTTTTCATTCTTTTTTTATTCTTTTTTTACACCCATTTAGCCTTAATTAGAGGAGAACATGAACATAAATATGAATGGACCACGCCATCCTAAAATGCCACTTTCAATTTTTTTTTATTATTTTACTCACAAAAATGATTTCCTCCATGAATCTAATATTATACTGACTTGCACTCGATTTAAGTATTAAACTAATTAAATGTATTCAACATATTTTCACATAATACTCAACCTCTACAGATGCATCATTACTGATAAGAACTTACCGAGTAAAAAAAAACAAAGTCTTCCCCGTATCACAGCGCAATAGTTCTTATTTTTGTAAGACCCCAACTTATTATTAATGAAATTTAATTTTCTATTTTTATTTTGAAATAGTAAGGGTTGATTTGATTAATGTGGATAGTTATGGGTAAAATACGCAAATATTTCAAAATAAGCAAGTGGTTGTAAAATATTCATTGTTGTCTTGGGGAATATTCGTTTTAGTCGTGGAATATTCTTTGTCGGGGAATATTTATGCTGACGTAGCGATCTTTGTGGGCCCCATAATCGAAAAAGCGATTGAATGAAGAAAATGACAAATATAAGTTGTTTAAAAATAACGGCGTAGTTATTCTTTATTATCTTGTTAAAATACTTGGTGGTTAAAAACACAAGAGTACTTTGCAGTATTGCACCAATTATTGATTCTTACGTAAAGGCACTACTCATTAATGGTTACGATAATTCTTATTCGATTATTTTATTAATTTAATAATTCTTTGCGTTGATATTTTATATTATTGTTGTTTTGATAATTGTCATTTACGGTATATTTTTCATTATCGAAGCAATAATTCATATTATCTGAATAATATTATTAGATAACATTATTGGCAATGTCTAGAAAGTTACATCTACAGGAGAGGTTTGGTCACCTAATTCTTGGCTACCGATGAGGAGAAATTCTTATTCGAAAGCCCCTGCTTTCTGAAGGGCTGCTGGTTGTCGATATTGTGATTACGTAATATTATTTGTGAATAATTAATTATTGATTCATATGATGAGGAAAATATTGATTTTATGTGGATATAGATGGAGAAAATTTTTAATGTGACAATTGTTGAAAATTGAAATTTTATCTTTTACGATAAAATAATTCATTTAAATATATTATTATATTTTAATAATATAATAATGGTGATATTTTTACAACGAATGTGGGATATATGAGTATACGAGGAGGAAGAGTATTTTTGTTGCAATAAATGTTTAAAACATGTTAAACATGTTGGTGGACCCCCATTTATTGACTAAAATTTGATTATAGCATGTAAAATCGCTTGGTTTGTGGATTTGATTCAATTTACATTTGGAATTTGGAAAAACTTCCTTCGCAAAGTTGTAGATAATGGAATTTCCTATGGAAAGTCGTGTGTTTTGAATTTTTTTGATAAAAGAACTATTTATTATGAATTATTGAAGTTCAAGCTCAAATAATTGATTTTTGGAAGTTTTAATTATTTTATAAAAGAAAACATTTTTTAGATGTGTGAGCCTCATTTTACATGTGTTAGGTTTCGATTTCAGATTCTCAAAGGTTAGGCGTGAGACAAATTTTATAAATATATTATTATATTAAATTTTACGCTTTGGTGTTCTAAAGCATTTTCCTAAAAATAGGTGCTTAGGTTAGAATTGAAAATCACATTAGTAAGCTCAAGTTTTCTCTCTATATTATTGGCGTATTCTTGTGAGTATTTTGAGTATATTTTGAGTATTGCTATCTGGTTGCAAGTTCAAGTCATAGCCTTTATATCAGGGTGTTTCAACTAAATCTTGTCTTTGTGAGGCAAGGGATATTATTTTTTTTCGTAATGATATTATTTCTTCAATATCATTATCTTTGAAATATTGATTTGAAGTTTTTATCAAATTTGGAACTTTTGGTGTTGGAGTTACTTATTCACGTATCTGACCTTTATTCACGATATCTAAGATTATTCACCAATCGACACTATTCATCGAAAATGAAAATTTTCCTTTTCGTCTAAAAATATCTATTGTGGATACTAGCTTTGATTGTATCCATGTTTTGATCATTCTTGAATTTTACACCACTATGATTATTTTTGAGGTATTTTTGGACATGGATAAAACAAAATACGAATCCTTAATCCTTAATCCTTGTCATTTTGTTTCATTGGATTAGATTTTTTTAAAATATTTTTCATCATCCTCGGTCTTAAATGATGATATTATTGAATATCTTTGGCCCGTAGTGCAAAAGATGAATGATTTCGATGGATATCTTTAGGCAGTGAGTGCAAAGATGAGCAGTGTTTAGATGAACATGACCGGTGATGAATATCTTTGGCTCAGTAGTGCAAAGATGAATATTTGATTCCAGATATATATTGATTGATATTACAGGGATAAAAGATAGACAATGAACTTTTAAATTCATACATAGAAGATAGTAGTTTGCATTCTCTACTTAACTCTTCTAATAAATTATTATTTCATTGCGAATATTGATTTAAAAACTTGTTGTCTATTGTATTCTATTAGATTTTTTCCTGTTGAAGACTAACGATAATTTGTTGTATATTATCTTAGTCATAATATTCTTCTTTGGGCTAGTTGAGCTCACCCTTTTCCTTGTTGTTCCATTTTTCTTCTCTCAGAGGCGAGAATGTAGCAGTAGTACTAGTCGGTGGGTATGGAATGAAGGTTCTAGAGAGTTGTTTAGTAGTCCTCACTATTTTTGTAAAATAATGTATCAATAATTATGATGGGATTTTAGGGATTGATTGGTTAACTACTCATCATGCCAAAATTGATTTTTTCGTAAGGTTGTTAGTTTTCATATTCTAACCAACTTTGTTTATGCAATTCAAACAACTAAACCATTAAAATCAATCACCGTCATATCTAATCATAAAGCTATTAGTTTATTGAAAAAGCGGATGTCAAGCTTTCTTAGCCCATGTTATGGATTTGAATAAAGACACGTCAAATTTGAATAATATTCTGTTGTTATTGACTTTCTCGGCGTATTTCTGAAGAACTTCCGGTCTACCCCTTAAGCGTGAAGTTGAATTCTTTATTGATCTTGAACCTAGTACAAAGCCCATTTCTAAAACCCCATATCAAATGGCTCTATTGAACTTGAGAGTTAAAGGTCCAACTACAAGAATTGTTGGACATCGGTTTCATTCGCCCTAAGTACATCTCCTTGGGGTGCTCTGTTATATTCGTAAAGAAGAAGAAAGCGGGAGTATGCGACTTTTGTATTGACTATCGGGGAATTGAACCATGTCACCATCAAGAATAGGTATCCTCTACCTCGTATTAATGACTTGTTTGACCGATTCTGAAGAGGCACAATTTTTTAAAGATCGATCTTCGATTACGGATATCATCATTTGAAGATTAGGCGAGGATATTCGAAAGCGCCTTTAGAACTTCGATACGGGCATTATGAATTCTTAGTCATGTCTTTCGGATGACTAATGCTCCTTCGACTTTCATGGATATGATGAATCGAGTATTCAAGGAATATTTGGATCGATTCGTTGTTGTTTTTATTGATGACATCCTCATATATTCCAAAAGTCGTGAAGATCATGAGCACCATTTGAAATTTGGTACTCAAAGGCTTCGTGAAAACAAACTATATGCCAAATTGAAGAAATCGAGTTACGGCGAGGAAGTAGCATTCATTGGGCATGTGGTGTCGAAACATGGAGTATCTGTTGATCCGTGAAGATTGAAGCAATACAAAGTTAGAGCAAAGCAAAGTCGATTGATGAAAGCACGTAGCTTTTGGGCTTAGCTGGTTATTATCGGAGATTCGTGGAAGGGTTTTCTCGAATCGCTACTCCATTAACCCAACTAACTCGGAAGGATATAAAATTTGTATGGAACGAGGAATGCGAGAAGAGTTTCCAAGAGCTCAAGAGGAGACTCATTTCGGCACTTGTTCTAACAATACCATCTGGTTCGGATGGATTTGTTATCTACAGCGATGCTTCAGGCAAAGGGTTAGGATGTGTTCTCATGCAGCGATGGGAAAGTTATAGCCTATGCCTTGTGACAACTTAAAGAATATGAGAGGAATTATCCTACCATGATCTAGAGTTAGCGTGCAATTTTTACGCTAAAGATATGGAGGCATTATCTATATGGGGAGAAAGTGGAGATATATTCGGACCATAAAAGCCTCAAATATTTCTTCACTTAAAAGGAACTCAACATGCGGCAAACGACGTTGGCTTGAGTTGTTGAAAGATTACGACCACACTATTCAATACCATCACGAAAAGCGACGTGGTAGGCGGCGGCGTTGAGTAGAAGATCATATGCGAGGAACGAATGCGATGATGTCAAGTATACGCATAAAGCCAACTTTAATAGAAAAAGTTAAGGTTTCTCAAGCCACCGAGGCTTCGGATCCGATGCGTATGAAGAAGAAAGTACAAGAAGGAGCTATTAGGAGCGAGAATTGATGAAGAAGGAATACTTGAGTCCACTCTAGACTTTGTGTTCCTAACGACTACGATTTAAAGTACAAGATTATGATGGAGGCACACAATACACCATTTGCAATCCATCTGGAAGTACCAAAATGTATCGTGATCTTGACATACATTTTGGTGGAACAATATGAAGAGAGAGATTGCAAAGTTTATCTCAATGTGTTTAACTTGTCGGCGTGTAAAGGCGGAGCATCTAGTACCTAAGGGTCCGTTGCAACCACATGAGATTTCGAAATGGAAGTGGGAACACATTACCATGGATTTCATTTACGGGTCTTCCTACGGTTTCTCAAGGCATCAATGCTATTTGGGTTATTGTTGATAGATTAACCAAGTCTGCTCATTTCGCCGATCGGAGACTTATTCCTTGAAGCGTCTTCTTGCTAGTATGTACGTGAATGAGATTGTGAGATTGCATGGCATGCTTGTATCCATAGTTTTGGATCGTGACCCAAGATTCACTTCAAGATTTTGGTTTAGCTTGCAAAAAGCTATGGGCACGGATTTGCGATTTAGTTGACATACCATCCTCAAAGCAGACGAACAATCGAGAGAGGACTATTCAAACTCTTGAAGATCTATTAAGACTACGTGTCCTAGACTTCAAGGACGGTTGGGATAAGTATTTACCATTGGTGGAATTCTCCTACAACAACGAGTTATCGTGCAAGTATAGGTGTGGCTCCATTTGAAGCATTATATGGGCGAAAGTGTCGCTCTCCGATATGTTGGGATGAGGTGGGTGAAAGCAACATTATTGGGACCCGAGTTAAGAATCGTATCACCGAAAAGATCCAAATGATTCGACAAAGCGTATACAAAGCGGCACAAGATAGACAAAAGAGTTATGCGGATCTTCATCGAAAGGGCGTGGAATTTAGTATAGGGGATCATGTATTGTTGCGAGTTGCTCCATAGAAGGGAGTTACAAGATTTGGGAAGAGAGGAAAGCTCAATCCACGATTTATTGGTCCATTTCAAATTCTTGACCGAGTAGGAAATGTAGCCGATAGACTCGTGTTACCTCTCAGTATGTCTCGTGTTCATAATGTGTTTCACATATCTCTGTACTTTCTAAATATGTGAAAGGCCGAACCACGTTATAGAGTTAGAACCAGGACGAGATAGTAGAAGACTTAACGTATGAAGAGGTACTGTCAAGATCTTGGATAGGAAGGAGCATGTCCTACGCATGAAAGGTCATACCACAAGTTAAAGTTTTGTGGAGGAATCATCTTATAGAGGAAATGACACGGGAATTGGAAATGGAAATGAAAGCGAGGTATCCTCACCTTTTCAAAACACACGAGTGCGTCGACGTCAATTTCGAGGACGAAATTTCATAAGGAGGGAGGTTGTAAGACCCCAACTTGTTATTAATGAAATTTAATTTTCTATTTATTATTTTGAAATAGTAAGGGTTGATTTGATTAATGTGGATAGTTATGGGTAAAATACATAAATATTTCAAAATAAGCAAGTGGTTATAAAATATTCATTGTTGTCGAGGAATATTCGTTTGGTCGTAGAATATTCTTCTTTGTCGGGGAATATTAAATGCGACGGTGCGATCTTTTGTGGGCCCCATAATGTGAAAGCAATTGGATGAAGAAAATGACAAATATAAGTTGTTTAAAAATAACAGGCGTAGTTATTCTTTATTATCTTGTTAAAATACTAAATTGGTTAAAACACAAGTAGCGCGATATTGCACCAATTATTGATTCTTACGTAAGAAGGCACTACTCGATAATGGTTACGTGATAATTCTTATCAAATATTTTATTGATTTAATAATTGATGCGTTGATATTTCATATTCTTTGTTGTTTTAATAATTGTCATTACACGATATTTTTCATTATCGAAAGCAATAATTCATATTATCTGAATAATATTATTAGATAACATTATTGGCAATGTCTAGAAAGTTACATACAAGGAGAGGGTTGGTCACCTAATTGCGCTTGATAAGGAGAAATTCTTTTTGGAAAGCCCCCTCTTCACAGGGAATTGCACTGGTTGTCGATATTGTGATTACGTAATATTATTTGTGAATAATTAATTATTGATTCATATGATGAGGAAAATATTGATTTTATGTGGATATAGATGGAGAAAATTTTTAATGTGACAATTGTTGAAAATTAAAATTTTATCTTTTTCTGATAAAATAATTCATTTAAATATATTATTATATTTTAATAATATAATAATGGTGATATTTTTACAACGAATGTGGGATATATGAGTATACGAGGAGGAAGAGTATTTTTGTTGCAATAAATGTTTAAAACATGTTAAACATGTTGGTGGACCCCATTTATTGACTAAAATTTGATTATAGCATGTAAAATCGCCCGTTTGTGGATTTTAGTCAATTTCTGTTTGGAATTTGGAAAAACTTCCTTCTGCAAAGTTGTAGATAATGGAATTTCCTATGAAAAAAATGAGAGTTTTGTTTTCTGATAAAAGAGCTATTTATTATGAATTATTGAAGTTTCGAAACTCCGAAATAATTAATTTTTGGAACTTTTAATTATTTTATAAAAGAAAAACGTTTTTTAGATGTGTGAGCCTCATTTTACATGTGTTTGGTTGCTGATTTCATATTCTCAAAGGTTGGCGTAGACAAATTTTTATAAATATATTATTATATTAAATTTTCTACTTTGGTGTTCTAAGCATTTTCCTATAAATAGGGTGCTTAGGTTAGAATTGAAAATCACAACGTAAGCTGAAGTTTTTCTCTCTATATTATTGGCGTATTCTTGTGAGTATTTTGAGTATATTTTGAGTATTGCTATACGATGCTGAGTTCAAGTCATGCTTTATATTCGGTGTTTTAACTAAATCTTGTCTTTGTGAGGTAAGGGATATATTTTTTTTTCGTAATGATATTATTTCTTCAATATCATTATCTTTGAAATCGATGATCTGAAGTTTTATCAAATTTGGAACTTTTGGTGTCGAGTTCTTATTCACATATCGACCTTTATCCACGTATCTGAGTCTTATTCACGAATCGGACTATTCATCAAAAATGAAAATTTTCCTTTTCGTCTAAAATATCTATTGTGGATACTAGCTTTGATTGTATCCATGTTTTGATCATTCTTGAATTTTACACCACTATGATTATTTTTGAGGTATTTTTGGACATGGATAAAACAAAATCTGAATCCTTAATCCTTAATCCTTGTCGTTTTGTTTCATTGGATTCGTTTCTTTTAAAATATTTTCATCATCCTCGGTCTTAAATGATGATATTATTGAATATCTTTGGCTTTGTAGTGCAAAGATGAATGATTTCGATGAATATCTTTGGCCCATAGTGCAAAGATGAGCAGGTGTTTAGATGAACATGACCCGGTGATGAATATCTTTGGCACGTAGTGCAAAGATGAATATTTGATTCAGATATATATTGATTGATATTACAGGGATAAAAGATAGACAATGAACTTTTAAATTCATACATAGAAGATAGTAGTTTGCATTCTCTACTTAACTCTTCTAATGAATTATTATTTTCGCTGCGAATATTGATTTAAAAACTTGTTGTCTATTGTATTCTATTAGATTTTTCCCTGTTGATGACTAACGATAATTTGTTGTATATTATCTTAGTCATAATATTCTTTACTGGGCTAGTTGAGCTCACCCTTTTCCTTGTTGTTCCATTTTTCTTCTCAGGAGGCGAGAATGTAGCGAGTACTAGTCGGGGTATGGAATGAAGGTTCTAGAGAGAGTTGTTTAGTAGTCCTCACTATTTTTGTAAAATAATGTATCAATAATTATGATGGGGATTTATTTGCGTGTGGATATTGTCTAGATGGCAATATCTGTATTTAAACTCACAATTTATATGTTGTAATAATAAAGTTGTAGTTGTTTCTGTACCATGTATTAACAACTCAGAATGGGTGATGTATACTTATTTTGGCGGCGTCACATTTTCTCTCTTTTCCTTGTGCTGCCTCACGCCCAATTCCTTTCTCACGTTCGCATGAGATGTAATGCAGTGTAATTAGGTTTAATTTATTATCTTATTAGTTCTCCTAATTATAATAGGATTTTAATATTACCCACATAAATTAAACCCAATTAATTTTAAGGCCCAATTTTACAAATTTAATTTATATTATAAGCCCAATAAATTAATTAACTAGTTTGACCCAAATAAAAGACAAAGAACAATTAATATAATTTAAAACACACAAAAAAAAAATTTATTATTCAATATTTATTTTACCGGGTATTACAGCATCTACCCCTTAAAAAGAATTCCGTCCCCGGAATCAAAAGAATGGAAAGTATCTAATTTTCAAAGAGATGTGGATACTCCGCTCGAATAGACTCCTCAATATAAGAATGTCTTCCTCAAAATTTTAACAAATGGGATTGTCTTCCTCCTTTTAACCCGCTCTTGACAACTTCACCCTTTAAATATACAAATAACTCAATATAGGAGCTACCAAAACTCTAATGGACTCCTCATTTTTAATTTAATCGATTACTTAATTATCTACTAAAACAATTTAACTTTCCAAACAAACAAGGAAGAAAAGAAAAAAAATATAGTCACTTACCTTTTCCAATTTAAATACAATTGTATAAAATAAAAATCAATTAATATTTAATTTTTTTAAAAAATGGGTTATTACAATATGTCCAGAGATGTTCAGCATTAACCTTTGGATTGTCTTATGACACGACCTTACAGATGTCTTCATCGACAGTTAGCTGCATTGATCACACCCCACCAGTATTGGTGGCCTCCTGCTTGAGATCGTGGTAGATCAACTATTGCGGCACTTTATGACCCTTCTGATGTTCCAGGTTCCATTGGGTTTTGTAGAGGGCATGCTGGAGCACTGAGTACCGGTTAGGCAGGTGTTCCGGTTTGAGACCCAGGAGTTGACCCCTACCTTAGAGGAGTATGAGCATCTGACAGATTTTCCACTGGACAAGCCTTACACTCGGATGGCTGCAGAACATATAAGCCTACAGTTTATGACCCTCACTAGTTTGAGGCGTAGAGTGGACCAAGATGAGATCTCCTCAGGGCATGTAGTGTCCATGCATTTTTTGATATACAGATTTGGCTCCTTGGATAGTTATGCACAACTCTCCGGGGATTTCACCACATCGGAGGATGAGTGGCGTGTTTCCAGAGTAGACGTACTCTTGATGTGTGTAGTGGCTTATCTGTATATGCCACTGTACATGGATCATTTTGACATCTGTGTGATTATAGAAGTGTGGGCTCTCTGGGAGGGACATACCATTATAGCGATGATTATGGAAGAGACCTTGAGGTCGGCTACGTATTGCCACACCCATCCTGCAGGGGTATTTACAGGCAGCTCGGTCTTGCTGTATGTATCGTTTATATCACACCTGATACCGATTTGCACCTTCTGACGTCATGGGTATTATTTTTCCCATGAGATAGATATGTCTTACTCCTTTCAGCCGATAGAGTGTATAGACACTGCTTTTTGGTCAGTTTTCTTGGCAGGGATCGAGGAACCATTTGACATTCTTTCGTCTTCACGGCTTAGTTCTCCTTACAACTTCATTACTCATGCATCTGGCATTGATTATCTTCCTCTAACTAGTTTGAGGGGTATGACCACTTATCACCCGCTGGTTTTGATGGCTCAGTTCGACTAGTTTCAGGATGTTCATCCCTTTGAGGCGGCATTGGGTCAGCATTTGTCTTCTCGGTTTTTATCAGTAGAGGATATGTCCAGGGTTTATGACTATTGGGCCCATCATGAGAGGGCTGGACTGAGTTTACTATTAGCTATCCGGATCGTTCTATAGAGTATTCTGCATGGATGGAGGCAGAGATTACATCAGTCAGGGTTGTATCTGTAAAATCCCAAATTTTACGAATAAAGATTTAATTTTCTCGAAATGTTTTTTTTAATATTATGGTGTGAATTTGAGATAATATTATAATTGTGGGTAGTATTTATAAATTTTGAAAAGTATGCAAGTTGTTATATAATATTCGATTGGTGGGGAATATTCGTTTTAACGAGGAATATTAAATCTAACTAAGACAATCATTGGTGGACCCACAAAAAGAATTATTGTCGGATTGAAAGCGACAAAAATACTTTATGAAAATAACGGCCGGAAGTTTTCACAGATTAAGCTGTTGAACTACCGGAGATAGTAAAAGTAAAGTAATACGCGTGGTTGTATAGTAGCACACGGTATTGATTATTGATACTTACGTGAGAAGTCATTCAGTTATACTCAATTATTGCTACTGTAATTGCTTCATCATATCTCTCATATTATTGATTCGATTATTGTCAGTAGTATCATCGCATAATATGTTATTTTATTAAATCAATAATTGAGACGACAAAGTTATTCATATTATTAAATTGCAATATTTACTGATGTCTAGAAGTTACATCGAGGAGAGGTTTGGTCACCTAATTTGGCGCGATAGGGAGAAATCCTTATTGGAATGCCTCTTTCACAGGAATGACTTGGTTGATAAATATTGTGAGTTATAATATTAATAATGAATGTTATTAAAATTGAAGTTGTGTTAGGAGTTGAATTTGGAGACACGGACATGATATTTGAGTCCGGAACGATGAAATTAGTAAAATAGTCTATAAATACAAAATTTTCTAAAATTCACTATTTGGTAAAAAAAAGTCAGCATTGACTTTTTTGGGAAAAGTCAAACTCGAAATTTCAAAATTTATATTTTTGATAAAAATGGTTTTATTGTGTTGGAATTATTTGTGTTAGTGAAAATCGATAATTATTTCGATAATAATTGATGTTTGGAGGTTATATTGACCCGATGGTATTTAGCAGAATAAATGAGCAATTGATTGCTATTATTTCACATGATTATAACTATTTGTTCACATGTGTATACTATTGTTTCACATTCTTGTTACTATTAGGGGAGTTAGTGCAAGATTGATAATACTTACATGATTAAGTTAAAATGGAGGTATAGATGGAAGTCTTATAGTTTAATTCGTATTTTCACATGTCTAGAACTATTGATTCGTATGATTTACTATTGATTCACATTATTTACTATTAGGGGAGGTGGTGTAAGTTTGATAATACTTGCAGGACTAAATTAAAAATGAAAGAAAAGTTGGAGTTATTGTTCTGTAATTTTTCGAGCCCCAAAATGTGCAATTATTGAAACTATATTTTTCCATAAATAGAAGCTCATTCTTCCTTCATTTCTCACCAATTCACTAAAGCTATAGAGCACTTATTATAAAGAGAAATTATTGAAAGAAGAAGAGAAGTCTGATACCTCACTATTTCAGTATCCAGTTTTTCTAAGGTAGGGAGTATTATTTCTTTCTTATCTATGAAGAGAACTTCTGTTATTCCATTCTTTATTATTACATTGGAATAACTTTGTATCTGTGGGCTACCCTATACTTGGTGAAATTCTTACATTATTCTATTCTTTATCATTCTGTTGGAACATCACATGCATGCGTTCTCTGGTGGGACTGAATTAAAATCTTTATTATTACATTGGAATATCACATGCATGCGTTTTCATGGGACTGATTCTGTCTTTATTATTACATTTGGAACATCGTGTATGCAATGCGTTCTCTGGCAGAATGCTGGTTCGGTCTTTATTATTACTGTTAGAATATCACGTACATGCGTTTCTATTTGGACACGATTAGTTATTTATTATTACATTGGAATAACTCCGCTGTCGCGATCTATCGCATACGGTGATTTCTTTTGTTATTCCATTCCTTATTAAACTTCGGTTGGTTAAAGTTTTGACTTACATACTCCATGAAATTAGTGGAATATCCTTGATATTTGAGCTTCATCCGAGTATCTTTTCATGGAAATATTCTTACGAGCATTCTTGAATTTTACTCTCAAAGCGATATCATGTTGACAATTTGGGCGTTATTAGTTCTGGATAAAATAATTCTTGAACTTGTTTTATTGAATTCTTATATCATTGTCATCATCCTCATGTTTATATTTTGTTGAAAGTCATCTGTGGCCTATAGTGCATAGATGGACTTGGTATGATTATGACGAGAGGATTATTGGTATAATCATGCTTAGTAATGTTACAAATGATGTGGTAAAAGTCCTCATTGGCCGTAGTGCATTGATGGATGATTGTTGGCATGATCATGACCATTATTGAATACATAAATATTCTTGGCCCGTAGTGCATGGATAATTGTGGTCGTGATACTAAAGAATATCCTTGGTAGTAGTGCGAGGGGTGATTCGATGATGTGGATTATTTATTAAAAATTTGAGTCGGTGATAAAAGTGATGAAAAACCTTTTAAATCATAAAAGATAGTAGATTTTATTCTCTACTTGACTCTTTTAATGGATTGCTTGTTCATTGCAGATTAAACTTGATGTTTGTTATATTTTATCAGTTTAACACTGTTGAAGGCTAACGATAAATTATTCTGCAATATCTTAGTCTTAATATTTCTTACTAGGCTAGTTGAGCTCACCCTTTCTTTCACTGTTCTCTTCAGGAAATGAGAATGTAGCTGGGACTAGTCGGGGAACAGAGTGATGGTCCTAGATGGTGCATTAGTAGTGCTCACCATTCTGTGAAATAGTGTGATAATAATTGTAATGTGGACTCCTTTTGAGTTTGTATAATCTCTAATAGACAATATTTGTATTCAAAATCACAGTTTATGTTTTGTCGTATTATACACGACAATTGTATTATTAAGTTGTATTTGAATTCTGTACCATGTATCTGGCGACTCAAGATGGGTGATGTATACCTAATTTTGGGGGCATCACAGTATCCACTGAGCCAAGTGTTGATTCTGACAGTGGGGAGCCCATAGAGGTAACTAATTCTCCCACTGAGGATGAACTATTCGTTGGGTTGACAATAACTCTGATTGATTCTCCTAGTATTTCTGCTATTGTGACCCCACATTCTGCTGAGTATTTAGAGCATAGTCTGCATCTGGTAACATATGAGACGGATCAGCCTAGGGCCTTGATGCTGACAGCTCTTTCTAGGAGAGATGCCGATCTATTTGAGAGAGATGATGCTTTAGCTTGTAGAGATACCGCTGTTACTGAGCGAGATGAGGCTAGATCATCTAGAGATGCAGTTGTTATTGAGCGGGAAGGCATTATATCTGCCTGAGATGCTGCTATTGTAAATAGTGCTGTATTGAGGTCCCATACTCCCGATATCATTGCAGAGATGAGCATATTCATTGATGAGCATATTATCACCATGAAGATGGATGTGGACCTCTTAGCACGTGTTGATACCCTTGGGTAGGAGCTCATAAAGTTACCCCCTTCTTCTAAGAGGGATGCCATGTTGGATTTGATAGCGCACATACATACTGATTTGTAGATTGGATTTTCCTGCACAGACTAGCTTAGCCATATTTGTCATGTACAATATATATTGTATATATCAAATAGTATTATATATGGCAGGGAAATATATTTTGATTCACTTTCATTTTAGTTATGCCTTGTTACTTGTTTGATATATGCTTGTTTCTCCAGGGCTTGTGATCTTGATGTATTCTGAATTCCCCCTTGATGGATGGACATTGAGATGTCTCAGGATCTTTTAGAATGGATGGTTGATCTGTGTATTCCCTACCCTCTGGTGTCTTGGGACTGGTTTTTGTATGTGGTTATGAAGAGGATTATGGCTTTCATCTCTAAAGTTGATTGCCCCATAGATGGTCACCGGTACTCCTTTGTATTAGGGAAGCCAGGTAGTTCCATCTCTTATGGATTGATGTTTGTCTTTGAGGACTCAACTGCAGCTTAGATGGTCGCCGATTCTCCCATTGGTGTGGGGAGACCAGGTAGTTCCATCCCTTTGGTCTAAGCCGATGCGGTGTGGTTTGAAAGTTGGAAGGATGATCCCAGTACCGTTGACAAGTTTTTGTGTTTTGGTAGGGGTGAGACAAAACCATGAATGGCTGCCTACGTACTCCTATTAAGTAGGGGAGATCAGGTTTGTGTAGTTCGAACCTAGCGTAAAAAGGTTCAAAGTTATATGTGGTGAAAAGGGTGTAGAGAATTTTTTTCTGTAGTTAGACTGGACCATAAAAATGGCTGCCTATGTACTCCCGTGTATCGGGGAGATCAGGTCTGCATAGTTCACCCCTGGTGGGACAGCTGCAGATGTGAAAAGTTCTATCCCTAGTGGGACAAACTGAAGGTGTGAAAGGTTTAATCCCCGGTGGGATAACCTAAGGATGTGAAAAGTTTTATCCCTTGTGGGACAAAATTGATAGTGTGAAAGGTTTTGAAAACTTGAGTTGAGTGAAGGATCTGATGATCCAAAACCAGGCTGCTGGTTAGAAAGTGTGTTTGTCCCTGATGGGTCAAACAGATGGGAAGAAAGGTTATAGATAGTGAAAGGTTTTGAAAATCTGAATTGAATGGAGATCTAGTGATCCAGAACCAGGATGCTAGTTTGCAGGTAGCTTCAGACATAGTACCGATTCATGGTGTCTGAGTTGATGAGTTTTGGAAATTCATCACCATCCATTTCTTGCAATCTAAGGGCTCCTCTTGTCAATACCTCCTTGACAACAAACGGGACTTCCTAGTTTGGGGCAATATTTCTTTTGGATTGATCTTTGTTGTCAAGAACCTTCATTAAGACCAAGTTATGTTCTTTGAATTACCGTAGCTAGATTTTTTTGTTGTAGGATCTAGCGATCCTCTGTTGGTATAACTGACTATAGAAGATGGTTGTGGCCCACCTTTCATCTATTAGAGACAATTGTTGGTACCTATCTTGTAACCATTGGTCTTTATCCAGTTGAGCATCTATCAACACTCTGAGGGATTCCATTTCCACCTCTATGGGGAACACTGCTTCCATGCTATAGGTTAATGAGTAGGGGGTTGCCCTAGTGGAAGTGCGCATTGATGTTCTGTAGCCTAATAGAGTTAGAGGCAACAAGTAAAGCCATCCTTTGTGATTGGTGAACAACTTTTGCATGATCTTTTTGATATTCTTATTAGCCACTTTAATAACACCATTCATCTTTGGACGGTAGATAACATAGTTGAGATGTTTGATGTGGAATTTACTGCATAACTCCTCCATCATTTGGTTGTCGAGGTTTTAGCATTGTCTGACACAATCACCTCTGGTTGTCCATATCAACAAATGATATTATTACTGATGAAACCAATGATAACTTCTTTAGTAACCTGGGGGGAAGAGGCTACTTCTACCCACTTGGTGAAGTAGTCGATCATGGTGAAGATAACACGATGCCCATTGTTGGTTTTGGGCTCGATCGGCCCGATCACGTCCATTCCCCATATCGAGAAGGACCAGGGTGAACTTATATTGTGGAGCTCCCTTGGAGGGTCGTGGATAGCATTCCCATGAATTTGGCATTGGTAACATCTCTTGACGTGATCATCACAATCAGCCTTGAGAGAGAGCCATTAATGCCCTGTTCTTAGTATTTTCTTGATAAGTAGAAGGCCGCTCATGTTAGGGCCACATACTACACCATGGATTTCATCCATGAGCCTCTAAGCTTGGTCTTTGTCCAGACATCTGAGAAGACCTAATCCTACATCTCTTTTGTAGAGTGCGTCTCCGCTCAGGTAGAATTTCATAGCCATTCGATGGATCCACTTTCTTTCAGCCTAACTCGCCTCAGCGGGTGTAGATCCATCTCGCAGATACTCCTTGATATGCTGATACCAAGGGTGTTGGACGGGAGGTAGTTCATCCGATACTTCTCCAATATAGTTCCCATAACCTGGTGCCTTCTGCCGGGTAAATACGATAATTGGTATGTCTTCATTGTCAAGTATGTTGATCAAGGAGGCCAAAGTTGCTAGTGTATCCGCAAAGTCATTCCTATTCCGAGGAATGTAGACGAAGGTTATTTCTTCAAACTCCGAAGCCATCTGGATAACATGTCGATGGTAAAGCAGTAAATGTAGCTCTTTGGTGTGATAGATCCCAGTGTTTTGTCTGATTAGCAATTCGGAATCTCCAAAGATAGTTAACCATCCGATGCCCATGGATTGGGCTAGTTTCAACCCCATGATACATCCTTCATACTCAGTTGTGTTATTGGTACAGGAAAACTAAAATTTGGCAACAGCGGATCTGCTCCCCATGCGGATACTAGAAGCTGCTCGACTCAGAACCCTTCATGTTTACAACTCCATCAAAATACATCTTCCATGATTGGTGTGTATCATCCTGATGGTGTTCTTTGAATTATCATTACCCCTTCATCGAGGAAGTATGTTTCAAGGGTTTGAAATCCACGAAGGAAGATGCGGAGGCGGTTGATCGCAATTCCTTGACCTTTGATAGACTTTTGAGTCACGTAAACGATGTCAAATTGCTGTAGGATCAACTGCCATTTGGATAGTCGACAATTCAACATGGGTTTCCTGAACACGTACTTAAGAGGATCCACGTGGGAAAAGAGATGGGTTGTGTTACCATGTAGGTAATGTTGTAATCTCATGGAAGCCCATGCTAAAACACAACAAGTTTTAATCAGAGTGTACTTGTGTTCACTGTTGCTGAATCTTTTGTTGAGTTAATAGATAGCTCTTTCTTGGCCTCTATCATCTTTCTGTCCCATCATGCAGCCCATGGAATTGTCATTGATTGACAGGTAT
The DNA here is from genome assembly GCA_020205615.1 of Panax quinquefolius. Taxonomy (NCBI): domain Eukaryota; kingdom Viridiplantae; phylum Streptophyta; class Magnoliopsida; order Apiales; family Araliaceae; genus Panax; species Panax quinquefolius. The sequence continues at coordinate 55,582,413 of CM035160.1, forward strand.
ATAAACAAGGGAATACCTTACCTGGGAAGTTCCAAAACAGGAGCTTTGATTAGCTGTTCTTTGATTACGAGGAAGGCTTTCTAACACTCATCATTCCATTTCATGGAGGAGTTCTTTCTTAATAACTTGAAGATAGGCTCACAGGTTGCTGTGAGTTGGGAGATGAATTGGCTGATGAAGTTGATTCTTCCCAAAAATCTTCGTATTTCCTTCTTTGTCTGAGATATGGGAATTTTCGTGATGGCCTAGATTTTTGTAGGATCCAGCTCAATCCCTTTGTGGCTCATAGGAATCCTAGCAACTTGCCTGATTTAACGCCAAAGGCGTATTTGGATGGATTCAACTTCAAGTTGTACTTACACAATCGGCTGAAGAGCTTTTTAAGATGGTCTAGGTGGTCTTCCTATCTTCGGGACTTGACAATGATGTCATCCACATAGATTTCTATCTCTTTGTGCATTAGATCATGGAAAAGAGCAATCATGGCTCACTGATAGGTAGCTCCGGCATTGATGAGGCCGAATGACAACCGTCTGTAGCAAAAGGTTCCCCAAGGAGTGATGAATGTAATTTTCTCACGATTCTCTTCAGCAACCATGATTTGGTGGTACCCCGGAAAACAATCAACAAAGGAGTACATATCATATTGAGCTGTATTGTCAATGAGTATTTGGATGAATGACACAGGAATGCTATCTTTGAGACAGGCTTTATTCAGATCCCTGTAGTCCATGCAAACTCGCACCTTTCCTCCAGGTCTAGGCACATGGACTATGTTGGATAGCCATTCAGGGTTAAACTCCACTCAAGTTTTAATCGCCTGAGTTTCTGCCTAACTGGCTTGAATCCCTCTTTGATGGGAAGGCGATGAATGAAGATGTCAGTTGACAAACCGACCATATCTTCATGAGACCATGAAAACAAATCCTAGAATTGGGTCAATAGAGTAACCATGTCATTCCTTTGGTTTGGAGTAAGGTCCGTACCAATCTGGATTTGTTTGGGGTTTTCTAAGGTTCCAATGTTAAAAGAGGTGGTTTGCTTAAGATTTGGCTTGGGTTTATCTTCGACCCATTCTTTGATCTCTTGAGGTATCTCATAGTCCTCTTGTTCAATCTCCATTAAGTCTGAGTCCAACATTACATCAAAGTTACAATCTTTGTGAAGAATAGGCACCTCATCAGCAAGTTTAGGCATATCTAAATTTAGAGTCCTGAAATAAAATGCTTTCACTTAATATATGAAACTGTTCAATCATACAAAGTGTTAGCATGAAATGACAAAAACAACTACTAATATTGTACAACAAAAGTAAGCAGTTATTGTTATCTACATGGCAGAGGGAGTTTCTTTACCCTGATCGGAAAATGCAAGGAGTGCTATTCCAATTGCCAATGGTCAAGTTCTGGTGGACAGCTATGATTAAGGGGTTGTTGTCGTCCTCCTTCTCTTGAATGATGACTATGATGTCTAGACAATCATCATCCGGAATATCACTGTTCATACCCTCTGTATGGATCAGGACGCACGTGTTTGATAGATGTTTATTTATCTATTATTTACGCTTTTGATTCCTTTCCTTCACCTCCGGGTTTGGAATCAGGACTTCTTTTCCTTTAATCGGTATCGGCTTAGGAAATAGCATGGCTACCACAGGGGCAGGAACCTTTAATAAAGGCTGTACAGGATTATCACCTGTAGGTTTAGGCAGACACCTTGGGGATGAAGGAACCTGTTTATTCTTGTGAGGGTTCCTGTGACTGGACCTAGACGAGTAGCCTAGTCCGGCAGTTCCTATCTGGCTGGGAACTTGAATTGGGCATTTGATTCCCTGATGATCCTTTCCTAACCCCTATCCAGGTTAAAAACCTAAGGATATCATCTCTTGACTTGCCGACATTACCTTAGCAGAAACTCTAGGTTTCAGAGGTGGCGCTCCAATAGGTTGATAGTGAGTGTTGCTCACCTCAAGGGCTTGGAAGCTGACATGCTCAACTTCTACATTGAAACTGATAAGGGGTATATCACTTTGAGCAGGACACTGCAACAAGACCTTGACAATGACCGGACTCTCGTTGATGATATATTTGAGTTGCTAATGAAGAGTGGATGGGACGGCTCTGCCATATGAATCTACGGTCTTCCCAAAAGTGGTTGTATCTTGTAGTGATCTTAAGCACTTGGAAGGATATGTAGAATGTATGTGGACTGATTTCCACGGGTAACTCAATTTCTCCGATAGCATTTCGTGGAGATCCATCAAAAGCTTTGATGATTGTATGCTTACTTCGAATCCTGTTGAGATTGATGCTCATTTTTTGCAAAGTGGAATAAGCGCAGATGTTTAGGGATGATCCCCCATCTATTAGCACTCCTCCGACCATATATCCGGGAGACATAACCGCTATGTGCAACGGTTTGCAATGAACCATCCCTTCGGGGGGTATGTCATCATCGGTGAAGGATACCACATTACTGTTGAAGATGTGATCAACTTGATGATGGAATTTTTCAACATCCACTGTGAAAGTCCAATAATAATCTAGAAGAGGGGTTGAATAGATTATTACTGATTTAAAAAAGTATCTTAGGCCTTTTTGATTTTGTGTATAATTAATTTGCAGTGTTAGAATTTAATATACAAGACAGTAAAAATCAATCACACAATTCACAAAGATTTATCTGGTTCACAACATACACCCTTTGGTATGTTACTACGTCCAGTCTCAAATTCCTACTTGGAACTTGAGATCCTATTACTATCAGTAATAAACACTCCTTTAACAGGCGGAGAAGCCTTTACAAAGTTTTATAGACAAACTTTCAACTATTCAACTATTCTATCTTGGACAGCAAGCTCCCCGCTCCTTCCTCAAGTTTAGTTGTACCTTCTTTTGAGTTCAGTTCTATTCTATGATCTGGTCTTGAAACAACAATCTCTTCCTTACCTCAAAAGTAAACTAGAGACCCAACTTCCTGCTGACTTCTCTAAGACTCTGGTCTTGGTCAAATAATTTACTCGTCTTTCTCACAGGTACATAAAATAAACTAACTCAAATTCTTTCTTCGTTTACAAATGAGTTTATAACAAATTGCTTCTTGACTAAGATGATACAAGATAAGAACAGAGTAATGTTTCTCAAATAAACATATAGAAATTCTTGTTTAGATCCACTTATGCTTCTAATTAAGCAAGTATATGATATTAAAGCACTTTATAAAGAAATTGACAATTCTATAAAATAAAGAGTGTTTTTTCTATGGATAATATAGAATTGTTTCTTAGTTATTTCTTACAAGTATTATATGGATTTATTTTTATCAATACTCGTATAACAGAATAAATCAAATCAACCAATAAGTATAATCTTAGTTAAGCACAAATTGATATAACAAATATTATTTGTTTAACTCAAATAATATATAAGAATATTTTATCTATTATGTGAATTAGTTATAAATAGTGTCACTTGGTACTATAAGGAATCGTACGGTTGGATTCCTCTCCGTAGAGGTTTATCTCCGTAGCCTTACGACGCCCAAGTATAACAGAATTTATAATTTTCACAATTGATATCTATATAAATACTTTCAATAGATCACTACGATTCTCAAATCCGGTTCGGATGACTACTCTTTTTGGAGCAGTATCTTAGTGTTGTTTTGAGCTATCAAGTGTCGTATCTATTTTACCATATTTATATAAATAATATCAATAAAAAGTTACTGAAGACTATAAGGAATAAATACGGTTGGATTCCTCTAAAAGTAGAGGTTTATCTCCGTAGCCTTCATGGCCCAAGTATCTTTTATTTGATAAATAAATGAAATATAGATATATAAAATTGTGTAGAACAATAAGTATTTGTATATCTATAGATATAACACCAGTAAGAAATAATTTCAAAAATTAAACTTATCTCAATACTTGGACCAATTTTTCTCTTCAATAATAATCGGAACTTCTGTATAAAACTTTAGATAGAATGTATGCAAGGAGAGTATGATTTTCTTTTCACTAAATTGGTAAAAACCAAATGAATGAAATACTCCCTATTTATAGGATTTTTGAAGTTGGGGTAAAATAGTAATTTCAAAACTGAAATTTTTGAATGTACGAATATGATCAATTATTTTTGAATGAATGGTCCAGATCAAAGCAATATTTTTACGCGGTAGGAGTTGAAAAAACGCCTAGGCGTTTTTCTACCTTTTGAGCATTTATTGCTTGTTTGACTAAAATATTGCCAGCCAACACATGGTTTTAAATATTGTCCCGAAATGATAGTCACTTAGCACACACATGTTTAACACTTTAAGGAAATGACGGCACATGGATAACCCACACTTTAGCACACACGGTTTATCACTTAATTATCACATGCATATTTATTACACACTTATATGTAGTATATATATAGTAAATAACGTATATACGATATAATATATATATTTTGGATAGTTTTATGTTTTTGAAAATATTTTGCCCAACTTTGTTTTTAGAAAAAGAAATAGGGTATCCTTGCCTTGAATAATATATGAATTAATTTATTCAACACTTGACATAAAATATCAAGGTCAGTAACAAATTAATTCAAGTAAAAAAAATAGTAAATAATAAAATAAATATAATCAATATTTACATAATTGTTATCATCAAAATATAAAATAAAAATATACCTATCAATCTCCCCCTTTTTGATGGTGACAATTTTATATAAAAATATTTTTGTTTTTAGAAAGACTCCCCCTTAAATTGTGAACCCCTTTATAATATATTTTATTTAATCAATCATAATAGTTTATGTAATATAACAGTTAGCAGTTTATATACTATATAAATATCAGTTATATACTGGCTGCCGCTGCATATTTTTCTTCTCCCCCTTTGTCATCATAAAAAATGACGGGGTAAGAAGATCGGAAAAGCTGCAAAAAGAGCGTTAGAAAAACCTGCATAGTCAGTTAGTCCAAAAGGAATATGTACAATACGAGACAGTAGAAGCAGTACTAGTAGCCAAAGTAGTTAGAGGAGGAGAGAAGGGCGAGGGATCAAGGAGTACAGTCATCCGAAGTAGTAGATAAAAGAAACAAGTAGTTAGTCACACATGATCATACATTTGAATGTCCTCTAGATCAAGAGGAGAGAAATGAGACATATCCGAAATATTGTCTTCTGCATTTACTGGTGGAGGAATAGACACAGTAAAATTCGGTGTAGTATTGGCATTGAATGGATTCAACAGCATGTTGTTGTGCTCTAGTAATAGACAGACCACAGATTTGATAGTGTGCAAGGTAAGTTGAGTATATTCTAGTTTTTCCAGAAGCAGTGTTTGATTTTGAAGTATGAGTTGATTCATACTGTTGATAGAGGCAAGTTTGGAAGTTATATTGATGGTGGTTTCCAAATGTTCATTATCCAGAGGTTTAAAGACAATGAGTGGTTGTGGTGGTAGATTGAGGTGAGCAATGATATTGCTAGTAGGAACATGCTGAGATTGATGAGTGGTTAGAGGAAGATCTAAATAATTGAAAATTTTGGTGAGAAGAAGACCGAACCCGAGACGATTTTGCTGAAAACATAATTCAAATGAAGAGAGCAGAAAATATGCCAGATTGTAAGGCATACACTCATTTAGTAAACCCTTGATAATTTCCAAGTCAAATGGTAACATTTTGCGATCATCCCGAACAGGCATAAAATTTTGTCTTAGAATTTTGCCTAAAAATTGACACTCAGGAGTTAAAAATTCTAAACCAACTTTACATGGAAAGTCAAACAAAACAGCTGGTACCAGTTGGTCAGAAACCACAGAAAGATTGAATTTAAACAACATACATTCTTCAACTGATATTCCAGAGGGATGTGTTAGGTTTATAATATTCATAACGTAATCAAATTGCATAAAAAGTGCGGAAGCGTGTAAAATCAGAGTTTAAATATTTTTACAAACCATATACCCGGATCATCCTTTATGCATAATTATTAATTAAACGAAAAGATAAAGAATAAATCATACCCTTGAAGATCGAGGCTTCCTCGTGTACAAGTTCACCTCAAATCCTTTCGCGTTCAATCTTGAATCCACCGGGTTTGGTTCCTTCCTTTGATCAAGCGTTAGCCACCCAAATGTTTGGCCTCTGAGGTGATCCACGAGGAAGAATAAAATTCAAGAAGATGGGTGGTTGGCTAAACCTAGTTTTCTATCTCTATAGAAAGGGTGTACTCTCCCAACAATTGGAATTATGTCGTATGTTGAAAAATCAACAACCCTACCACCCATAATAAGACTCCTCTTATTTATAGATGTGGGCAACCCACCTTAACAATTAAGGAATTGGGTTTTAATTAATTAATTCTTTTAATTAATTAAGCTCCCTAATCTTATTAGGGATAATTAATTAAACTCCTTTAACTAATTTTCCTTCCTAATCGATTAGGAATAAATGAAGTACTTATATTAAATTAATTCCTAAACTCTTTTAGAAATTAAAATAATAATAATTGTAATAATATTAATAAGACTCCTCTTATTAATTTATATTTAATATTTCTAAAATATTAAATAATAAATATTAAACTATTTAATTTATTCTATCACCATAGATTAAATTAAATATATAACTATATTATTACGATTATGCCATTAACTTCTTAAATGATTATTCTTCCTTTTATGGTGTGACCCTTTAGGTTCTCCATATTAAGCGGTTGTGAATAAATCAATTAGAACAATTCTAATCTTATTTAAATAAATAAATTAAACAATTAATTTATTTAAATAAATAATATTTATTCTCTGATAGGGATAAGCCTCCTAGCGATCAGCGACTTTCCAGGATAATATAGATTTCAACATTAATCATTAAAGAACCTTTGAGTAAATAGTTACCGTACAATTCAATCCTTCCACCATCTGATGTCCCCGATTAAATATAAGACATGGAATTCTCATCAAGTCTTATTTTATTTAATTATATGTATTTCGATCCTTAAATGCACAACTCAAATAATGCAAATTAGAAACTCCTTTCTAATTTCATTACGCCTTGGCCGAGGACTCTTTGGGTTGTCATTTATCGAATCACATAGGACATTTCTCTTCTTTTATTAAAAGTGGTAGATTCTTTATTGATCATACATTATCTCCATGTACAACTTATTATACCCAAGCATACCCTTTGATATACCCTAAGGGTCTTAAGGAATAAGTCAAAGTATAACTCATCATACACGAGATACTATGATGATCTCAAGAGTCAAGGATCACTTGTACTACTATCACTCTGAGAATTCCTATTGTGAGTGCAAATAAAACTCCATTAGGTATTCCTTAGCGAGTCGCGTTCGATGAACTTATTCTCTAATAAGCACCTACATACTTGCTTTAGTGTCTCCACACAAATGATCATGAGATCGATCATCCTCATCCAATGAAAGCAAGAAAGCAGCGTATGTACCAATCTATCCGGATTCACTAATCCCCAATTTAGTAATCCAGCGATTGGGAACTATTTTAGTTTTAAGCTTTCTAAGAATTTAGATCTCATTAGAATGATCATCATCATTATTCTAAAAGCATTGCTTAAAACTATGGGTTTATCACATATTATAAAAGCGACATCATGTAGATAATTAAAAGCCTTTAATAAATTAATACTTTTTATTAATAAATGAATAAGATTGTTACAAAGTATATGCTTTATCATCAAACATGATTGGCTTTGTGTGCATACTACTTTCAATCTCCCACTTGCACTAAAAGCCGATAAATAAGTGGTATCTAATACTCTTCTTCTCTAAGTGGCGATTATCCTGCTTTGTTGGATAAGCTTTAGTTAATGGATATGTAATGTTGTTCTTGAGAGTCCACTATCTCTATAGTGATTTCCATCTTTCAATGATTCTAATAATCAAATGAAAGTGCCACAACACATGTTTAGATCCAAGATGAGACTTAGGAACTATTCCTAGTTACGTAATGAACTTTTAATCCAAACAATCAACTTGTAAACTTCATTTATAGCTATATACTTTGTCTTTATTACTAAACCGGCAACTCTTTCTTTGTTTGGAACCTTTCAATTCACTACACCCTTTATTCAAGGTAACACTTTACCTTAAAGTGGATTTTTCGGTAAATCTTGAGTGCATGAAAAAACTTGAGTACGTAAAGCCCTCTAGTTTTAATTAGGACCCACCATGTATGCTCACATCCTTAGTGCTTGGGTTAAGAACTTTAAGATGTTTTCAACGTCTTATAGTGATCTTCTCGAATATGACCGATCGACATCGGGTCTCGTATATGTCATTGCATACATGATTGTTACTCATGCGATCTCTCTTCTTTGGAGTCTATGGGGACTATTAAGAGAGATACACTCCATGGCTCATCAACATGAGACATCTCTTGGAGTTTTCCATGCTAAACGACTTTAGCATCAAATGAATATACGTTCCTTGGGTTAAGTCGAGCATCCTTTTAAATCTATCTATATTGATTTATATCCCCAATTAAGATACTCTTCCAAATCATTCATGGAGGAATGTTTAGACAACTTTATCTTTACTGATTGTAGCATTAGTATGTCATTCCTTATCCGTAGTATATCAACATATATTACTAGGAATGTCACGGCGCTCCCACTGACTCTTTTGTACACACTAGAACTCTTACCTCATCGTATGTAACTCTGGATCATCATCTTCTATGATGCGTACCTCATCATCATCATCCATGATGAATCCATACCTCCTAGGTATCTTTGGTACAATTCCAGATTTACGATTCGATTGTGGTATAATAGGTCTATCTACAAGTTTCTCTTATTTGACTTATAGTGTTTTGTGGTTCTTGAACTCTTCAAGATCTATTATCCTCCCACTAGCCCCTTTAATGATAAACACCTTTATCTTAGAAGGTAGGGTGTTTCGCAATAAACACCTTTTGCTATGTAGGATTATAGAACACATGCCCTAAACTTACTTTAGGATGTCCCACAAATTTGTACATGTCAAATCTTGTCCCAAGCTTATCCTTTGAAATCGTTTCACATAAGTTGGACAACCCCTTATCTTAACATACTTAAGATTAGGAATCCTCCACATCCATAACTTTTATGGAGTCTTGAAATTTGGATTTTGAGGTTACCTTTTCGTGATATGTCGACCATTTCTAGGACATGATCCTGAAGGATATTGGAATATCGGTAAAATCATTATGGACCGCACCATGTCCAACAAGGTGCGATTTTTCATTCGGATACATCAATCAATTATTGTGTATCGGGATGTGTCCATTATGAGAAAACCATTTGAGATGATCTAGAAACTTATTGCACAAGTATTTATCCTTGATCTAATCAAAGAATTCTAATACTTTGCCAATTTGTTTCACTTTTGAATTCTTTGAACCTTTCAAATAATTCACACTTGTATTCAAAACAAATACACACATTCGACTCTTTGAATGATCATCTCCTTTTCTTATACTAGTTTGTTCGATTTACAAAATAATTTTTTACGTAAGTCAGTATACAAAATCTATTAAGTAATATTTTGAGTTCTATCTGAAAACATTATTATTATAAATAGAACAACAATTGTTCATAAATATAATACCAAAATTTCATTGTCCAACAATAAAATGAAAATAATGTTTTCAACGAGAACTAGAATCTGATAACAACTTATTGACTTAATAGATTTGCGTAGTGGTGCGGTGCTAAACTATAAGTTTCTATGGCTAATGTTGCAACCTTTGCTTCATTTCACACATAGGATTACTTATATTTGTTTAGCTTTTCTACTTACATTTGGTCCTTTCATAAATCTATATTTATGATAACCAAAGTCGGTATCAATACCCAAGTAGAACCTTGACTTAAAGAAAAATTATTTCAATCATGAACAAATTTGTATTTATGGCTGAAACTTCACTAAGCTTCTTTTGGTTAGCCTCTGCAAGACGCTTCTCGCGATTTCTTTCCGGTTAATGTCGGGCTTATTGCGGTGGAAGCAAACTCCTTTCTTATCTCATATCGATTTTGTTCTTATTATCCTTTGTTTACGCCTTTCTATTTACCTTCTTTGAATCGTTCTTCTTTTGAGGAAGATCCTTTGGCCTCTACCGGTAAGACTTGATCTTTCTTGGTTGGAAAGTGACTCTCAACATTTTCAACATGTTAAGCAAATCGTGAAAGGCGATATCTAGCTTGTTCATATGAAAATTCACAACAATTAATGTGAAAGGAGTTAGGGAGTGAGTGCGAAGATCAAATCTTGGCTTAACTCTCCATCCATGACAAAACTAGTTGTCTAAATGATCAATCAAATTGATTATGTTAAGAACCTTTTTATGCGTACTTATAGTGCCATTGGCCATTCTAGATCGGAAGAGCTCCTTAGATATCCGATATCTATCGGTCCTACTTTCCTCACCATCAACTACTTGATGTATAGGAATATAGTAAGAAACATCCATAGTTTCATCTTGTGCTTTGAAGCTCGTTACTCATGGATGCGAGCATGATGCATTAGCCTTGTGCATCATCTTGCCACTTTCTAAAAGTAGCGATCTCTTCCTCGGAGGCATTATGCGCAACCATTGCGAGGATAGGCGTATTAAGGACATAAGATAGCTTTTGACTATATGAGAACTATTCTCAAATTCCTTAACCAATCCATTTAATTGATTGCATCGATTAATTTAGCATCTAATATGCTTCGCGATGATAGTAATTTTAGACATTGTAAAATTACGTAAATGAATTTATAATTAACAACATTTTAACATACATTCTTTTATTAATTACCAAAATAATTTAGGTCTTGTTTTAAATTGGTATCTCCCCTATTTTCTTCAAACTATATTACTCTCACTTATATAGTTCGGCAAAATCTAATTAAAGATTTGCTAGTGAGAATAAGGATCCCATTTCAAATGTATATAGCCTTGTGGTGGCACAACAAACTATATATAAATAAATAGGTGAACAACTTTTGTCAATTACATCAACTATGCGACTCCTTGTATTTTGCCTCTTAGATTATTTTGATCAGTGGTGGCACATCCAGAATCAAAATTATCCAAGTTAAGTCGAAACCTAGCACTCCATATATTCAAAAAGAAAAATATCATCCTTGTGGTGACACAACAAAACAATATTGTTCAATTTTCTTTATAAGCATCAAATGTGATAAATTAACATCTTAAATACTTAATACTTGCCTTGTGGTGACACAACAAACTCATATTAAATATTTAATACTCTATTAATTTTATCATGCTAGAAAGCGACGTTCGATATTACAAATATCTTTGAGCGCTTAGGACTTAATATATAAAAATTGAGGGTTTGTTATTAATTTGTCTCATCTTGTTTTAGCAGCATGCATATATATATAAAATAAGCGTCATATTAATGAACATGCGAAGCATGTTTGCATAATATATAATATATATATAGTATAAGCATGCATATATAGAATACTATATTCTACGGATTGATTATGGACTTTTATTCTAGTTTGGTTCACTAGAGCCACCAAGTGAACCAAAAGGTGAACCTAGGGGTTTAAGAAATAATATTTAAATATAACTATTACATTTAAACAGGGCTTCATTACAAAGCGGGTCTTCAAGCGCTCCTTACTCCTTGATCTCTAATTTTTCAAAATTAATTCTAACTATTTCTATTACAAAACTATTTAAAATAAATAGAAACCTTGATCGTGATCGAGGGAAATACATAGGAGGAGATAGAATTTACATTAAGAAAAAATTAGAGAAGGCAATCTGTGAACCCATTTAATAAAACCCATACATTCATGCATCAACTAAAATAAAATCAATCGCATTGGTCGATAGTCCATAATCAATCCATTTATTATCATATACATCACCATATGCATCGATAAATAACATTCATCTCATGAATAATAAACATTTAATATATATATTGATATCATTTAATGGGCAAATTTAGTTAGTATAAAATCTATTTTTGAATCAAAATAAACTTCTTTATTTAAATCAAATTTAAATCAAAATAAAACTATTTTATTTTAATTTATCCAATTTTGAATAAAATAAACTATTTTATTTTAATCAAAATCTTTAATCAAAATAAACTCCTTTATTTTAATTAATTATGGAATCCGATTCCATGTAATAAAAAAAATCTTTAATTAAAATAAACTCTTTTATTTTAATTAATTATGGAATCAATTCATGTAAAAAAAAAAATCTTTTATTTAAAGGAAACACGGATATTCTTTCCTATTCACAAATAAACTCCTTTTTATTTTTGAATAATATGAAATCTTATTCCATATTTAAATAAACTCTTTTATTTAAGGAAATTGGATTCTCTTTCCTATTCACAAATAAACTCTTTTATTTTGAATAATATGAAATCTTATTTCATATCTAAACAAACTCCTTTATTTAAGGAAAGATGGATTTACTTCCTATTCACAAATAAACTCTTTATTTTAGAAAAAATAAAATCCAATTTCAACTCCAATTAGTTAGCATGGAATCCAATTCCAACTCTAATTAGTTAGCATGAAATTCTAATTTTAAAATTAAAATAACATCTTTATTTTAAAATTAAAATAAACTTTATTTTAATTATAAAATAATTAAGAATATATATATATATATATATATATATATATATATATATATAACTATTATATATATAATATAATAACCATTATATAACTATTATATATATATATATATATATATATATATAGCCTTTCTTTCTAATTTTTTATAAAAAGTAGCTCTTTGTTGTGCCATTGATTTAGTCTTCTTAGGTTTTCATGTTTTTATGAATAACATTGCTTTTATTTATAACAACTTGGGCTCGAGAAAAATCAACGGCACACCCATTGCGAGCTTCTGAAAATAAAATAAAAATAAAGACAATGGTCAAATGATATATACGGAATTATGTTGCTTTTTTTTATTCCGTCTGTATTGAATCAACTTTCAAAAAAAAAATCAATCTCATGTGTCATATATATAATTCACAAAAGCAATGTTCACATGTAATGCGTATATAAAGGCTTCACCTACGGAATTTTTTTTTTTTTTTTTTTATATTGAGTTTGATAAATTTTATACAATAAAATTATGCCCAATTAAATTATTCTAAACATATATCAATATACATATCAAATAAAATAATTAATAATTAGCATAAAGGTTTGGCTCGATGCCCTTTATTAGGTTTGTAATATTCATAACGCTTGATCAAATTGCATAAAAAGTGCTGAGCGTGTAAAATCGAGTTTAAAATTTTTTACAAACCATATACGGATCATCCTTTATGCATAATTATTAATTAAGCGAAAAAAGATAAAGAATAAATCATACCTTGAAGATCGAGCTTCCTCGGTACAAGTTCACCTCCAAATCCTTTCGCGTTCAATCTTGAATCCATGGGTTTGGTTCCTTCCTTTGATCGGCGTTAGCCACCCAAATGTTTGGCCTCAGGGGTGATCCACCAAGGAAGAATAAAATTCAAGAAGATGGGTGGTTGGCTAAACCCTAGTTTTTCTATCTCTATAGAAAGGTGTACTCTCCAACAATTGGAATTATGTACGTATGTTGAAAAAAGTCAACAACCCCTACCACCCATAATAAGACTCCTCTTATTTATAGATGTGGGCAACCCACCTTAACAATTAAGGAATTGGGTTTTAATTAATTAATTCTTTTAATTAATTAAGCTCCCTAATCTTATTAGGGATAATTAATTAAACTCCTTTAACTAATTTTCCTTCTAATCAATTAGGAATAAATGAAGTACTTATATTAAATTAATTCCTAAACTCTTTTAGAAATTAAAATAATAATAATTGTAATAATATTAATAAGACTCCTCTTATTAATTTATATTTAATATTTCTAAAATATTAAATAATAAATATTAAGCTATTTAATTTATTCTATCACCATAGATTAAATTAAATATACTTTATATTATTACGATTATGCCATTAACTTCTTAAATAATTATTCTTCCTTTTATGGTGTGACCCTTTAGGTTCTCCATATTAAGCAGGTTGTGAATAAATCAATTAGAACAATTCTAATCTTATTTAAATAAATAAATTAAACAATTAATTTATTTAAATAAATAATATTTATTCTCTGATAGGGATAAGCCTCCCCTAGCGATCAGCGACTTTCCAGGATAATATAGATTTCAACATTAATCATTAAAGAACCTTTGAGTAAATAGTTACCAAATGCAATTCAATCCTTCCACCATATCTGATGTCCCAATTAAATATAAGGCATGGAATTCTTTGTCAAGTCTTATTTTATTTAATTATATGTATTTCGATCCTTAAATGCCTGACTCAAATAATGCAAATTAGAAACTCCTTTCTAATTTCATTACGCCTTAACCCGAGGACTCTTTGGGTTGTCATTTATCGAATCACATAGGACATTCTCTTCTTTTTATTAAGTGGTAGATTCTTTATTGATCATACATTATCTCCGTATACGACTTATTATACCGAAGCATACCCTTTGATATACCTAAGGGTCTTAAGGAATAAGTCAAAGTATAACTCATCATACACAAGATACTATGATGATCTCAAGTCAAGGATCACTTGTACTACTATCACTCTGAGAATTCCTATTGACGAGCAAATAAAACTCCATTAGGTATTCCTTAGCGAGCCGCGTTAAATTGAACTTATTCTCTAATAAGCACCTACATACTTGCTTTAGTGTCTCCACACAAATGATCGTGAGATCAATCATCCTCATCGATGAGCAAACAGCGTATGTACCAATCTATCCGGATTCACTAATCCCCAATTTAGTAATCAACGATTGGGAACTATTTTAGTTTTAAGCTTTCTAAAATTTAGATCTCATTAGAATGATCATCATCATTATTCTAAAAGCATTGCTTAAAACTATGGGTTTATCACATATTATAAAAACGACATCGTGTAGATAATTAAAAGCCTTTAATAAATTAATACTTTTTATTAATAAATGAATAAGATTATTTACAAAGTATATGCTTTATCATCAAACATGATTGGCTTGTGTGCATACTACTTTCAGGATGTAGATAAGAATTTACCCTAGGTAATTCTAGAGTAGAAGGAGATATGTTGAGAGCATTGACAATAAACATTTCATCAATTATATATGTTTGGCCTTGAATACAAGTGGTTTACTCTTTAGTAACCACGATGAGTCATTGAAAACTCCATGTGAGAATAAAATTCAAAGAATGAGACTAGGATAAATAGATTTGTCATGGAAAGAAATCAGACAGTCCCACCCAACATTTTTAAAATTGTCAAATAGTTTTGAAAAACCATGAAAGGTAATGACATTGCCGGGACAAAGATTATGACGCATAGATCTATATTTAGACTAGGCAGATATAGTAGTGAGATGAGAGACAACATTTGAAAATTGAAGTTCAGAATGGAGAGGTAAAGCTTTTCGTTTGGAAGAGAACAAGTTAATCATGACAAGTATGGAGGCAGGAAGTAGAGGAGAGAGTATGAGATGGAGACAAGATCGCACAAAGAGATTCATATTTGAAATGATCTATTTATATAGAAAGAAGGAAAGAAAATATTGTATTTCGGCAGGTAAGATGTACTCTAAGTAAGTAGCAATTAATAAGTTGGGAAATGAGCATGTAACAGGCTTACACAGTAACTAGGTGAAATGAACATTTAAGAGACACGGTAAGTTAAACATGGTATGATTACAAGAGACAGTAAATATTTAAGAGAAGCAGTAAGGTAAACCCGAAACAGTAAAAATTGCCAAATGTAATGGAAAGAAACTAAAATTTAGTCAAGTCGTAAGAATGATTACTGAAAGTCTGGAAACATTTTATAAAACACGACAAGAAATTTGTATTTCAGCCATAAAATTTTTAAGGTAGCAGGTAGAGTGTAAGATTGCAAAATTTATGGCAAATCGTAAGGGACATCAAATAGCAGTTAATGCATTTAATCAACTCGAGAATGCCAGTATGCACATACTATATAAGATGCAGAAAGTAAGCCCGTGGACATCAGTATCCACAACATATAAATGATTGATAAGAGAAAAATATAGTTGTATGCAAATAGAGAGATAGAAGGATTATACCTGAGCTAAGTTATGTGTTGAGCTTTATCAGGATCAAAGCAGTAGTGAGCTCAAGAATGATAGAGAAAAATATACATACTATGCAGATATATAAGTACAGATATATATATATATATATTTATATATATATAAAATATTTTAGATATGAAAATATGTAGATACAAATATTTTAGTAAAACAAAAGTACATATATATATGTATATATATTTAACATAAATATATGTTTTTGATGGGTTTTAAAAAAATGGGAACAGATCGTAGTAATGAGAGACCGTGATAAGATACACGAGGTTGCTGAAAATATTGATTAATTTATGATCTCAGTTGAAGTCCTAAACATAAAATGTATTCTGCAAACATGCACGCAGCATGCCTAAAAATTTTGAAGAAATCTTCAAAGAAAATTTTAGTAAAAATCTTAAACATTTTTAAAGTTACAAACTGAATAGATCCTCTCAGATTTCCAAAAAAAAAAAATTAGAACCCCCCCAAAAATGTAGTGAAATGAACAAACAACAAAAAATGTAAGAACAAATACGATCATCAAAAGGAGATTCAATTGTTTGCAGATCTAAAAGAATTTGACAGATTTAAAAACAATCAGACACTATTTGGCAAAAATCCTGAATTTAAAAATTGAGGTTCAATAAAAAAATCCAACTATTTGAAAGAATTGGAAGAAACAGATTATAGCAAACATTTTGCCCAAAACCAAATTTTTTTTTCAAAATACAGATTTTGACAAGAAAGCAGAGATTTGTAAAAAAATTTCTGATAAAAATATGATTAATGAAGGAACTGTGAGAGATCGTAACATATTTTAGAAAGATTTTATAGTTAAGAAGAGGAGAATAGAGAGTGGTAAGGTTGGAATGATGCCGGAGATTTAGAGTTATCGACGAAATGGATCTGATGAATCAAGAGAGAGAGAGAGACAGAAGAGAAGGTTGAGAGGAGAGAGAAAACGAGATTAAAGAAAATGAATAATAAATAAAAATTATATATATATAGTTTGATTTACCTGATGATCCAATGGTGAAGAATATAGATTTTATCTTGATCAATGGCCAGAAATAGATCTCAGTTGTGCTTCTTTTAAAGAACTGATCCAATGGCTGAGATTAGTGCTTAGATTTAATCTGGTGGCTTGGGAGCGTGATCCGTGTGCAGTTCATGCTGAAATAGCATTGGCTAGATTCGTGGGACGTGGTTTTGACCGTTAGATAAGCATATAGAGATGATGCAGATTGGTAAGAGAAAATATATGTATATACAATATTTATTTTAATAACAAAGGTAAATTATATATATATATAAATAGAAAATAAATTAGATTTAAAAATAATTAAGAACAATTATCTAGCATTCCTAGCTCAATTCTTAATTTGCAAAATCTTTCTGAACTCAGTGGTTTAGTAAATATATCCACTATATTTAATTCAGTGTCAATATGTTCTAGCTTAATATTTCCGTTATTAACATGATCACGTAAAAGGTGATGCCTAATGTCTATATGTTTTGACCTAGCATGCAAGACTGTATTTTTGCTGAGATTTATGGTACTAGTATTATCACATAAAATTGAAACACAGTCAAATTTTAAGTTATAATCAACAAGGGTCTGTTTCATCCACAGTATTTGAGCACAGCATCGTGCAGCTGCAATGTATTCAGCCTTGGTGGTTGAAATAGATACGGAATTCTGTTTCTTAGAAAACCAAGAAACCAAACATCCTCCTAGGAATTGGCAGGTACCACTGGTACTTTTTCGATCGACATAATGACCTACATAGTCAGAATCTGAAAAACATACTAGATTAAATGGTTGATCCTTAGGATACCATAGACCCAATTTAAATTGGTTCCTTTAAGATATCGAAAAATCCTTTTCCTTTGCGATCGGGTGAGATTCTTTAGGATCGACTTGAAACCTTGCACATTTACAAACACTAAACATGATGTCGAGTCTACTTGCGATTATATATAATAGACTTAGATCATTCCTCATATATTTCTTTTGGTAATGATTTTCCATTTTCATCAGTAATTAATTTATCCGTTGTAAACATAGGAGTGCTAAGAGGTTTTGCTGATTCTAAGCCAAATTTTTTGATCATTTCTTTACAGTATTTAGACAGAGATATATGAATACCTTTTTCTCCTTGTTTGATTTGCAGTCCGAGGAAGAAGCTTAATTCTCCCATCATACTCATTTTAAATTCTTTACTCATACTTTCAGAAAAATCATTGCACATGGTAATGTTAGTAGAACCAAAAATAATATCATCAACATATATTTGAATTACCAAAATAACATTATTTTTATTTTTAGTAAATAAGGTAGTATCGACAGTTCCTCTTTTAAAGCCATTTTTTAACAAAAATTTACTCAACCTTTCATACCAAGCTCTAGGAGCCTATTTTAAACCATATAGAGCTTTATGTAATTTATAAACATATTCGGGAAGACTAAAATCTTCAAATCCAGGAAGTTGTTTAACATAAACTTCCTATTCTATAACACCATTTAAGAAAGCAGATTTTACATCCATTTGAAACAGTTTAAAATTCTTATGACATGCAAATGCTAATAACATACGAATAGATTCAATTCTAGCAACAGGAGCATATGTTTCATCATAGTCAATTCCTTCCATTTGATTATATCCTTGTGCAACTAATCTTGCTTTATTACGAATACCAGTTCCACTTTCATCAAGTTTATTACGAAATACCCAGCGAGTTCCAATGATTGAAACATCCTTGGGTTGTGGGACTAATTCCCATACTTTGTTTCTGGTGAATTGTTCAAGTTCGTCTTGCATAGCCATTATCCAATCTTCATCTAGTAAGGCATCTTTTATTAATTTAGGTTCAACTTGAGACAAGAAAGACAAATGATCAGCTAGATTATGTGCTTGTGATCTAGTTATTACACCTTTTTCAATAGTACCAATAACATTTTCTATAGGATGATTTTTAATAACATGAGACTCCTTGGGCAAATCATTCAACTGAGGGTTTGGATTTTCAAGAGGATTTTCAACAATAGGTGGAGATGCATTATCTAGTTTTGGTTCTTCCATATTTCTGAGAATATCTTCAATGACAACATCATTATCAGTTAGTTCTTTATATTTTGGAGGAGGCTGAGTTTCATCAAAAGTTACATTCATTGATTCTTCCACAACTAGACTTCTTTTGTTGAAAACTCTGTACGCTTTACTATTAAGAGAGTATCCAAGAAATATTCCTTCATCAGATTTAGGATCAAATTTCAATAAGTGTCCTTTGGTGTTTAGAATAAAACATTTGCTCCCAAAAACACAAAAATAGTTTATTTTTGGAATTTTTTTATAGTAGAGCTCATAGAGAGTTTTGAAAGCAAAGGCGGGTCTTAATAAAACTACATTTAATATGTAACATGATGTTGCCCTTTGCTTGACCCAAAAATACTTTGGAAGGCTAATTATTCATTTAACATAGTATTAGCCATTTCTTGCAAAGAACGATTTTTTTTCAACTACACCATTTGACTGAGGTGTATAAGGAGCAGAGAAGTTATGACTTATATAGTTCTCATCACAGAACATAATGAAATCAAAATTGTCAAATTCTCTTGAAGTGATCGGATCGAATATAAACGATAGAATTCCCCTGTTGATTTTGAATCTTTTTACAAGAAAAAAAGAATTAATAGCCTCATTTTTAAATTTGAGAAAATCAACCCGTATAAATCGTGAATAATCATCAACCAAAACTAGAATATACAAAGGCCACCACCCATGCGTGTTTAGGGATAGGTCCAACAAGGTTCATGTGTATCAATTCTAGAATTGAGAGAGGTTGACACAATGAGTTTAGGTTTATGAGATGCATGAATTTGTTTACCTAATTCGCATGCGCTTCATAGATGTGGTTTTAAAGAATTTTTAATTTAGGAAGACCACGAACATGTTCTTTAGAAGAAATGTTATTTATGAGTTT